>LPNX010850326.1:222980-272352 GCA_001517045.1 Pseudotsuga menziesii
TTAGGACATCCTTCCAGTTTGAAGAAGGCCTTGTGTGATCATGCCAAAAACTCTGCACTAGTCCCTTTACTGCATCAACTAGCTTCATGTCACGACGTGGCAATCGACCAATAAAGGCCCAAAAATATGTCTGGGCGGTTGTGTCGAGATGTTCTCTTCTAATAGAATACCTACGGAGGGTTTTTACATTCAAATTAACTAGTTTAGATGTAGGCTTGAGAAAACCAAGGACCCTGGTGTTCTTATTCACAATTGCTTGTGACAACACATGACGAGCTACATTGCAGTCCTTTGACTATGTGTTCTTACCAATTTTACCAAAGGCATCTACTAAGCTTTTAACTATATGAGAACTTGGTCCAGAAGCCTTTATCATCTTTATCCCTAACGATTTCCTAACAATATTCATGCCCCTAGATTTTAACAATGATAAAAATAATCTACATTTATCTCCATCACATTTAGAATCAAAATATTTATTTAGTATCTGTTGAGTTTGATAAGCAATACTACGTTTAGATAGCGTACCTTCAATGGAATTGAGGAGTCCTTCATAAACTTGTATACGCTTCGGAGTTCTTCGACGTGTGCTTTCCAATGGAGGTAAGGGGGTTGGATTTCTATCATCTAGTGCATCAACAATACGCTCTGGCGTTTCAGTAGCAACTTGTTGTCCTTCACTCTCTTCCTGGTAGTTGGATGTTGGAAGTCCAACATCCTCATCGATGGTCCGATTAATATTTTCTTCTTCAACAGTAGGCTCCATGTACACTGCCTCTTCATGAGCTTCGTCTTGAGATGGTCCCTCTAGTGAATGAATAATTTATTCTTGTGTTGGATTAATAGGATGAACCGTTGTATCCTCTATAATTGGATTTGGATTAGTTTCCAAAGAAAGCCTCCGATTCATCATGTCTATTCTTTTCTTTTCTTTCTCTTCTTCGATGACTTCTTGAGGTCTCTTCTTCCTTGCTGATTTTCTTCCTCAGTTACGTACATTCCCCATCACCACAATGATCAATGTCAATATACTTTGTTTTTGTTGCTCCTCAATTACAAGCTTCCAAACCTTTAACTTGTTTTAATATAACTATTAATCCTTCAAGGTGCTTCAATCTTCCTTCTCAATTGTTCATATTTCCCATCAAAACAACAATGAATGGGAAAATTTACCTTTGGTTCTCTTGAATAATAAGCAAATGAAAGTTATATCCACCATCACCATGAAATGACATTGAAGCTTCATATCTTATCCTGTGTGCTCCTCAACCATGGAAGATGTCTTCAATGTTGCACCTGCATAACAAAAAGAATGACGGAGATGGTGTAGATTGTGAGTATTTTCAAAGAAAGGCTCGTGCTCTTGAAAGATATTGCGCGGTAATTGAAATTTTCAGAAAACACGCAGTGAAGTTGCTCTTGGACAATGACAATTCACTGTTTTAACAGTCCCAAAACGCGCACACGATTTGACCAGTAAAAACGCGTACGCGATTTGTATAACCAAAACGCGCATGCGATATATTCAACCACAATTAATGGGGTGGGTGCACGGCTAAACGTAATCAACTTGTATAATCTAATCAATCAAACTCATTTCATTAGCTTATTTCATTTTTATAATACATAAAAATTTAATTTCAAATCCCAATCTATTAAAAAGAAATGGACTTAAAGTTACAATTCAAATTTTTTCAATTTTTAATCTACAATTTCTAGTAATTATATATTTGTATAGCCTAATAAATCAAACTTGTTATTTGTTAACTCAATTTATTTTATATATTGAATTATATATTTATATAGTTTAATAAATCAAATTTATTATTTTGTTTACTAATTTTTTTTTTATATTACATAAAAATTTAAACTTAAATCTCAATTTATTTATAACTATTTATTTATTTATATATTTTCTAATTAAATTATACTTAACATGTTATAATAAATGGTTCAACCATTACATCATAAAACCCCACTCAACAATAAGCTAATCCAAATAAAGTTGTTTTAGTTTAAAATTTTTTATGAATGGATAATTGATAATGATTAAGTAATAATAAAAAGGAGATGGACCTATAAGTTACATTTCAAAGGAAAATTTTTCAAATATATATTTACAATAAAGTGTAAATTTTTTAATTATTCTAAATGTTTTTTATGTTGATGGTGATGATGAATGATGATGATGATGATGACAATGATGAAGATGATGATGATGATGATGGTGATGATGAGGATGAGGATGAGGATGATGATGATGTTCATGATGTTGATGATGATGATCATGAGGATGATGAAGGTGATGATGATGATGACAATGATGATGATGAGGATGTTCATGATGTTGATGGTGATGATGATGATGAGGATGATGTTCATGATGTTGATGATGATGAGGATGATGTTGATGATGTTGATGGTGATGATGATGATCATGTTGATGATGGTGATGATAATGATGATGATGAAGGTGATGATGAAGATGAGGATGAGGATGATGATGCTGATTATGAGGATGATGATGGTGAATGATGATGATGTTCATGATGATAATGATGATGTTCACGATGTTGATGGGCATGATGACTGATGATGATGAGAATGATGAGGATGATGATGATGAGGAGGAGGATGATGTTGATGGTGATGAGGATGTTCATGATGTTCATGATGAGGATGATGATGATGATGATGTTGATGGTGATGATGATGAGGATGATGATGATGATGTTCACGATGTTGATGGTGATGATGAATGATGATGAATGACGAGGATGATGAGGATGATGATGATGTTCATGATGTTCATGATGTTGAGGATGAGGATGATGATGAGGATGATTATGATGATGATGATGTTGATGGTGATGATGATGAGGATGATGATGATGATGTTCACGATGTTGATGGTGATGATGAATGATGATGAATGATGATGAGGATGATGATGATGATGTTCACGATGTTGATGGTGATGATGAATGATGATGAATGATGATGACGATGATGAAGGTGATGATGATGATGAGGATGAATGATGATGAGGATGAGATGAGGATGATGATGATGATGAGGATGTTCACGATGTCGACGGTGATGATGATGATGATGATGGTGATGATGATGATGATGAATGATGATGATGATGATGATGAAGGTGATGTTCATGATGATGATGATGATGATGTTCATGATGTTGATGGTGATGATGATAATGAGGAGGATGATGATGATGTTCATGATGTTGATGTTGATGATGAGGAGGATGATGATGATGATGTTCATGATGTTGATGGTGATGATGATGATGATGAGGATGACGATGAGGATGGTGATGATGTTGTTCATGATGTTGATGGTGATGATGATGATGTTCACGATGTTGATGGTGATGATGATGATCATGTTGATGATGATGATGATGATGATGTTCAAGGTGGTGATGATGATGAGGATGAGGATGACGATGAGGAAGGTGATGATGTTGTTCATGATGTTGATGGTGATGATGATGATGATGAGGATGACGATGATGATGAAGGTGATGATGATGATGAGGATGAGGATGATGATGTTCATGATGTTGATGATGATGAGGATGATGAAGGTGATGATGATGATGAGGATGAGGATGATGATGTTCATGATGTTGATGGTGATGAGGATGATGATGATGTTGATGATGTTGATGATGAGGATGATAATGATGATGTTGATGGTGATGATGATGATGTTCACGATGTTGATGGTGATGATGAATGATGATGAATGATGATGATGAAGATGATGAAGGCGATCATGATGATGAGGATGATGATGATTATGTTCATGATGTTGATGGTGATGAGGATGATGATGATGTTGATGATGTTGATGATGATGATGATGTTCATGATGTTGATGATGTTCATGATGTTGATGGTGATGATGATGATGTCCATGATGTTGATGGTGAGGATGATGATGAGGATGATGTTGATGATGATGAAGGTCAGGATGATGATGATGATGATGATGATGATGAGGATGATGTTGATGATGTTGATGGTGATGATGATGATGAAGGTGAGGATGATGATGAGGATGAGGATGATGATGAGCATGATGATGATGATGTTCATGATGTTGATGGTGATGATGTTGATGGTGATGGTGAGGATGATGATGATGATGTTCATGATGTTGATGGTGATGATGTTGATGGTGATGGTGAGGATGATGATGATGATGTTCATGATGTTGATGATGATGAACATGGCGATGTTGATGATGATGATCGATGATCAATGATCATGGTGATGATGATGATGATGATGATGATGAAGATGAATATGAAGATAATGACGATGATGATCATGTTGATGATGATAATGATGACAATGGTGGTGATGATGAAGATGATGAGGAAGGTGATGATGATGATGATGTTGATGGTGATGATGGTGATGATGATGTTCATGATGTTGATGGTGATGATGATGATGAAGTTGAAGATGATGGCGATGATGATGGCGATGATGATGGCGATGATGATGATCATGTTGATGATGATGATGATAATGATGATGGTGAAGGTGATGATGATGATGAGGATGATGATGATTTTCATGATGTTGACGGTGATGATGATGATGAGTATGAGGATGAGGATGAGGATGAGGATGATGATGAGGATGATGATGATGTTCATGATGTTGTTGGAGATGATGATGATGAGGATGATGATGATGATGATGATGAAGGTGATGATGATGAGGATGATGATGATGATGTTCATGATGTTGATGGTGATGATGATGAGGATGATGATGACGATGTTCATGATGTTGATGGTGATGATGATGATGATGATGATGGCAATGATGGCAATGGTGATGATGATGATGATGACGATGGTGATGATGAAGGTGATGATGGTGAAGATGATGATGATGAAGATGAACATGATGAAGATGATAATGATGATAATGGCGATGTTGATGATGATGATGATGGTGATGGTGATGTTGATGATGAGGAAGGTGATGATGAGGAGGTGGAGGATGATGATGATGATGACAACGATGGTGATGACGATGATGTTCATGATGATGATGATGACGATGGTGATGATGATGTTCATGATGTTGATGGTGATGATGATGATCATGTTGATGATGATGATGATGATGATGGTGATGATGAAGCCGATGATGACGATGAGGATGAGGATGATGATAATGATGATGAGGATGAGGATGAGGATAATGATGATGGCGATGGTGATGATGATGATGATGATGAGGAAGGCACGGGGAAGGTGATGATGATGATGATGATGATGATGATGATGAGGAAGGTGATGATGATGATGATGATGAAGATGAATATGAAGGTAATGAAGATGATGATCATGTTGATCATGTTCATGATGTTGATGGTGATGATGATGTTCATGATGTTGATGATCATGAAGTTGAAGATGATGATCATGTTAATGATGATGATGATGATGAAAATGATGATGAACGCTATTTTTGGTTTTACAACACACGCACGTGATTTGTATGCAAATAACGTGCTCACATTTTGTTTCTATATAACGCGCACGTGTTTTGTTTAGTTAAATCATGCTCGCGTATTGTTTAAATTCAAAAATTTATTCCCTCCAAATGATAAGGCCGAGCCTCCACCCATGCTTTCATGGAATTCCTATGCCTATGTGTCTGCTTTGTACTTTGCTTCGGATTCAACATGCCTGTGCCTTGGAGTATGATAAACCATGGCAAATTCAACATTATATCCAAATTTTCAATATGCTCGTGTTTAGCGGTTCGTCTGATTATGCTGCACACCTCCATTTTTTATGAGATTTTAGAAACAGATATGGTTTTTTTTGCAGATTCTAAATATGTAAATTTTAACAAGAATACATAATTTTTTCTATTTTTTTCTTATTTATCTTTTGTCATCACTCCTCAACTCAAAAAACACACTGGTAGTGTTTCGTCCATATCTCTTTCGTTTCTCAACCATTTAAAAAAAAATTTGTATGGTGCACTAAAGAACACCAACCTCTACATGCTATAAAATACCCATTTCCAAATAACTGCATTAAGACATTCAAATGTTGCACCCACAATTGACGTACCGTTTTCAAGGTTTGATCTCTTAGATAATTAAAAAAAAATTAAAAAAATTATTATTATTATTGGAAAAATAGTCGTGCACTAGTCCTATATGTTCTCTATATGTATACTGGTTTCCGTAAGTTTATTCCATCATTTAGACACTCAGACGTTGCACCCACAAAAACATATCCCTTATAATTTGTCACAAAAATAAAAAGTTCCCGTTAAAATTTATCTAACTTTAGATAGTTAACACCATTTTCAATAGAAAAAAAAAATATTTGGAAAGGTCATTCAATTTCCTACATTTCTTGTTTTTTACTGATCGCAAGATTCGTTGTGTAAGTGTCTCAAAATATCCATGCAAGTTTATGGATGCCTGTTTTTTTAGTTTTGTATTGCATCTAACGTGCCAAAAGAGACCCTCAACTTCTTGCACACACCCTGTAGTGATGCATGCAGTTAAGGACTTGGAGGATTTCTCATGTAAGACAACCACGTGGGTTGTTTAGAGTCCCGAAAGTTGAAGGATTGTGAGAAGAACTATGCCACTCGTGATTTAGAACTTACATCCATAGTACATGCTCTCAAGATGTGGAAGCATTACTTAATGGGAAAAAAATTTGAGTTAAGGACAGACCATTGTGGTCAGAATATTTGCTTGATCATCCAACTCTAAATGCTAGGAAAGCTAGATGGTTGGAGTTTTTGTGTGAGTTTGATTTTGAAATAAACACATTAAAGGAAAAGAAAATGAAGTGGTTGATGCACTCAGCAAAAAGGTGCATGACCTGCGCTTGGTATCTTTTAGTATTTTCCAATCATGTTTGAGACAACATATTGCTAATCATACTACTAAAGATGAAATGTATGTGTAGATAAAGAACAAATTGTAGCAGTAAAGTATTGAAAAGAGGTATGAGGGATATAAATTAGAAGAATATGGACTCTTATCTATAAGAATAGAATTGATATTCCAAATGTAGCATACTTGAGGAGAGTTTTCATGGATGAGATCCATTAAATTCCTTATTCTAGTCACCCAGGATATCAGAAAACAATTGCTACGGCCAGAAAGTAGTATTTTTGGCCAGGAATGAAGAAGGACATTGTTGAGTATATTTCAAGGTGCATGAAATGTCAGCATGTGAAGGTTGAACATTAACACCCAATAGGTTTGTTTCAGCCTTTTCCAGTTCTAGAATGGAAATGGGAAGTTATTTCCATGGATTTTGTTATAGGATTTCAAATGACTTGGAGGCAACATGATTCCCTCATTGTTGTGGTGGACAAGTTGACAAAGGTAGCACATTTTATACCGATTAATTCCACTTACAAAACTGATTCCATTTCAAAAATATTCATGAAGGAGATTTTCAGATTGCATGGATTTGCTAAGGAAATAGTCTTTGACAGAGATCCTAAGTTCACTTCCAATTTTTGGAACGGGTTGTTTGCATATTTCGGTACCAAGTTGAACTTCATCACTTCCTACCATCCTCAGAATGATGGACAGACAGAGAGAGTGATCAAGTGCTAGAATACATGCTTCGCATGTATGTGATGGACAAACCAACCAAGTGGGAATATTACTTACACTTGGTAGATTTTTCCTATAATAATGGACTACAAGCATCCTTGGGGATGAGTCCTTATGAATATTTGTATGGAAGAAGGTGTAGGACACCGGTGACTTGGGATACTCCACTGAACAGGATTGTGCTTGATCCGGAATTGCTCAAGGAAATGGAGTAGGAGGTTGCAAAGATCAGGCAGAATCTGAAAGCAACCCAGGACATACATAAAAGTTAAGCAGACAAGCATAGAGTGCATACAGAGTTCATTGTTGGGGGTCATGTGTACCTTAGAGTGAGGGAAAGTAAGATTTACTTGAATCTTGGAATTTGTGCCAAGCTGTCACCTAGATACTGTGGTTCCTTTGAAGTGCTTGAAAGAATAGGGCCAGTTGCATATAGACTTGCATTGACTTGTTAGAACTAGGGATCATATGTTTTTCATGTTTCTTTGCTTAAGAAATATGTACATTATCCTAACCATGTGATTGATTGGGATGTGATTCAGGTGGAACCCGAAGGAGAGTTCCAAACCGAACCATTCCGCATCCTCGACAAGAAGGTTATAGTGCTCCGGAATCGAGCCGTTGGAGAGGTGAAGGTGTAGTGGGAGCACTACGGTCTTGAAGAGGCTACATGGGAGTTGGAGGATGTCATGCGATTGGCACATTAGTTTTTGTTCAATTTTGTAGAACACTAATGACGGTGCCAGTGTAGTATTTTTGTTCAATTTTTGTAGAACAATGATGACCGTGTTGTTGTAAGGGGGAAGCGAATGCAATACTCCAGTTTTGACCCCAAGGGGGAGGGAAATGTGTGCCCCAGTTTTGAACCCATGGTATTGAATTGTACATTATGTAAATATTTTATTGAGATAATGGAATGGAGCTCAAGGACAAGACCCTTCCATCAATTTGTTTTTTTGTGCATGGGTGATCAAGGTTGATGCCTATGGTTATTGTGCTAGTCAAGCACAACATGTTTTTGAATATCATGTGAAATGTACAAATTAATAAAATACCATAGATAGTAATGGGAATACAACGTGAAAGAGATGGCAGCATGATTCCACAAGGGATAGGGTGGGGAGTTAGTCAAACCCCCTAAGCCAATAGGGTGTGACCAGATGTCAATGGGGAAACTCGTAAACCCTCGGCTATATGTTGTCATCTGAATTTAATCATTTATTTCTTCTAGAAGTTGGTTGAGGTAGTTAATGCCTTGGGCAGAGGAAGGCATGGAAGTGTGATTATGTGTCTAAGCAAGTATGCAAGTCAACAGTCTCGAGAACCTGTATTCTTTCTTCTGCAACAAGTAAAACCACGTGAATGCGTTCCAAGTCCATCATTTGGATTTCACCTAAACATTGGTGTTCAGTGGGATCATGCACAATCATTAGAGGAAATTTCAACTCATAATGGGCCTCCTAAGGAAAATTAATAAAATAATTGTTAAAATAATAAAATAATATTTATTAATTTTGGAGGAAGAAAAGAAAAAACTACTTTTTTGTTCGTATTTTCGACATATCTCCCTGTGTTTTTAATCAAATTTTGATTGGGATAGCTCGTTTTTTCATCACGTTTTTCAGGTATTTCTTGTTTTTGGGGTAGCGGGGCCCATCAAAAGTATGTCAAGTGGGTAATCGTTGGATGTGGAATTTAATTCTGCATCCAACGAGCTCTCCCGATCGAAATTTGAGTAAAAACATAGGTTGATATGTCGAAAATATGAACAAAAAAAGTAGTTTTTTTTATGATACCTATCCCCAAATTTATATTAAAAAATTGTTTAATAGGTGCTCCCTTTTTAAATTTTAAAGCATTTTGATTGGCTAATACATGATGACATGGAATTTGTATTATTTTTGGAAGGTCCATTTTAAATTGAAATTTCCTCTAATGTCATTCAGGAGTCATTCACTCACGCATTGTGCATTCCCAATCCCACAGTCAAGCTTGTTCCCTGTAGTGGGCCGTGATCCTATGTTGTTCACTGTATGGAATGGCATAAGTGTGGTTTTGCACTATTTTCTGAGTGACATTGTGGTATGCAAGTAAACCTTTTTGTCTCTGTGTTATAGAGGGAATCCTGTGTGCTGCGTTTTCCTTGTGGGATGTTGTGATGTGCATCCCTGTTTTGGTTTGAATACTAAGGAGTGGCAGATGTTGGCTAATCCTTTCTACACACTTGGGAGAACACTAGAAGAGAAGGTATGCCTTGAGGAAACTATGGAGCACTGAAAGGAATACTTCCTTGTGTTGGGTGGCGTATGTACTAGGGAGGTCAAGCCAGATATTGTGTAGGTGTCCATATTTCTGTGATTGAGCTCACTAGCTTAGCAATTGTACCCGTCCATTGCCTTAGAAGTTTGAGAAACCCAACTGTAGGTTGTCTTAACTGTGTTTTTATGTGTGTGAGTCATTGCCTTAGTAGTGTGTGAGACCCAATTGTATATTGGTTTGGTTGGATAGTCTGTGAAACCCAACTATGTGTTGGATTGACTATGTGTGTGACATGATCTGGCTATCTGTGTGTTTTGATGTATGCTAGCTTAGCTGAGTAAGCCCAAGAAACACATCGGTTAGTTGGCTTGGATGGTTCTTAATGTAAGTGTTGGTTTGGCTGAGTAAGTCATGGTAAACCCAACTGTGTGTTGGCTAAACTGAGTAAGTCCTAATAAACCCAATGGAAAATTTGGCTTGTATTCCTGCAGCCTGATGAGCCCAATTGTTTTTGGCTTGGATGAATTTTTATATGTTTTGGCTATGTGGGGGCCTGATGTTCCCTAGTTCCTTGTGGAAATCATGCTGAGCTAGGGGGTGGCAGTGGTGTTGCGATATTAATGAGCACACTGGCCTATTGGTTGGGCGGAGCATTGAAACAACATAGCTACTTGTTGGACAACTCCATCATCCAAGATAAGTATTTTTTGTTGTTGTTATTCTGCAATATATTTTCTTATGAATGAATATATTAGTTATGTAGACTTCTTATGAATATGATGACTGCTTGTTAGGTATTTCAATAGAGTTACCGTTGATGAATGCTAGTGCATTTGCATCTATTTTTTCCTTGTATGTTTTATGCATTTTTTCCTAAGTTCATGAAGGTTGGAAGTCTGTTAGAGAGTCAGAATTCTTTTGACTTAGCGTTGTCGCCCCTTGGAATCCACTTGGGAAAGGCGGAAGGAAGAAATCGAGAAAGAGCAGTCGAAACAAGGCAAAATGTGGGTTTCCGCACCCCGATATTTGTTGTGGAAGGGTGAAAGGTGGGAATCGGAAGAATGGCCGAAATGTTCAAGGAAGAGTTGGACTTCCAGTTTCTGAGTTCCGAAAGTCGGAAGTCGAGAATCGGCAGAGCAGATAAGTCCAAGGAAAAGGTTGATGTTCTGATTTCCGAATTTCGAGGTTGAAAGGAGAAAATTGAAAGTACAAAGAAAGGTTGAGGTCGAAAGGATGTATTTTCAACTTCTAAGTTCCAAAGGAGGAAGGAAAGAAGGGCGGAAGGCGGAAGGACTTTAACAAATCCGTCGAATAGTTGTCTTTCCGACTTTCGAGTTCCGAAGGCAGAAGGCACAAGGGTGAAAGGCAGAAGGCCATTGAAAAATCTGTCGAAAAGTTATCTTTCTGACCTTTGAGTTCTGAAGGCGGAAGGCGGAAGGGTGGAAAGGAAGAAGGCGAAAGACCGTTGGACAATTCGTTGAGAAGTTATGTTTCCAGTTTCTGAGTTCCGAGCAGAAGGCGAAAAGTGGGAGTGCGGAATGCACAATAATGGTTGAACACTTCCGTCAAGTGTTAAAGTTTCGATTCCCAAGTTCTGAGGTCAAAAAGGTGAAAAGAGGAAGCATGGAAGGTGGAAGACGGAAGAGTGGTCGAATATCTTTGTCGCACATGGTGTCTCCTATTTTTGAGCTCCGTAAGAGGAAGGCATAAAACAAAAGTGCGGAGGGCGGAGTGCAGAAAGAACAGGTCCAGTGCAGAAATGGTTTTTCGGTCGTAGAAGAGATCTATGAAGGGAGGGAATACTATTTACAGTGCTTTCTAAGGCTGAGAATGAAGGTGGAAGAGTGTGTTAACATCCATGCCGTGTGTTTCGAAAGGAGAACAAGAGTTCTTGAAGCAAATTTTAATAATTCTGCATTATGGGATATGGAGACGTTACAGTTGTTCGAAACCTACACCCAAGCTTCATTGTTGTTAGAATTGATTCATATAGTAACATACTCTTCAAAATTATTTACATATTTGTTTATACTATCCACTACCATAATGTGTATCTTATTTGTTTTATTGAAAACTAGCATAGAGTTAAGGCTCATCCTAGTATATATATTTCATTTATGCGTATTTGTTTTACTCAATGTATATAGAGTGAAGATTACGGACAAGGTCCAAAAGTATATCCCTTTCACTATCAAACCTGTAGTAAAAGGGAGAATTCTCTATAGTAGGGTTTTTAGATTTACGATAATAATTGTAAATATTTAATTACTATTATATAATGGTAATATTTATCTAACTTCTAGTGTTTGTATTTATTTAATAAAAAAAATAAGTAAGCTAAAACATTAAAGTTAAATAAACAAAAAAGAAATGGAATAAACAAAATGAAATAATGTAGTTATTTGGTTAACAAATAATCATGTTCCTCTCAAAGTTAGACCCCACAAGAATTCATAACCTCTTAAATACAGAGTTAACAACATATAATGACTTAGGGACTTTGTAAAATGTGAATCTTGCTTAAGTAAACTTGTCAATAGGACCTTTTTAATCATATGTGTGGCTCCTATGTAATTGTTTCTTTATCAAAATCAGGATTTCACATCCCAAGCCTCAAACAAATAGAGTCTAGGCTTTTAAAGTGAGTTCTCAATAGGATAAACGAGTTAGACCTGTACAGGAGCAATGGACAAACTTTCCTCTTCCAATCTCCCTTATCTACTTTATATTCATTACTTGCTTAACCATTTTTAGAGGATGGCTTGTTTTCACTTTGAGGGCTAGTTTTTTTCAGCGGAGTTAAAGTCTCTTAGAAAAATAATAAACAACTTTTTCTTTGACTTTCTCTTTTTTATCTTTTCTTGAGATGGAGAAAGTAGAGATGGAGAAAGTAGTTAGGGTTCTTTTTTAATTTTTCACATTTATTTTAATTCATGAATTATTCTTTTTCTTAATTTACTGTAATTTCACTTCTTAATATGTTTACTCTTTTAAGTCATATCTTCTAGTAAGCTAAGTCCCTCATTTAAGACCTTACCCCATAATGTCAACAATATAAAAATAATATTAATTTAATTACATAAAATGCCTTTTGTCCATAATACCTAGAGTTACAAATCTATAATCAAACATAAATTAAAATATAGCCAAGTCCTTCTAACTTCTTTAAAACATATTCAAATTCTCTCACTTATTCAATTGGGGTAAACCTTTGGGGAACATAAGAACAAAAGCTCTTTACACAACAATGACACTAGATCAATCTAAGCAAATCACAACAAAATGGTGAAAATGGTGTTGAATAATGGCTCTCGCCAAATTGGTTTCATGTACATTGGAATGGCAAATTGGTTGGATATGCATTGGAATGGTAATTTACTACTCTCTAACTACTACATTAGGACGATCGAATCACAAGCTGTCCACTGGATACATGGTCCACCAAATGGTAACACACATAGCCAGTCCAAACATGTCCACTCCAAACCCTAAGTTTTATTGCCGCATTATTGCTGCAACAAGGACAAGGACTCCACCTAACTCCACGCAGTGTTGTTTAATTAAACATTTGTTAGAGTATTAAACTATAAACCAGAACCATGAATCTTTCACTTTCCTTGGATTCTGGAGATCGTTCTTCATTTGAGAAAAGTTGAGAGTATAATGCTTATAAATATAATTATTGATTTTCTTAACCCAAGTTAGCTAAAAACCTAAATGAACTTAAAAAAAAATTATGACTGGTAGTTTAATTGAATATATATATGAAATAATAAAGTATGAATGAAAATAAAAGCTACTGCATGAAAAGAGAAAGAGAAATAATGTGAAAAAAAAAGAAAATCACTACAGTGAAACATTACTACACTACTACTCACACAAACACCAATTATTATAAACAATAAGCTAATGGAACCAAAAAGCAACGCGAAGGACTTATTGAAGCAAGATCATGATAAGGGTTGGTTCCGAACCTTGTCTTTTCCAAATTCGACGTCAAATAGGGAAACCATCTGATAGGAAAATGGAGACATTAAAAATTTATAAACAAAATAAGTATGTAAAAATTAATCATTTAAGATATTTATTTTATTAATAATATTTGTTTGAGCTGATTAACAAGATTAATCTAACTATAATAAGTTTACAGCAAAGATACATTTTATAGGTGGTATCTAATTATGCTTAAATGCATATTGATTTAGATTTAAATAAACTTCATTTAAAAGGTGGTTAAGGAAATAGATAACAATTTGTTTAGTTTTATTGTATCAGTTTTTTTGTTTATTAAATAGTTAAATTTATTAATGTGTTTAAATAAATTTAATGTGGTTGTTGCTAGTGGTTATATTAAGTGACTATGTTAAATAAAACAATCTAATATAAAATTATATATTTTGGATCTATATCTATAAACATTTACAAACCATTTAAGAGTAACAAAAGCAATAAATATCTATAAACATTTACACACTATTTAAGAGTAACAAAAGCCATAAATATGCTCCAATAACTTGGAAGCTTGATTTAAGTGATTATGATAAGCACCGATGTGGAGGATAAATGATCTAACAAACCATGCAGGCATAAAAGAAATTGTAGAAACTCGTACCTTGTGAGCAATATTTAGGAGGAGGAGACGAGATACGGCTCTTTTGTATGCCCAGATTAATTCACTAAGGAAAAAGTACAGAAAGTAATAACCCTTCCGCTCCATGTTGGCATGCTACTGTGTTAAGCGAATAAAAAAGCCATATACTGGCATCTCCTCTGCGCTGAGCTGAGCCCGACTTAACTTCCAACAGTGTATCCAGAATTGATTACAGAACAGGGGTAAGAGATCACAGTTTTTGAAGCTTGGCAGGCTTATAGAATAGCGGATGCAATAGTAGATGCACACCAACTCGAGCAGAATCGAAATCACTTCCACCAGCTGAGAGTCGAATAATCATGGCGCATGCAGTATAATCGTTTTCTGAGAAAATTTCAAGCCTAGAGAGCAGAGTAGAGATTCTTCTGTGAACATGCAATGGGAGAAGGAAAGGCTTGGAAGTTGGAAGTTTCCGTAGAAATTGCAAATGCAGTACATAACTGAAGAAGCAGAAAGGTGTCAAGAAAGAGCAGCTGACCTTTAGACACATGGAGTACAGAAAGACAACAAAGGAAAGGCTTTGCATTTTTCGAAGCGTTGACAATTGTATTTGTTTGTGTGATATATGTACTGCGAATTGGGGGAACAAAGCGTGGCTCGGCAATCCAGAGGAGGAGGCAATGGCTGTACGTTTTCGTCATGATTTCGCAATAGATTGGGCTCTGTGGATTGTCCAGAGGGAATTTATAGCGTGCTGTTCCCGAGTTAATGGATTGAAGAAATGACAAAGGGACCAGTAGAATGGTTGGCATTGGGCAATATGTAGTTTCAGTAATTTACAGCATGAGCAGTTGATTACTTTCTGCTATAGTTTGCTCCTTCATTTACTGTCCAATGCTATCTTCGCTGGAATAACTTTATCACCAAACTTCTGTTTCTGTTACTGCACAGTTCACACAAAGACCTAATGGGCTTTCTTTAATGCCTGCATCCTGCTGAATAATTTGTCATAGCACCGTAATTAAACAGATAAAGCCGAATGTGCAGATGCAATACTGAACGATGTATCGGTACGTATTCATACACATCATTCATTCTCTTTTTCATACACAGAAAGTTATCATCGTGTTTCCCGTATCGGAACGTTGTATTAATCCAGTATTCCACCACCGCTGGAAAGTTTGATTTTTAGCGAACCTGCAGCTTTCCATACCCATGTATTCCACCACCGTTCCACCGGTTCAGCATCAAATTCCATTAGATGCTTGTAAGCCATCTAATGGAGAAGAACTCTATACTCTACTCGGGAATAACTTACCTATTATAATAATTTATCTGCGCGAATTCTTATGGTATTATTGTGCGTCTCGCATTATGTTGACTCTACTCGAGAATTACTTACCTATTATAATAATTTATTTGTGCGAATTCTTATAGTAACATATCGCGAACCGTGAGTCTTACCAGACGTTTTCATTTAGAAACACATCATATAAAAAATGTTTAATATCTCATTTGTGGAATATGCAGATGTCTATATGGTTTATGTTTGGCTAAATCCTAGTAACATATCATATTTTATTTTGGTTAATGTTTAAATGTTTTCTCACATATATATGACAATTCTATCAGATTCAATCTCGGGTTGTAAGTTGTAAAACCGAAAGTGCATTCTTGTTGTTCGAAACCTACACCCAACCTTCATTGTTGTAGCGATTGACTCATATGGTAACATACTGTTTATACTATCCAGTACCATAATGTGTATGGTATTTGTTTTATTGACTCATTATGGTAACATAGTGTTTATACTATCCAGAACCAGCTCATCCTAATATATATTTCATTTATGCATATTTGTTTTACTCACTCTATATAGACTGAATCTGAATCCTGTGAATCTGAACATGAATGCACACAGGGTAAGCAGGGGTATGTAGTACATAGGGATTAAGGACAACCTCAGGAAGTATATCCCTTTCCCTATAGTTCCCCTTAGTAAAAAGGACAATTCTCTTTTTTAATCCATCAATTTTGTAATATTTATTTAGTGTTTATATTTATTTAATAAATAAAATAAATAAGTAAACTTAAATGTTAAGATTAAATAGAAAAAAGAAATAGAATAAACAAAATTAAATAATGTATTTATCTAGTTAACAACCAATCATGTTTCCCCCAAAGTTAGATTTCATAAGAATCTATAGCTTCTTAATACTTAGACCAAACTTATTAATGTTAAGAATTGTAATCTCAAAGGACCACTATCAAGAATGCATTAATTAGTTAGTTGTGTAGTTGAGTTGGTCACATCACCAAGAATTAGTGACCCATAGTATTCTTTGACCCATGGTTTTGCTGTTATGTAGTCTTATAAATAATGCTGCTTAATATTGAGAAGGTAATTCCATTGCCCAAGCAATTAATATACCCATTGTGTTTTCCAGTCCTTTATTGTCTCTTCTAAGACTTGGACCTATACCATTTTCACATGATAACCATTTTTATAAGATGGCTTTTTTTCACTTTTGTTAACAGGTTATCCCATAATAAAGGAGGATATCAACAATATAAAAATAATATTAATTTAATTATATAAAATGTCTTTTATCCAATATTAATTTAATTATATAAAATGTCTTATAACCACCTGCTTTTAACTTATTTAAAACATATCCTATGACTTATTCAATTGGAATAAATTTTGGAAAATTACTTTACATGTAATTCCAACTGCAACTATAGTGCTTCTCCCAACTAACACAGAAACGAAAATTCTTAGACAACTACGACGATAGTAGATCAGTCTAAACAAATCACAACAAAATGGTGATGAATTACGACTCTTCCGAAATTAATTTCATGTGCATTGGTAACACATAGCGAATCCAAACTTGTCCACTACATTGTCATTCCAAACATGTCCACTCCACCAAACCCTAACTTTTTATTGCCACATCATTGCTGCAACAAGGACTCCACCTAACTCCAAATAGTGTTAAGGCCTGTTGTTTAAGATTAAACATTTGATGAATAACGACTATTAATTTCATGTGCATTGGTAACACATAGCTAATCCAAACTTGTCCACTACATTGTCATTCCAAACATGTCCACTCCACCAAACCCTAACTTTTTATTGCCACATCATTGCTGCAACAAGGACTCCACCTAACTCCAAATAGTGTTAAGGCCTGTTGTTTAAGATTAAACATTTGTTAGACTATTAAAGTATGGACATCTTAAACATTTGTTAGACTATTAAACTAAACTATGGACGACGACCATGAATCTTCCATTTTCCCTCTGATTCTGGAGATCGTTCCCCATCTCGGGGAAGTTGAGAGTATAAAGCCTATCCTTATAATTATTGATTTTTTTAATGTATGTTTCAAATTATGCTAGTGGACTATGAACTGAGAACCCGAAATCATTTTAGATTGAACCCAAATCATCATGAAATATATGAGCACACTTAAATGAAAAGAATTATAATTCATAATATATGCTTATTAGGTTTACTACACTAATTTGGAGAATGACTTAGCCTTAATTTTAAAATTAAAATTAAATTATTAATATTATTATATCATATATTTAAAAGTTTAAATATTCTCCAGTTAATAGAGTATAGATGAAAATAAAAAACTACTATATGAAAAGAAAAATAAAAAAATAAAAAAATCAATTCAGTAAAACATTACTGTACTACTAATCACACAAACAAACTATTATAAACGATCAGCGAATTGAGCCGAAGCTATGTTACCAGAAACGTGACCGTGGTCTACTTTTTTCACAGAAAACGTTATAGAAACGTGAACGAGACGGGAAAACGCCTTTTTCTACGGCCGTTTTCGTTTCTGCAGCCAAAAATCCGTTTCTTAAAAAACGCAACGTTTCTTGAGCGTTTTATAAAAAACGAATTTCTGTTTTTTTGGAACTGGTTAATTTCGGGGTTTAATTTTTAGATTTTTGATTGGTAGTGCGGCAAGTAGAGTTGAGATCGTGCTATTGCAAGAGGACTGGATTTCAGCTGAAGTTCCAAGTATCTCTGTTACCTATATTATCTGTTCATGTTGTGTGGAGAAAGGCGGTCAGTCAATCCAAGAGCTCTAAGGTCGGTGAAGGTCGGCTGCCTGCTGTTCGGGGCATGATAAATTAAGCAGGTAATTGGTAACAGTAAAAAGATACAAGGAAATGTAGACTGATCAAGTAAATACTAAAAATCGAAGTGCCCACCCAAACAAGGATCGACCATGTTGGTTGGCTTGCCAGGTCTATTTGAAAAAACTTTTAAGATGCAATTTTAGATCTAAAAAATCACTCTCCCAAAATAGGTAAATTTTGCAATCTAAAAGGCATCCATTTGCAAAATAGGTAAAAATAGGTAAATTTATGATTTCGCAAGAACTATGTTTTCCACTTTAAACCTACAGTGAATTGTTTTCCATTCTTCAATTTCCTGTTGGACGAACCTGGAGTCTGCTCTGAGCCTAAAATTAACTGGGTGAAGCTGGTTGGAGCTTGGAGTTTGAAATGCCGAACTAAGTCCAGTACTAAAATCTGTAAATTGTCACAATATTTAATTTATATATTTTAATTAATTCATTTTTTTTGTTTTTCTCTCTCCTAGTTTCTTATAAGTGCGAAATCTGGAAACTTCGTTTCTTGTATCGTTCTCGTTTCTCGTTTCGTTTCCCGTTTCTCGTTTCTGGTAACATAGAGCCGAAGGACTTATTAAAGCAAGATCATGATAAGGGTTGGTTCCGAACCTTGTTTTTTTGCAACTTCGACAAGATTTTGAAACAAAATAACCCTAAATTCTGTATAACAGCAATGGATACATCATGGTGGTTCCAACACCTCCATTTGCTGCTGAGCCCAACAGATGTCCACTTGTTATTTCACTACACCCGGGGTAGCTTAAGTAGCGGTATTTTAACTTCCCAGGACCCCGGTTGCTCTAGACCCCTAAGGTCGTTGTAACTTTTACACAGTGTTGAAATGAGGCTCAACATAAAACACAGCAGGCTCCTGTGATTTGATTACAGCTCTGTACCAATTTTTTTGTCCCTACATGAACCTTTATCTGGCGGGGCCTTCTAGTTGGCAGGCTGCATCTCCTATCTTTTTTGGTCTAGAATAGATGATGACGAGAAGAGATGATGAGATAATTTCAAAATATTATCTCATATTATGAACTTGTTTGAGTTGATCAATAAAATTAATTTAAGTATAACCACTATACACAGTAAGAATATATTTCATAGTCATTATAGTTAGTTATGATTAAATGTATCTTGATTAAAATTAAAATAAGTTTCAGTTAAACTGTGGTTAAAGAAAGGATAACAATTTGTTTTTAGTCTTTTATATAAGTTTTTAGTTTATTAAATAGTATTTGTTTTGTGGTTATATTAAGTGAAACAATCTGAAATAATACTATGAATAATGGATATAAAATTATACATTTTAACTTTTGTCTAATATACCTATAAACATTTACCTACCAATTTACTTATAATTATACTACTATTTAAAAATTTAGAACTTGCATTTTGAAACTAAGCCCAAGCAATTCACAACAGCATTCATTTAAATACTGATTGCGATAGACGATGAACTATAAACGTTGAGCCATGCATGGTTAAAACACCAGTAGACGCCAACTCAAAAGTAAACTCTTTGCAAGATTTAACCAAGTAACAGTGTTAACTATATATCACCATTTAACAGTTACAAAAGCTATAAATATGCTGCAATAACTTGGAAGCTTGATTTAAGTGATTATGATAAGCACCGATTTGGAGGATACATGATGTAACAAACTATGGAGGCTTGAGGAGATGAGATATGGCTCTTTTGTAGAAACTCGTACATGTTGGCAATATTTAGGAGGAGGAGGAGATGACATATGGCTCTTTTGTATGCCCAGATTAATTCACTAAGGAAAAAGTGCAGAAAGTAAGAACCCTTTCCGCTCCATGCTGGCATGCTACCTTGTTAAGCGAATAAAAAAGCCACAAAAAATTATATTCAAGGGCACAATAATTGCATCATTTAGCTTCAGCACCGCCCATATAACAAAAACAACGTGATTCATATACTGGCATATGCTTCGGATTCATATACTGGCATCTCCTCTGCACCGAGCTGAGCCCTACTTAACTTCCAACAGTGTATCCAGAGTTTATCTAAAATTTATTACAGAATATATTATAGAACAGGGGTAAGAAATCACAGTTTTTGAAGCCAGCCAGGCTTATAGAATAGCGGATGCAATAGTAGATGAACATCAACTCGAGCAGAATCGAAATGACATCCCCGAGAGAGTCGAATAATCATGGCGTATGCAGTATAGTCGTTTAGTGAGAAAATTTCAAGCCGAGAGAGCCGAGTAGAGATTCTTCTGTGAAAATGGAATGGCAGAAGAAAAGGCTTGGACAGGCCTGGAATTTGACGTTGTACAGAACGTATTTGACGGTTAATTTGACAATTTAAACGTTCAGGTTTGCTCCGAGCAGAAAAGCTTGCCCAACTAACAGCACATCCGGGCAAAAAAGCAGTCAACTAAATTGCAAGCATTCCTGAGCATCAAATGAGTCCTTATGTTCTTATTAGGGTTTTTTTTTATAGATTTATGTTTTTGTTTTTTATTTATTTTTATTATTTTAAACTATAAATTTTTAAGGGTGGTATGTATTTTTTATTTTTGAATGACCGTCAGAAATATAGGTAAACTCTACCTTTTTGTTCACTAGGGAAGTTTTATTGTTTTCTATTTCCAAATACCTAACACAACTTCATTTGAAAGAATTTAGTAGTGTGATAATAAACTGTTAATAAAATATTTAAAAAAATGAATTTAATATTAAATTTGACCTCTATAAATTTGGTTAAAACGTAAAGTGACTGGCAATGAAAATTTGAAACCTTCAACAAATTCCATTTGACAGGCCGTAGAGATTTGAAATTCCAGGCCTGCTTGGACGTTTGCAAAGGAATTTCAAATGACCGACACCGTCAAAATTGCAAGTAACAATCAAAATTTGAAACATTTTATGTATTTTAAGCCAGATTTTGACGGTCTCCAGAAAAAATCTTAGCCGTATTTGAGGGGTAAATTGGCCCATGACGGGCATTTACCCGTCAAATTCCATCCCTCCCCATAGGAATTGCAGTACATAAAGGTATCAGGAAAGAGCCGTGCAAGTGGAAGTGAAAAGCAGCTGACCTTTAGTCACATGGAGTACAGAAAGACAACCAAGGAAAGGCGTTGCATTTTTTGAAGCACTGACACATGTGTTTGTTTGCGTGATATGTAATGCAAGTTGGGGCCCGACGGGGAACAAAGCGTGGCTCGGCAATCCAGAGGAGCAGGAAATGCCTGTACGTTTTCTTGGTGATTTCCCAATAGATTGGGCTCTGTGGATTGTCCAAAGGGAATTTATAGGGTTCTGTTACCGAGCTAATGGATTGAGGAAATGACAAAGGGATCAATAGAATGGTTTACATTATGAGCAATTGATTACCTTCTGCTCAAGTGACCTCATTTACTCTTCCATTACAATCTTGATCAGTAGAATGGTGGGCGCTGCAAGCAATCTGTAGTTTCTGTCATTTACAGAATCAGCAATTGATTACCTTCTGCTATTGTCTGCTCCTTCATTTATTGTCCATTCAATGCTATCTTCGCTGTAATAACTTTATCACCCAACTTTTTGTTTCTGTTACTACACACAAAGACCTAATGGCCATTCTTTAATGCGATCCAGCTGCATAATTTGTCATAGCAACCAGAGTTGGAATTTGACGGGCATTTGTTAGTTTTTGGTCATTTTTCGGGTTAAAATATTTGAAGACCGTTTTATTGAACGGCGGGAATATTTCATAAACCGGCAATTTGACGGTTTAAGTTTAATCAAAATGTCATTACGATATTAACAGGCTGTCGAAGGTTTAATTTTCCACCAAAACGTAAGCCCTTAAACAGTGGCACCATGGCAGGGCTGGAGCCTTGGAATGGTGACACCGGTGCACCATCCATGTGATTCATGAATAATCAGTTTTTATGGGCATCCGACGGTTTCAGACCATCGGTTAATGGCAAAGGGCGGAACTTGGAAGTTTCTACTGGATCGAATTTTGCTTGTCACTTCAGTCTCTCTGAACTCAGATCTCACAAAAGCCCGGGGTCAAGTAAGTCAATTTTTGTTTTCTCTTTTAAAATGTAGTGTCAGATATTGTGTAATTTTACATGGTCATACCTTCATACTGTATAATGTGTAATGACGATATGCAGAATTTTTTATTTCAAGGGCTATGTTATCAGGGTTGGTTCTCTGTTCTGGCGAGAAAGTTATCTGTAATAATCGAAGCTGTGATCTTGCGAGGTTTTTTACTACCCAAGGGAAAATGCAGTAATGGGTTGAAGTGATATATTGCGTTTTAGTTGATTTAATAGCTCTGCAGTCATGGCCGGAGACCATTTATTATCAGCAAAATTCTCCCCTACAATAGTTATTGAAACTGTGTTGTTCTCGACGTTTATGAGTAATCAAGGTGAATGCAGCAATGGGTATGAGCTATATTGCTAGGATTTTTAGCAAAAGGTTGTGTAATTGCTATTAGGTTTGATATATATATTCATGTGCAAGTGTTTCCACTCTGCTGATGCTAGGGTTTTATGGGGTCATGGAGTGCCCTATGTGAAATGCAGTAATGGGTTATGGTGATTTTCCAACAGTTGGAAGATTAGGTTCTTGGTTTAAGTATGGGCAGTGTCAGGACAGCAAGTGTAATGCATTCAGAGTTGGTTTCATGAAGGAAATCGTTGAAATCTAAGTTCCCTAGGAGGTTGAGGCCCCTGCTCTACATGGCATTGGGGCCGCATGGGAATTGAAATTGTGATTACTGGTCGGGGAATGGGAATCCTTTGGGCAGAGGGTGATGTTTGTTGATGGCTAAATGAAGAGAAAAAACTGAATGTAGAACTTTTAATGAAAGCGAAACTCAAAAGACAACTGAGAGAAACTTAATCTTGTGGTCAATGTTGGTTATGATGGAAGCGAACATAAGCATCGTGCTTTAAATAATGTTGATGATGTCTATCAGGCAGAAGATGGTGTTTTTTAGAAGCAGAGATTTCTTGCATTGTTGCCGATGTTGTTGCAGATTGACAGCCTGCGATATCCTGATGCGGTGCCCATGATCATGTCTGGTCTCAGAAGGAGTTGCATATTCTGGTATGGCAGAACAATGAGGCTCTATTATATGATCAATTTCGTTTGACAACAGATGTTAGATTTTCAGTAACAGCAGAATGAGGCTGCAATCTCTCCATTCGCTGCAGAAAGTTGTTTATCCAGATTTGGGTAGGATAGCAATGTGGAAAGCTGGTGTATTGTTGTTGGCTTTCCTGTCTCTTATTGATTGCAGGAGCTGCAGTTGTGGTAGGTTGGCTTGTTTCTATTTTACGGCGATATGAACAAGATATTTTCATTCTCCTTACGATAAAATTGCATAGTTTAGAACATCAAGGCATAGTTGAAATTTGAACATTGCAAGCAATGTCCAAATTTTGACAGCAGAGATCTTTTTTGGTCGTAGGTTGTGTTAATTTATTATGAAGTTTTTAAAGCCTAAGCAAACATTGTAGCCCATAGTAAATGCTTATCGTTAAACAATTGCTTTAGATCATATTTGAACACAATTCTCTATTTTTCCTTAGCCGCTCTTTCTAGAACATGGTTGTTAACAGTATTTGTGTGCTTGCGATTTGCTTTAAGACCATTTTTTATTATGTCTTCTTGTGATAGTGTATACACATTAAGATTGCTGCTATTCTGAGCACTTATCTCGCTTATTCATCATAAGCTGGATATTTGCTTATGCAAGTTTATGAAGTGAAAGTTGAAGTAATGCACATAATTTATTTTTCAAATTATAGAATATAAAGTAGTCTAAGAGCAAAGGACATAGTGAGTAAGCAGGAGAGATGAGGAGAGTTGCCTGTCTCTCTGTAACCCTTTCAACTCTTACCTTAACGGTTGGTAGCTAGGAAAATTGAGGAGGTGGTTGTGGATGGGCTGAGAGATGAGCCATGTCTCCTTTGGCTCATTGCAAATATCTAGTTTTGGGTGGTGTCGCATTTCTGTATCAAGTATGTCAAGAGAATTTGTAGGCTTCTTTGTGGAGGTGAACGTCAATGTATGGACAAGCAGAAGATGGTTACACGTTACAATTGTCAAGGACGAGGGTTTGAGAAATGATAAGACAATTTCATCGGCAATCTTTGCTTTGACAAGTTCTTTTACAGTTGGTTTTTTTAGGGTGTCCGGATGCCAACACAGTGCTGTTTTTTTAAACAAGTTTCCTCTTATCGCAATTGGGGCTAACTTGACAAGATTTAGCATTCTGAGGGACCCAACAGCACAATTCAATCTCGTTGCTCTTCTGCTAAGCAACCGTGAGTGGGGTGTATCTATTCTGCCAAGGTCACCCAGGACTTGCACCTGGCCCTAACTGTTGTTGTGTGTGCTTGTATACATCCACGAGTGTGAGCATAAGCACCAGCATTGGTAGGACTTGAACCCTTATGGGATCTACATTAGCTACATGCTTTCATCAACCATGCATGCTGCACTTACAATACATTGCTTTTTTATTTTGCTGATTTTGTAATAATCTTGCTAGCAAGTTAGCAACATGGTGTGATCCTATTTGAAGGCCAAATGAACCATTGAAGGCACACAGTTGGACTGAGTTTTCTACTGTTTTCCAATTGTTTAAAACTTTAACCCTCCAAGGGTTTATTCTACAGTACGTCTGAGCAACATTCAGATGGAGCTTTCATATGAATTCGCTTTGGATTAGTGGCTCTAGCCTTTACTCACCCATGTTTTGTTAAGGGTTTCTTAGGATTGCCAATTTAGCTTTTACCTTTTTGTATAGGTTCATTGTGCTCCATTGCATGCCAACTTGAGATATTGTGAAGGGAAGATTATTGTGTTTTGTTTGAGTCTTTGGTTATCCCTAAGTTGTCTATTAAGGTTTTTTGTTTGTTTGTTTTGTTTGAATTTTTAGTTTTTAATTTTTAATTTTATGGTTCTCCTAGAGACCCCAACATCATTGCCATTCCAGATCCCATACTAATAGTGAAACAAGGCCACCTGGGGCTCGGGTCAACGGCATCGTCCAGATTATTTTCCACCTCCTCTTCTAGACCTCTATCAAGAGTTTCAACTTTCCTCCATTTGGCCTCGGGTGCTAGGGGAATGAGTGCTAGCAGATCCTGATATGTGTTAATTATTTGTACTTTAGATTTACTCTCGGTCCATTTCTCTTGAATCTGTTTTCTGTTATCAGTGCCCAATTTGTTTTAATTTTGATCAATGCTTTACCTTATTTTACTTTTTACATCTTGATTTGCTTAGGAGCTATTTTCCTTGCTCCCACTATGTATTGGCGCTATTGTACTCAGTAGTCCCATTGACACTTTTCTTGTTAATTTTTGGATGTAATAAAATGATCCTATCTAATCTTATCTATTTGTAGCAAGTTTTAGGTTTGTAATATGTTATTTTCAGGTTGAGTTTTGGATTGTTATTTGTCTTTTACCCTGGATTTTGTCGTGTGGCAACTGCCTATTTATGGCTCAATTGTTTCTAATATGCTTTGTATGATAAATAGGAGCAAATTTTTAAAAAATGTGGAATATGTATTTTTTTACTTGTTGAGGTCTTGTATGTCTGTAATGATTAGGTCAATAGTTTGATGAGAGGTAATGGGGTTCCTTTTCATAAATTTGAGGAACCCAAAATTAGGGATAAAATTTATCTTTGTTTGCATCGCTAAAATAAACTATTTTAATGGTGCAAATTTATATAATAGAAGATCAACAATTTTGGATAATTGTCTACTTTTCTATTTACGACTCAAATTAAAAATGTTTCTTAGCTCCCAAGGAATAGTGACCTTATAGTCCTCAAGCCATTGCCATAAAGATTAGCATTTCGCTCGATTCCTCCCAAGGGTAAAAACATTGGTCCTCGGTGTTTACACAAGTGATGAAATTCTCTACATTCGCTAATGGAAGTCTTTGCCAAATGTTGATTATTAGAGTTAAAATGTCAAAACACAAGCTTGGTGATGAAGGATCAAAGGACAATAGTTCTTGAATGACAAGAAGGCAACAAACTCATGATGAGAGATAAAGAGAGGCTAAATCTTTGTTTGTCGAGGTTGCATCTAGTTGACTTGGAAGGTGACCATGCTTGTGATCTGAGGGAAATGAAGATTTAAAGACTTCCTTGCCTTATTAGCCTTCCTTTGTAAATACTTTCATCTTGATCAAGGTACTTAGCAAGATAAAGAAACAAAACTCCTATGCGAGCTAATAGAGATGATTGGAATTCTCTTGGGATTTGAAATTTATTAAAATTTTGACAAGTTGCTATAATTCACACTGGACTTCTTATTTCCTCCTTTCTTTTTGTTGAATTTTATTTCTTAATTATACATAACAATCACTTTTTCTTGAATAAAATGCTTCATATCTATAAATATTTATATGGTACATCATTATTTATAAAATAAATAAGCTTATAATGCAAGAGTCGTTACCTAACTTAGCCACACATATGCTAATTTGGCTCATTGATTACTAAGAATGCATTAATAAATATCAAAATGACACGATTATGTCTGCACTCTTTGCAGAATAAGTAAAATAAAAATTAATTACCAAAATAACAGGCTCACTACTCAAAGGAATGGTCCATAGAAAAAATCAAGGGGGAAACAAAGTTTGTATGCATAACTAAAAAAGCTTGTAGCTTGGTGATCGCCCTGCTAGTGGTGGGCCTTGATTGTGGCTATTAAATCCACCATAGCCATCAATCATCGGTACATTGGTAGTGGGGTTGTAGTTGCCTTCAATTGTTTTCTCACATTACCTTGAAATTGATACAACAAGGTGGATAGTGGGATGCTTATCTCATTGGGGCCCTAACAATGGTTATGTTCCTCTTGATTTGTCCTAACCCTTAAAGGAAGAAAGGTTTTCCATTTGTGCCTTCATGTTTTCTTAGTTAAGTTGTCTTCAAGTGGGATTCGACCAGGAGTACACCAAATATTGCTAGAGTGCCTGATTTAGTTGTGCAAGTGGTCATGGTCCGTGGAAATCTTCTTAGAATGGTTTTTGGTTTGTGAGCATAATTGATATAGATAAAAAACAATTAATATTGATATTAATAGTTGTGTTGCCACTCAAACCAACACCTTCAGTGTGCAAAGTCGTCACTAGGGTCAAGCTCAACTGGAACTTGGAAGAGTCACCACTGTCACCTTAGTAATTACTTCTCTCACTTTTAATGTAGAATAGGTTGATCTAATTAATTTTTTCAGATCTGAATGAAAGATGCAACAATCAAATGGATTGGAGACTTCAGAAAGTAACTTTATATAAGCAAATTAAGTGAGCAATTTTCAGATCTGGAAAGTTTATATTAGGCAATTTTCAGACTGAATTTTATGATGATGATGTTATTATCGTAGCTTATCTATACCTGCCAATGCACTAAAACGTTATTACTGACGGGGACATATTTAAGTAAAACTTTATTACTGACAAGTACATATTTAAGTAAAACGTTATTACTGATAGGTACATATTTAAGTAAAACGTTTAGTGAAGGGTGATGTGAAACTCAAAAACGTCAAAAAAAAATTCTTTGACACGTAATATTCTAATGAAATTCCAACATTGATAGCAACCTAATTAAATAGATAAGAACCGAAGGTGCAGACCCAATCCTGAACGATAACCAAACATTCTTTTTTTAATACACAGAAAGTTACCATTGTGTTTCCTGTCTCAGAACGTTGTATTAATCCAGTATTTTCATGATAATTAATATGGCATTCTTCTGTATCATAGTGATCAATTTCAAATTCAAAAGGGATGACAAAATTTCAAATAAGAATATTTTATATTGTTTTTTCTTTTATGTTTATTTAAAATCATTATATTTGTCGATTTCTTTTCAAAATAGATCAAATATACTTAAAAACATATTTACGTACATTCAACGCAACTTAAATGTGATACAACTAAAATCTAATACTGAGTGTTGTGCAGGCCTGAAATTTGACCGTATATATAAAGTGTGTTCAAATGTCCCACAATGTATTTGACATGTAGATGTCAAAAGAACACGTCAAGAGTGAGGGGTACCCAAAAAAAATTACATCTCCGGCCAGAAATTTTAATACCTCTCTAAACCCTACCTTTTGCACTACTCTCTTATGTTAGCCTCCCAATTCCAATTCCAAACATGTCCACTGCATGGTCATTTCAAACATGTGCTCTCCACCAAACCCTAACTTTTATTGCCACATCAGTGCAGAAACAAGGACTCCACCCAACTCCACACAGTATTAGGGTGTTTTGTTTAAGATTAAACATTTGTTAGGCTATTAAAATATGGACCACAACCATGAATCTTCCACTTTCCCTGTGATTGTGGTGATTGTTTTCAGTCTCGGAAAAGTTGAGAGTATAACTTCTATCGAGTTAATTATTGGTTTTTTGAGAGTATAACGTCTATCGAGTTAATTATTGATTTTTTTAATGTATGCCACACCTATATGAAGTAAAGAATTATGGCTCATAATATATATGTATATTGAGTTTCATACAATAATTTGGAGAATTACATCAAAACTTGTTTTTGTAGAATTTGATGAATATTTGAAATTCATCACAAGGTTTATCACCAGGAAATTCTTAGAGGTGTTGCTGTTATACCATGTTTTGTCTCTATACTCCAACACCCTCCTGTGACCTATGTTCACATCTGTAGGTTTTGGTGTAATGACAAACTTTACATGGTATCACAACATAATTAATAAGTACTACAAATATGTACATGAGTCACTATCAATATTTGTTTATCAGCTCATTGTCATAGTACTGGTACCTCATAATATGGAGCCACAAATATGTACTTGTCCAAATGATTTGGCCATGACTTTAAAATTAAAATTAAATTATTAATATCATTATATCATATTGTTTAACTCTTTAAGCTAACCATGTTCTCCAGTTGAATAAAGTATGAATGAAAATAAAAGCCACGACATGAAAAGAGAAATAAAGTGGGAGAGAAACAAAATCAATACAATGAAACATTAATATACTACTCTCGGGAAAATGGAGAGAGGAGCTACGACAGTAAACTTGAGTTACTCGACAGTGAAAACTTTTTTTTCTTTATTTACTTTTGGACTTGCCACGCATTACCTTGGGAAACCTCACCTTTTAATTGCCACTTAGACAAGTAAGACTTGACTACATGTATAATTACAAACTTGAAAATTTACAACGATGTTTCACCTTTTACAAAGCTTCGTTTGTGAACACATTCGAAACACATGAGCTTGAGCTCTCAAACTCTTCTCAAAAAAATTTCCTTCTTCTTCTCGACTACTCCACCCTTGCTCTCTTTTCTCTTCTTCTCTCTCTGGCTCTTTTTTCATTCTTTTTTTTTCTTCATATACAGAGACTAAAATTTGATTCTCTTGGAAGCTACCAACCAATATTAAAGACTATAATTACTTTCTACCTAAAAACTTAACTTCAAAAATACAATTCGACTACTTAAATATGGAGTGACATGAACTCCTCAACCACACTCAGTGACTCAGAACAATGTACATCTACGCACTTTAACTGGGTTGGATAGGATGTGATGAATATCTGTGAGTAATTAATTAATTATGAGCAAATGGGATATTTAAACAATTTTACAAAATGTTTTAGAGTTGAAACTTGTTTTATGCATGACAGAATTAACTAAGCAGAACTTGTCATTCCTAAATACCTTCACAAATATTGGAATGTATCCCTTGTCAATGGTTTTGTAAACATGTTTGCCAGCTGATCTTCAGACCTGAAAAATTCTAAGCAAATCTCTTTGTTGTTCACCAATTCTCTTATGAAATGATACCTTGTGTCGATGTGCTTGGTTCTCGTGTGGAACACGCGATTATTTCACAATGCAATGGTTGCACTGTTGTCACAAAAAATGGTTGTTGTTTCTTGATGGTTCTATGAGAAGTCTCTTAAAATTATCCACATCCAAATGACTTGGCATGGAGTGCTTGTAGTTGCGACATATTATGCTTGTGCTGAAGACATAGTTACAATGGGATGTTTCCTCAAATCCCACTACACAACACTTGGACCAAATGAAATGTGTACCCAGATGTGTTTTTCTTGTCATAAGTGTTTCCTCCATTATCGCTATTAGTCTATCCGATGAGTTTAAAATTTTTGAGGTTGAATACATCATGCCAAGGTATTTTGGGCCGCTTACATACCTGAGAACTCTCCTACTTGCTTGCCAATGAAAGCCTTTTGGTGACTCCATGAATCTTGAGATAAGAATTACACCATGCATGATGTCTAATCTTGTCACAGTTAAATACATAAGTCTACCAACCATCCTTTTAAATAGATCTACTATTGATCCATCATCATCCTTGCTCAATTTTAAACCTGTTATTACTCATGTTAAGGATACCTTGCAATTAGACAAATTTAATCTTCTAAAAAATGCACTTGCATACTTTGATTGTGATATGAATATACCACTTTCAGATTGTTGGACTTCAATTCCTATAAAAAACTTCATAAGCCCCAAATCAGTCATTTAAAAATCATTTTCCATTACTGTTCTAAATTCCTTTATGCCAAAGTCACGAGTAAATTTTAAATCATCTACATACATGCAGAGAATTAACATGTTACCTTTTTCATTAACTTTGGTGTACAACGTCGGTTCACTTTCACTTCTATGAAATCCATTCTGGGTGACATAGGAATCAATGCAACTATACCAAGCTCTCAAATCTTCCATGAACCCATAAACTGCATTTTTCATCATGTATGCTTTGTGTTCTTGTCCTAGAATTTCATATCCTTGTGGTTGTTCCACATACACTTGCTCCTCCAAATAGCCATTCAAAAATGTCGATTTAACATCCATTTGATAAATAGGCCATTTGTTTTGAGCAACAATGGCAAAAACTGTTATGACTATATCCATGTGTGCGACATGTGCACAAGTTTCATTACAGTCTATGCCGAATTGTTGAGTGAAACCTCTTGCGACCATTCTTTCCTTATGCTTCTGCACATTGCCATAAACATCTTTCTTGGTCTTGTAAATCCATTTGATGCTAATTACATCTTTATATTTTGGTACATTTACCACCTCCCATGTTTGGTTCTTCTCAATGCATTATATTTCTTCATCCATGGCTTGTTCCCATACTTCTTCTTAGATAGCTTCCTCAAATGTTAGAGGATCATATATTTGAGAAAATAATGCAAAAAAAAACAGAATGAGTTTGGTGTACCAGTTTCATATATCTCACGTAGACTTAATGTATTTGTCAATATCAACCTCAACAAACTACTTAATAGAGTTTATTGTCCTCTTGGTTTGCTTGTTGACGTAGCTTGAGCTACGACTTGTGTCGACGTTAACTATGCTGAAACATGTTGCAGTGTCTTGGGAGTAGTTGGTGATGCAATACTTTGAATTACATGTGGTGTTTGATCCAGTTCCTCCGCCATGTCATCATGCTCAACAATCGACACAATCTTGATAGTTTTATTGTTGGTTCCATACCATGATTCATTATCAACAAATTGAACATCGCGACTGATAATTACTTTTTTTGTGACAGGGTCATATAACTTGTATGCTTTTGTGTCTTAAGAGTAACCAACAAGAATACATTTGTCCCTTTTTTTCTAGTTTCTTTCTGATCTCAGTAGGAACATGAGTGTATGTGACACAACCAGAAAAAAATTAAATGAGAAACACTGTGATTCATACTTGTCCTTTCTTCATGATGGGACTTTGTTTTTCACGCTCTTTGTGACATGGTGTTGGTTCATAATATATAAAGCAAGTGTGACTGCTTCAACCCAATATTTATTTGACAAATGCTTGGCTACAATTATGTTGCGCGCCATCTCCATAATGGTTCTGTTCTTTCTCTCCGTGACACCGTTCTGCTGAGGTGTATACTACACAGTGAATTTCTTGTGTATTCCATGGGTTTTGCAAAAATTTAGGAAGTCATTCGAAACATATTTATAGCCTTTGTCCTTACTTAAGATTTTTATGTTGTATCCACTATGGTTCTCCAAGAGTGCCTTGAATTGATGAAAATATCCAAATACACCATATTTATGTTTTAAAAATATACTCATGTTTTTCTTGTGAAGTCATCAATAAAAGTTAGGAAATAATTGCAGCCTCCAATAGATGATGTTTGCATTGGGCCACAAATATCAGAGTGCACAATCACAAGTGGTGTGCGTTCTTTACATGACTTTTCAAGTGGAAAATTCTCTCTACGCTACTTGCAAGAAATGCAGTCTTCAAAAACTATTTATGGATTGTCGATCAATGGAAAATTTTTCACCGTGTTCTTTGTGTGTAGTAGCTTCATCCCACCAAAATTCATATGTCCAAATCTAAAGTGCCACAGCCAAGACTCATCCTGAACATCTGATTCGAACGCTGCTTGAATTTCAGTGCCGTCTTTTTATTTCTTGTCGTAGTGCTTGTCTGCTTCTTTTCTTTCTTCCTTGAATGCAGCTCCTGTATTTTCCTTCCCGTTCATGTCTCGCATTATACTCAAAGGAAACAAGTGATTGCTTTTCATTAAAAATTAAATGCTATCAGTTGGTTGCTTGGACGTAAGTCTTTAATCACACAATGGTTGTCTTCCATCTAGACTCTATAATATTTTTGTATTAGTCGTCCAATGCTCAACAAATTGTGTTTCATACCTTCGACATAATAGAAATCAGGCATAATATTTCGCTCCCCCTGTTTGGTTAGAATACTAACGATACCTTTTCCTAAAATAGTGACTTGGACATTATTTCTAAGTGTGACATCTATTTGAACTGATTTATATAGACTGCAAAACAAACTTAAATTACCGATCATATGATTGCTACATCCTGAATCTAAATACCATATACCAAAAGGAATTTCTTGAACACGATTACATTCAATTGGGGGCGGCACATGCCAACAACATGGTGGTCGATGAAGTGTTGGTGTTGCTCCACTAGTTTTGGCTTTTCCTTCCTTGTTCATATTGATTCTTCTTGCATTCATATGCATAATGACCAAATTTCTTGTAGTAATGACATTGTACTTTTTACTTATCAAACTTGTGACCACTTGGTTGAATGGAGTTCTGATTTTTTCATATTTCAGTGACATTTGCAAGACCGTTTCTACGTCTTCCTCTAGAAAAAATCTTCCTTTACCTCTAGAATTATATCTCCCCCTGCTTCTTCGAAGACTTATAGATTACTGTGTTGCAAATGCACCTTCTAATGATGTATTTGATCTATTGATTCTATGTTCATGATTTATGAGTGACGCTTATAACTCATCAATGGTAAACTATGACATGTCTTTGTTTTCTTCCAAGGTCATAACCAAGGATTCAAATCTTTGGGGAAGACTTCTAAGAAAATTTTCAACAACCCTTCTCTCTTTATATTTTCTCCATGATATTTCAGTTGATTTATCAACTCAATAACTCATGTATAGAATGACTCCAATGAGTCTTTGTCTTTCATTGACAGAAATTCAAAATATCTTCTAAGAATATGCAATTTAGAATTCTTTACCTTGTCCAAGCCTTGATATGCAGTTTCAAATGCATCTCATGCCTCCTTAGTTTTCTTTGTTGTTGCTACTCTTGGGAGTATGCTTTCATGCATGGATTGATGTATGTAGAACATATCCTTTCCATCTTTCTTCCTATGTTCCCTCAATGCATCATTCTGAGCTTGTGTGATATTATTATATGTCGCCTGATCTATTGGTTCAGGGCACTCGCATGAAGTTGGTTCCACTTTTTGGTGGCACTTAAGAAATCAGAAACGCACTTTCGAAGTGCAAATCAAGAACACATATGCGTTATTGATGGTACATTCGGAATAACCCGAGCCCAAACACAAGGCTAAGGTTTGTGAAAACATATCATGTATGCGATATATCGCATATGCATTTTGTAAATGTTAAATATCGCGTATGGGATATATTGCATATGCGATATATCGCTATATAGGATAGAAACTTATTGTTGGAAGGATTGTGAAATGATCACAATGGATGTGGAAGACACGGTTCAAGTTTTAAAAGGCTAGTAAACTACATTGATAAAGTTAATGGAGTTCACAAATGAAATAACAAACAACCTCGAAATCACTAGGTTTCTTCTTGTTTGGAAAGGTTCCTAATATTTGAAATATCAATGATCCATGGCTTGACTATGGAAGCCTCTATTCATCATGTGTAGGCTTTAATCATTGTCTAGCTAACTTCAAGATTGACTTGGGATAGATGACTAAAAATAGACCATTTCTATTTGAGAATTTTTTTTCTTGATCATATAGGAATCAAAATCAATATATTTAAATGGTGGCAAGAAGCATACATAACGAGGGGGGTCTTAAGTATTATTTTCAACAAATACTAAAAAATCTCAAAATAGGCTGAAAATATATAACCAGGAAATATTTGGGAACATATTTGTATCTAAAAGAGAGATAGATGATAAAATGGATTGGCTTTAACAATAGATGACCACGGAGGGAAGTTTGGGACAAATTAAGAAGGAATAAATGGATCTAAGGACCCAATTAGGAATTAGAGAATGGAAAGAAGACACCTCGTGGAGGTAGAAATATAAAGTCAGGTTGCTAAAAACTTCAAAATAATGAGGTGAAATAATTACTTCAAAATATCCATTGGATAGCTCAAAAACACTATTTAATTCATCATGTCAACAATTTTTCTATTCTTGCAGTTATGTATGGGATTTTATTCTTTCCTGCAAAGTTCCAGGTTGGAAAGAAGACACCTCGTGGAGGTAGAAATATAGAGTCATGAAATCAATAAAATGTTCAAATCCATGGCCAATGGAAACCATTTCTACTTCCTTAAAGGGATAGAAACATCCATTTTTTTTATGAAGAAACCATTGTGGAGGATATACGATCTAAAGATATTCGAAATGTAGAGATCAAAAGCCATGATTTTAGAGTAACCATTCAACAACCCTTCCATCTCACTCTCTTCTTCCACTACCTTCCCAATGAAGGTTTCCTACTTCTAACAACACCCAATCAATCAATTCCATTTTGATATTTGCATTGGATGGACTACAATAGCAAGGTCCAAAACATATCTATAGATTTTCCTAGAATTTATTGTTCATACAAAATAATATGGCATAAATGAAAAATGTGAATTATATATATTGTTCTATTCGAGTTTGTTTGAATAGAATGTTTGTGCCAATATTGTAATCTCAGAAGGAACAAGATCAATCATATAATTCCTCATAGCCTTCATAGTATAATGAGATTTGAATGACACTCTTTTCATCCTTCCTACTCTTTCCAATTCCATCAACTAGTAGATAGGCAAGCCTACATTTTTCTTCATTAACATATGAGCTATTAATACACAATAATCCATTTGGTATTGTATCATGAATTCTTCCAATTAAAGTATATCTGGATAGAACAAGGAATGTAAGAGGACTCACAAATGTTTCTTACATACCATAATATATTTAGTGCTTGTAAGTTGAAAGCAGTATGTGCAAAGGGAAGTAATGATCAATGCTATTAAATACTAACAAAATAGTGATATTATCTCCACAAAGTAGTATGTTAACATTGCATAGTACATATGGCTAATAATGGATCTCCACAACGTGCCTATAAAATATACACAAATGATACCACATATTACCCTTGATAAAAAAAACATGAAATATGGAACTTTGTAGGAAAGAATAAAATCCCATACATAACTGCAAGAATAGAAAAATTGTTGAAATGATGAATTAAATAGTGTTTCTGAGCTATCCAATGGATATTTCAAAGTCATTATTTCACATTTACAATATCGCATATGCGATATTGAAAAGCAAAAAATAAAATAAAACAGAGGCCGCAGGCCCCTCAAATATCATTTGCACAGGATCGTGACAGCGAAAAACCGCAAGGGCGAAATAACGCATAAGCGATTTGAGTTTTAGCTTTTCGAGGTCGAGTGGCTCCAATGGCAGGTAAATGCTCTTATCCTTTTCACTTAGTCTTCAATTCTTTAATTTTTTCCATAATTTCATTGTTTTTATAATTATTAAAAAAAAAAAATTTGAATGTTCAATCAAAGAATGATTAAAAGTAAAATAACTTATAGTTTTTTGTTGAAATATTAACAGACAACACAAATGAACAACACAATGTGGAAAACCCACCCTATAATAATCCCCAACAACCTAACCCAAATCCAAACTTGGAGGGGGAACAAGATTGAAACTCACAGATTATTGCGCATTTGGCATCATTGAGGCACCTTAGCTCATCTATTAGAGGGGGGTATCGTTTGAGAGAGTCTTGAGCCAATGTATTGGACATAATAACAGACACAATTGCCGAAGCGCAAGGATATCTGTACAACATTACCTCGTACAGAGAATCTAGGAGACAATACTACTCTGATGGATTGACTCATAAAGACATCAAAGCCCTTAAAATTACAAAAGACTAGTTATTTTCATTATTCTGGTACCTTAGCACCGGATTGGTTCCACCCACAAGTCGAGTACACATTTCCATAGACTGGCGCATTGAACCAAATATAAAGGCCAATTGGATGGATCATTGGTATATGGTCTTCGATGAAGACCCCCATGGGAATATGGACATCCCATTTTGTTTGCTTAGGAAGTTGTATGCAAAATTCATCCTAGGGAAACATGTTAACTACTTCAATCTCTTAGGCAACCAGGGTGTTGGTCATGGGATGCCCCAAGATAGGACGGATCCTAACCATGTGCCATGCCCACCACGCACACCAAAACCCCCTCAGGTATATCCTCCTTCAGGTCTTGTGATTGAAAATACATAGGAGGCATTATTTGACATGGCAGATACATTGCTTCAGCATGGGACTGATGTCCAAGGAAATGCAGCCCAAGGGGCTGGCACTTCTAATGCGGGTCCATCTACAGATCATAGAGGAGATGCAGAGTCTTCAGAGCATCGTGTTACTCCACACCCTTGCACATTGTGTGGAGGATATGCTATGGCCCTGCTTCCGACTTCCGAGACGATGGATTACTTCGCTTTGTAAGGAAAACTCATTATTTTTATATTATATTTTGTTTCATGTCAAAATTTTCAATTGTTTCACAATTTATTTCTATTTAATTGTCTAACAAATTATGTGAACAAATATACAGCTGGTGTCCCATGGCACACCACAGTCACATAGTTCGTCGATCAACGTTGAGAACATTGATGCGTCTGTCAATATTGCTTATGGGTTTTGTTCTTCACCAATAGGGGTAAGAACTATACTTGTTAATTTGTCAACTTTATTTACATATTTATAGTATAGATTGTAACATTCAATATATATCCTAATTTTGATACAACATGTTTTATGCAGGTTGACCAGGATGAGTATATTGTATCGTAGCCTATTCCCTCTCATGTAGAGGTAGATTCCCAGACACATGTATTATTTGAAATATGGTTTTAATTATATGCTTTTAATTATGTTTCGCTTTGTTTGGAAAAATCATTTTACTTGTATTGCTTTGACATATGTTACTTTATGCAGGAACCTATTGTGACAATGGTGCTTGAAGAGCACCAAAGCAAAGTTTTTGTCAACCCACCTCTTCCCCTCAACCAGGTATGTATGTTTCGCTTTCTTTGGTAACATCATTTTCCTTCCAGGTAGTATATATGTCTCTGATTCACTATTTTATATGAAATTGACATATATGTTACTTTATATGTAGGCCCCTAGTGAGGCATCGGTGCGTGAAGAGCACCAAACTGGTGGCCCACCTTTGACGAGCCAGCAGGTATGTTTATGTAGATCGCTTTCTTTATACGTTTGTGTATATCTTTCTCTGATTTGGTGCTTGAAGAGACCCAAATTGGTGACCCTCTTCCCCCCCAAGGTACATGTATATTTGTTGACATTGGCATATATATATGCAGCCTGATAGTGAGCAAGTGGTGCAAGAAGAGAACCCAATCAGGGTCGCTGTCAGTGAGGCACCAGGACCCGTGATTACTTACTCACGTACAGTAAGTAGAAATGTTATTTTGGTTTCAAGGAATTTGAACAAATGTATATAGAATTTTTAAAGGTTGGTAAATTAACTTACAAATGTTGGTTTTTCTGCAGTCTCCACTGATGAGACCTATCCCTCTTGTTCAGTGATGGGGATCACCAGTGAGCAGTCAAAAAAGAAAGCTACACTTCTCCGAAGACTTTGGCAGTGGCAGCAAAAGGGGGGATAACTAGAATAAATGTATAGGGGGCATACATAGATGTAACTTTTTGTTCATATGTACACACAGATGTACTTTTTGATCCACTATTTTGTATTATGGCCATGTGGCATGGCAATTTTTGTAACATTATTGCTATACATATATAATATAAAGCAAGGTTGAAATTTATACATATATGGTTGACTTGATCTTGGAACATGATATGGTTGACTTGATCTTGGAACATGATATGTGTGGTTCACCTATGTGATATAATTATATGTGTGGTTCGTGCATGTGTGCTAACTTAAATGAATTTCCAATACTTAAAGGAAGAATTTACGACTCATAAAAATTTTAACATTATGGCTATCCTCAACTTTTTAACATCATAACCATACCATACACTAAGTAAATTACATACACTAACAATCATAAAATTATGCCATGCATGGATGTGTAATATATACCATATCATACCCTACAATACCCTATGATACTAACATCATACAATTCTAACATACCCTACAATACCCTATGACATTAACATCATACCATACTAACATACAATAACATACCATAACATAATATGTACTTTAACATATACCATACACTAACATCATAACACTAAGTCATGCATGCACATGTGTAATATACCATATCATACCCTACAATACCCTATGATACTAACATCATACCATACTAACACACAATAACATACTCTACATTACCCTACGACACTACATTACCCTACGACACTAACATCATACCATACTAACATACAATAACATTTACATACTAACAATATGTACCATTTAACACTAAGTCATGCATGCATGTGTAATGTATACCATATCATACCCTACAATACCCTATGATACTAGTTCATCATACCATACTAACATACATCATGTACCCTACAAACCCTAAATTGGTTGAAGTAAACCCTAGTTCCATATCATTATTTGTCAACCCTAGTGATAGCATGCAAAGTGGTGTTCATGAAAGCCTAGTTGGTTTCTGATTTGTACATGGCCATGTGTTTTTAGTTCCCTCTCCTAACTTGCAAATTGCTCACAAAACCCTAGTTCCATCTCATACCTTCTCAACCCTAGTTGGTGCATGCAAATTGGTGTTCATGAAAGCCTAGTTGGTGCATGCAAGTATTGGTGATCATGTGTTTCTAGTTCCCTCTCGTAACTTGCATGATTGCTCACTAAACCCTAGTTCCATTTCATACCTTGGTAACCCTAGTTGGAGCATGCAAATTGTTGTTCATGAAATCCTAGTTGGTGTATGCAAGTATTTGTGATCATGTGTTTCTAGTTCCCTCTCTTAACTTGCAAATTGCTCACCAAACCCTAGTTCCATCTCATACCTTGGTAACCCTAGTTGGAGCATGCAAATTGGTGTTCATGAGATAAGGCAACTCCACCATGGGCCTAATTCCATCTCATCAAAATACCCCAATAGATAATAGCACACAAAATACTACATGATCTTTGCAAAATTTTTTAGTCGATATAGAAAATTTGGTTAAAAAGATTAACATCCACGGAACTCTGAAATGTTAAGAGAATTACAGTGTCTTCAAAACAAATTCTATAACTTAATAATTATAATTGAATATTTAAGGGACCATAACAATTATATTAAACAACTATTTACATATTGTTACCATGTTGGTCCTATATGGGAGAAAAATCCCAATTTCAAAAATTGTCCAAAAATAATAATAATATTGTTATAGAAAATATCCAAAAACACACATAGTCTTATACATCCAAAACACTATATGAACCAAAATATTATCTAACTCAGCCAAAACAGTGAAATATACATCTATTACATGTTACCTTTATTTGAATCACAAGGAAGAAACCAAATAAGGCCCTTCAATTATCTCTTCTAACTCCATATCTTCCAGAATTTGACTTGCTTTAGGAAGAGAATCAACAATAATGTTTAGTTCCCAAAAACATGCTGAAAATAAATGTACTAAAGAGTAGCAGTATTTGACAATTAGGTCTTGTTTAACATCCAATTTATAGTGAGATCCTAGTCAACAAAAACCTAGAGAGTTTTTACACCACTATTGAAAGCACATTTCATCAAGAGCATTGAGACCATTAATTATGCAAAGTTGTTTGTTCCAATGCGAGTTCCAACTTTATACTTACTGACATGCATATCAAAGAAAAATAAGATGCCCTGTGATACTAAAATTCGGATCACTTTGATATGCACCATCAGGGAAACCCATGACTTCTACTTGTCAATAATAACAACTTTTGTAAGCTACCATGGGAAAAGAATTAGATACATGTTTAGTGTACTTTTTGAGACAATGCTTGAATAGAGATTAATTCTTGAACAAAAGAATGATTTTTTCCTCAAATAGAATTAAGAACTAAGTTCATCCCTAGCAAAATCCCCCATATGACCATACAAATAATTACTTTAAACATTTTTAGTTCTCTTTTTCCATACCAATGCCACTAACAATCATAATAAAAGCACCTTTCCACATCATGTAATTTCCTTTGTGTAGTAGACACAACCCTGAACATTTGGTGTTGATCTATTACATTTAATTCATGTTAAGAAGGAAACACAATGTGGCTAGGCACACAAATGACAAAGTGGAGTAAATAGTGACTCAATTGCTCACCAAACCCTAGTTCCATCTCATACCTTGGTAACCCTAGTTGGAGCATGCAACTTGGTGACTCATGAAATCCTAGTTGGTGCATGCAAGTATTGGTGATCATGTGTTTCTAGTTCCCTCTCCTAACTTGCATGATTTCTCACCAAACCCTAGTTCCATCTCATACCTTGTCTTGATCCTAGTTGGAGAATGCAACTTGGTGACTCATGAAAGCCTAGTTGGTGCATGCAAGTATTGATGATCATGTGTTTCTAGTTCCCTCTCCTAACTTGCATGATTTCTCACCAAACCCTAGTTCCATCTCATACCTTGTCTTGACCCTAATTGGAGCATGCGAATTGGTGACTCATGAAATCCTAGTTGGTGCATGCAAGTATTGGTGATAATGTGCTTCTAGTTCCCTCTCCTAACTTGCATTATTGCTCACCAAACCCTATTTGGACATCTCATACCTTGTCTTGACCCTAATTGGAGCATGCAACTTGGTGACTCATGAAAGCCTAGTTGGTGCATGCAAGTATTGGTGATCATGTGTTTCTAGTTCTGTCTCCTAACTTGCATGATTTCTCACCAAACCCTAGTTCCATCTCATACCTTGTCTTGACTCTAATTGGAGCATGCAACTTGGTGACTCATGAAAGCCTAGTTGGTGCATGCACGAATTGGTGATCATGTGTTTCTAGTTCCATCTCCTAACTTGCATGATTGCTCACCAAACCCTAGTTAGACATCTCATACCTTGTCTTGACCCTAATTGGAGCATGCAACTTGGTGACTCATGAAAGCCTAGTTGGTGCTTGCAAGTATTGGTGATCATGTGTTTCTAGTTCCCTCTCCTAACTTGCATGATTGCTCACCAAACTCTCGTTGGACATCTCATACCTTGTCTTGACCCTAATTGGAGCATGAAACTTGGTGACTCATGAAAGCCTAGTTGGTGCATGCAAGTATTGGTGATCATGTGTTTTGTACTTCCCTCTCCTAACTTGCATGATTGCTCACCAAACCCTAGTTGGACATCTCATACCTTGTCTTGACCCTAATTGGAGCATGCAAATTGGTGACTCATGAAAGCCTAGTTGGTGCATGCAAGTATTGGTGATCATGTGTTTCTAGTTCCCTCTCGTAACTTGCATGATTGCTCACCAAACCCTAGTTCCATCTCATACCTTGTCTTGACTCTAATTGGAGCATGCAACTTGGTCACTCATGAAAGCCTAGTTGGTGCATGCAAGTATTGGTGATCATGTGTTTATAGTTCCCTCTCCTAACTTGCATGATTTCTCACCAAACCCTAGTTGGACATCTCATACCTTGTTTTGACCCTAATTGGAGCATGCAACCTGGTGACTCATGAAAGCCTAGTTGGTGCTTGCAAGTATTGGTGATCATGTGTTTCTAGTTCCCTCTCCTAACTTGCATGATTGCTCACCAAACCCTAGTTGGACATCTCATACCTTTTCTTGACCCTAATTGGAGCATGCAACTTGGTGACTCATGAAATCCTAGTTGGTGCATGAAATTATTGGTGATCATGTGTTTCTAGTTCCCTCTCCTAACTTGCATGATTGCTCACCAAACCCTAGTTCCATCCCATACCTTGTCTTGACCCTAGTTGGTGAATGCAAATTGGTGACTCATGAAAGCCTAGTTGGTGCATGCAAGTTTGGTGATCATGTGTTTCTAGTTCCCTCTCGTAACTTGCATGATTTCTCACCAAACCCTAGTTCCATCTCATACCTTGTCTTGACTCTAATTGGAGCATGCAACTTGGTGACTCATGAAATCCTAGTTGGTGCATGCAAGTATTGGTGATCATGTGTTTATAGTTCCCTCTCCTAACTTGCATGATTTCTTACCAAACCCTAGTTGGACATCTCATACCTTGTTTTGACCCTAATTAGAGCATGCAATCTGGTGACTCATGAAAGCCTAGTTGGTGCTTGCAAGTATTGGTGATCATGTGTTTCTATTTCCCTCTCCTAACTTGCATGATTGCTCACCAAACCCTAGTTGGACATCTCATACCTTTTCTTGACCCTAATTGGAGCATGCAACTTGGTGACTCATGAAAGCCTAGTTGGTGCATGAAAGTATTGGTGATCATGTGTTTCTAGTTCCCTCTCCTAACTTGCATGATTGCTCACCAAACCCTAGTTCCATCCCATACCTTGTCTTGACCCTAGTTGGTGAATGCAAATTGGTGACTCATGAAAGCCTAGTTGGTGCATGCAAGTATTGGTGATCATGTGTTTCTAGTTCTACAAGTGTCAAGTACTCCCTTTTTGCTCACTAAACCCTAGTTCCTTCTCATACCTTGTCAACCCTAGTTGGTGCATGCAAATTGGTGTTCATGAAAGCCTAGTTGGATTTTGATTTGTACATGGCAATGTAATTAAATGTATATTAAACTAAAACATCAAGAAATGTAAATTTCAACAACTCGAGATCTTGTTATTTTCCAAACTCTATTTGGTGGTGTCTAAAGACACCATTCTTGGCGCCTCCAATGTGCCGTAGATAGTGTTTGTATCCTAGGCACACGAAAGGCTAGACATTAGTAACATCATAAGAAAGAAAAGAGAACCCAATGAAAATGTGCAAACATGATTTATAGATAACTCACCCGAGGTTGTACGATCGTGTTTATAGTGTCTAGTATCCTCTGAATAATATTATGTCTGTGAATGGTATCTGTCAATCACAGGTTTATTACATTGGGAATACAATAAGGCTAAATAATGGAAATTGTGCTTCAAAATTCACTTTTAAAAAGGTTAAATAACACACCTGACAATGCACTCATACAAGTATGCCATCCGGATCATCTCTAGTGCCGATGGTGTCCATCAATCTTTCGTGCTCTATATGAGGTAGCAGGTATCGCACATGTGACCTATTTTTGTGAGCAAGTGTGTGCAGCTTGATGTTTATACCAACTACTAGGTTGGTGAAGTGGTATACAATAGTTCCTGGTTTATAATCCTGATATACATACCCACCCTTCCTTTTCTGTTGTGCTGCAAGTGTCAAGTACTCTCCTTTTATAACCATCGAGCCGGTTGGGAATTCAATATTTTCATCATCTATAACAGGTTCTAGAAGGGTCTGTTTCCCCTCTAAGCAACGTGCCAACCAATAGTCAGAACCCCATTCATTATTTTTTGGGGAAACCACTGCATATATCTGACCTATGAAAGGAAATAGGTCAACTTAACAATACATTTTGTAAATAAGGCCTTGCATTTCTAATTTCTACATAAATTAAATTCTACATAGGTCGAGCAAACAATACATAAATCCATTTTCTTATTTAGGTACTACTCATGTACCTACTTATATGAGATCTGATATGTGATCATAGTCTATAGAAATATGTGTCTGATCATCTTCCAAATGGTCTATTTCATTAACCCTATTGAAATTGGTGCCAAGTGTAACTCGATCCCATGTATCAACGGTATCCGTATGCTCACAATCACCCCATTCACCGATGCTGCAGGAACTGCAAAAGCAAGCCCTCAATCTTATCCAAATTTGTAGGGTCGAGTTGTCTGAGCTTCTAATTGAATGAAACTGTCGAGTTCCATGCACTGTGTTCACTAGAGGTGTTTGTGATCGGTCCACATTTGTCACCTCCTAGAATATTCTTCTCACTAAGTGTTTCCTTGTTGCTTGTTCTCCCATGACAAATGCACACCATTGGACTATAGATGCAGCATCTCGAAGGCGAGCACCTGTAAACTTCATCTCTTCCCTTCGAAGGGAAGTTTTAATGCATGCACCAGCACCATTGTGCTCTCCTTTTCCATGACCAGTTTCAAAGTAGTTCCATACATGTGGCACCTTGTATTTTATGTGCAACAAACACAACCATTCAAATACACGTGCATTCTTGAACTATCCATCACAACCATCTGACCAAATGAAATGACGATAAAATGGTATATCCATAGCTATCACGTGATCATAGAATAATTTAAAGCAATGTTTCATGTAATGGATGTCATGGGTCTGGTCGTCACTTATGTAGAAGTGACTTTCTTTCAGTATCACACGTTTCTCTTCATTGCTATCTTGCCCATGTCGATACTTGATATGCACTATTATGCTCACCTGCTCTGAGTGATAGTATTGACTTTGAATTTCATTTTGTGGTTGTAGGGTGTAATTTTCTGCAAATTCAACCACTGATAGTATTGTTCCGAGAGGGAAGGTGTCCCGGCATATTCTGAATTTCTCATCTTGCCACCATGCCATATCGCCATGTTGAATGTACTATTGGATCTTTCCACGAAACTCTAGAATAAAATCACATACTTGCACGTGGTACATGAATATTAATATGTCAATAAACCACATAAAAAAATGTGTACATGAATATTAATTTGTCAATATTCAATAATTTACCTTTGAAGTCACCAATTTAATCTTCCTACTTTCTTTCCCATCATTTAGCTGATATGTCTCATACTGATAGTTTTGCTTCTTGACAATTGCATTCCCGAATGCTTGATCTTCACTTTCATGGATGCAATCAGACCATAAGGATATCCCACCACAATTGTTGCTAAGAACCGTCTACACATTGTTTTAAGTAATGTGTCTGCCCATCTTGCCTTGGACACATGATGCTATGGATGAAATCTCTGGATGACATTGGCGGTATTGTACTTGAGCATTCCTACACATGGTTAGGATGCAAAAAACGACGTATATGTGCAAATGTATGGTAATATAGGTCAAACCCTATGTGGTATCTACAACAACAAGTGTTCTGAATGGTATTGATTCTAACATACCAAGGCTTGCATTTTTCAAAATATCTTTTCCCAAGCCTTAGCTCTACATGGGAAAATTTAAACATCTAGAACAGTTAAATTTGTGTCATGTCAAGATAATGTTTAACATGAGGTTCAGTGTTTCTAGAACCCCTACAATGTTTAACACATCCTTCGTGTTAGAAGAAGGCCTAGTGTTATCATGCCAAAACGTTTGCACTAGGCCCTTCAGTGCTTCGACTAACTTCATGTCTTTGCGGGGAAACCTACTGCTAAATGCCCATAATGTTTCCATTTGTCCCTCTACATCAAGGTTGTCTCTTCTTACTGAATATTTTTTAAGTGTCTTTGGATGTAAAGGAACAATTTGTGATGTGCATTTAAGTAAACGACGTTGTCTTGTGGATCTACATACAATTGATTCAGCCAATACACGACGAGCCACATTACAGTCTTGTGAATGAGTTTTTTTAGCAATCGATGTGAATGCAACATCAAGAGATTTAACAATGTGATTACTTGATTCGATACTCTTCATTGTTTTTATGCCTAAATTTCTTCTAACGGTTGCCATATTTATAGATTTAACCAAAGCTAAAAACAATTGGAATTTACCGGCTTCGGATTTGTTATCAAAATATTGTTTCATTATTTGAGAATAATGACGAAGGATAGTGCGTTTAGCCACCTTACCTTGGCATGGAAGTCAATCTGCCCTCGTCCACTTGTATTCATTTAGGAGTTCTCTTTCGTTTTGATGCAAAATTTCTTGCCGTTTGAAATGCTAGACTGACGTTTACATCCACTACCGTCTCACAACTTTGATTAGGAGATTGAACCACTGAACATGGTTGTTGCTAAGTCACATTTACATCGGGAGTAAGATAATTATTGAACTCTTCACAAGATTGTCCATTTACTAATGGATCAATAATATAAACTACCGTACAACCAGCTTCCTTTAATGTTGCATTATCTTCCTTAGCCTTTACGTCAGGTATCTGTTGAGGGGAAATGGGAACTATTTTCTCATGTAATGAATGCTGACGATTTCTTGAATCTTCCCTTTTTTTTGTTTTTTTATTTTCTTCTTCTTCCGGTGTAAGCACCTTCCTTGCTGACCTTCGTCGTCTATTACGTACATTCCCCATTGAAATCCACCCAAACCTGTACAAAACTATGGAAATATGTAAGTAATGATAAAAAATTGCATGTCGAACAGTGCTCTGTGCACGGGTTCAGACGAATTATGTCTTTTGATACTTGATAAAGCTTGCCAACACGACGCCACCCTACATTTTCTATAAAACACATATCGCATATGCGATATTGAATTCCATCTTTTTAATGAATGGGCAGGTTTTTACATGTTTTCCATAACGCATATGCGATTTAGTGCTCAATGAATATATGCATTTTACATTTATCTATATGATGAGGATGAGGGTGATGAACATTGAGGGTGTCGATGAGCATGATTATGATGAGTATGAGGGTGAGGGTGTCGATGAGCATGATGATGATGAGTATGAGGGTGAGGGTGTCGATGAGGATGAGGATGAGGGTGTCGATGAGGATGACGGTGAGGGTGTCGATGATGATGAGGATGAGGGTGAGGATGAGGCTGATGGACAATGATGATGAGGATGAGGATGATGATGGTGAGGATGAGGGTGATGATGATGAGGATGAGGATGAGGATGAGGGTGATGATGATGATGATGGTGAGGATGAGGATTATGATGATGAGGAGGAGGAGGAGGATGGTGATGGTGATGATGATGAGGATGAGGGTGTCGATGAAGATGATGATGATGGTGAGGATGATGGTGATGAACGATGATGATGAGGATCGAGGTTGATGATGATGAGGATGAGGGTGATGATAATGATGAGGATGAGGGTGACGATGAAGATGATGATGAATAATGATGTTGATGATGGAGGATGATGAATATGATGATGATGATGAGGATGAGGGTGATGATGATGATGATGATGATGATGATGACCATGATGATGAGGATGAGGATGAGGGTGATGATGAGGAGGATGATGACTATGATGATGATGATGAGGATGAGGGTGATGATGATGATGATGACCATGATGATGATGATGATGATGATGATGACCATGATGATGTGGATGAAGATGAGGGTTATTATGATGAGAAGGAGGATGAGGGTGATGATGATGATGATGATGAGGATGAGGATGATGAGGGTGTCGATGATGATGAGGGTGAGGGTGTCGATGAGGATTTGTGTGAGGGTATCAATGATGATGAGAATGAGGGTGTTGATGATGGTGAGGATGAGGCTGATGAACAATGATGATGAAGATGATGATGATGATGATGATGATGATGACCATGATGATGATGATGAGGATGAGGGTGATGGTGACGATGAGGATGAGGGATGATGATGATGATGATGATGATGATGATGATGACGACGAGGATGGTGATGATGACGAGGATGAGGGCGACGATGAAGATGATGGTGAATAATGATGGTGATGATGAGGAGGATGATGACTATGATGATGATGATGAGGATGAGGGTGATGATGATGATGAGGTTGAGGATGATGATGACCATGATGATGATGATGAGGATGAGGATGAGGATGAGGGTGATGATGATGATGAGGATGAGGATTATGATGATGATGATGATGAGGATGATGAGGATGCTGATGATGATGAGGATGAGGGTGTAGATGAAGATGATGATGATGGTGAGGATGAGGGTGATGAACGATGATGATGAGAATCGAGGTTGATGATGATGGGGATGAGGATGATGATAATGATGAGGATGAGGGTGACGATGAAGATGATGATGAACAATGATGGTGATGATGAGGAGGATGATGAATATGATGATGATGATGAGGGTGAGGGTGATGATGATGATGATGATGACCATGATGATGATGATGAGGATGAGGGTGATGATGATGATGATGAGGATGAGGGTGATGATGAT
>LPNX010850340.1:0-18634 GCA_001517045.1 Pseudotsuga menziesii
ATTTTTTGTCCATAAATCCCATCTTATCTAGGATCTCTTTCTCTTGAGTGCCCTTATATTCAGCTACCTTCGTAATAAAGTATTTGTTATGTCAATATATTTCTACCATACTGAAAGATTTGGTGTCTCTACTTTTGGAGAAATTCATATCCAAAATATAGTTTAGTAGATCCTTACACACCTTCTCAGTAAAATGTATTGCCCGTCTTCTCCTAGTATTCCTCGCAGTTCTCTCAACTTCATTATTGACAAAGGATGAAACCCATTTCTGGTAGCATTATGTTGTTTCCATGGATTCTTTTTTTCCCTAGGTTTGTATATGGTACTCACTCTTATCATTTGGGATCCAATGGACTTGAGGATTACCCTTTTTTGTATCACCTGTCACGTACCCATACCCCATTATCATGTGGAATTAAAAACTTCATCGAGAACATATACTATTCATTGAAACACAACGCATGGTCATGAAATAATTCTCGACATTTCCAACACTCTCACACTCCCTCTCGGCTTCCATTGATCAGCTCGATGATTTGCATGAAAAGATCTTAGAGGAGATCGAACGGCGAAGAGAAAACACGACGGAAATCAACAATCCCAAATGGTCCTATAGACTGGAACCAAATCGGTGGTTCAGAATCCACCCGCAAAAATCAACGGTGCTGAAAGCCCAAATTGTGAGGTCAGAGAGTTACAGAAATTTCCATCTAACCTCCCGCAACGTACATCTCGCATCTTGTAACCTGCATCCCGCATCGGGAATAGATCAACGATGAACAATCATCCCGCAAATATCAATGGTGTGGAAACCTGAACTTACGGGGCTGGGAATTGTGGAAATCGTGACACCGCGATTCCACATCCCGCATCCCGCAAGTTGTAGAAAGGAAGTTGTGTAAGGGAAAATTGTGGAAACCACGATCTGGGACCTGGAATCTCGCATCCTGCATCCTGTAAGTTGTGGAAAGGAAGATTTCTAGCAGGAAACTCAATTTTTTCACTGAAGTATTGGATCATTCTGATCATTCAGGCCATTATTGATCTGTCCAATATACCCTACAACTTAGTTCGAAATGCATTGATGGAAAACATACATAGATGCCTATAATTACAGTTTTGTAAAGGAACAATGCATCCATTCAACACAGAAACATGTTCATCACATTCCATCAAGCAATTTACAATACAAGAATACAACTGCAGAGAATAACATAGAAAATAACACTTATCTTGAATAGAACTTGACCCGCAACCAGCTATGTCCCTGCAACGTTCCACCCAACCATAGGATAGTGTGATATTTAATCTCTCAGCAACACTCCCACCCACGAGCTGGGCATGATCTTCCCAAAGGAATAAGGAAGACTAACAGGCTTCATCCATAGCCAAGGATACAATAAAATTCAGTCAAGCCAACACAGTTGGGTTTATCAGACTTACATAGACAGTGGTTTACACTTAGCCAAATTCACATGGGACACAACCAAGCCAATAGATGGGTTTATTAGGTTATCATCCAAGCCATCCTTCCATTTGGGTTCATCAGGCTTACACATGCAATGGTTTACACTTAGCCAAATTCACATGAGACACAACCAAGCCAACAAATCAGTTTATCAGGCTACCAACCAAGCCATCCTTCTAGTTGGGTTTATTAAGATTTCAAGGGGGTGGAAATATTGATTGCTAAACTAGTGAGCTCAACCCCAGAGCTATGAAGACCCACACCGGATCTAGCCTAATTTCTAAACAATTATACACCCAACACAAGAAAGCATTTCCTTCTCTACTACACAGCCCCTCAGGCCATGCCTTCACTTCCAGTGCTATTGAGGGAATGCAAAGAAGAAAGCATGAAAAGGAACAGTTCGCTGGACCAGAGAAAACCATGATGGTTCATACTCCGAGTAGTTTTTCTTGCTGGCTGCCGTGAATGAATGTCGAATTGGGTTCCAAAAAATGTTTTGTTCATTCCAATTCGTGAGGGAAGCTGAAAGATAGCTGCATGACAGAAAGGTGGCCATTTTGGGGTGTTGTTTCCCATGAAAATAAAAAAAAAATTCCCAAAGTGGGGCTCTACCTAATTTGAAATTCCCCACTCTTCCAAGCCCCCACTCCCTCATCCTCAGGAAAAATCATGCCCCCATCTCATTTAGTTGCATTGACATAGCCGGATATGGGTTTTAATTACAAGTTTCAATTTTAACATGATGTTTAGCTATTAATGTTCAACTAGCATAAAGAAAAAATACCATCAGACACACCTTAATTACCGAAACATAAATACTAAATCGATGGTGGGTCTTTTTCCTAGCTCCACACCATGATTATTTACATCATTTATTTAAATGCAACGACATCAAAAATGGGGTATTACATTCCCCTCCCCTTTCAACAACATTGTCCTCAGGACTTTACAACATTAAACAAAAATGTTTGTTGGTACTTCCCTCAACAATCCACATATTCGAACAAAAATGGATGTGCCAGTCACATGGCATCATCTAGCTCCCACGTATCTTCTTCAAGACCATAGTGCTCCCATTGCCCCTTCACCTATCCTATTGCTCAGTTTCAAAGCATTGTGACATTCCTGACGAGGATGCGCATAGGCTCGATTTGGAACTCTTCCTCTGGTTCCACTTGAATCACATCCAAATTTATTACATGGTTAGGATTACATACATACTTCTTAAGCAAAGAAACATGAAAAACATTATGAGATTTAGTGCTACCAAGAAATGCAAGTCTATATGCAACTGGCCCTATGCTTTCAAGCACCTCAAACGACCCACAATATCTAGGTGACAACTTGGCACAACTTCCAAGCTTCAAGGAACTTTTATTTTCCCTCACTTTGAGGAAAACATGATCCCCAACACTAAACTCTCTGTTCACCCTATGCTTATCTGCATAAATTTTCTTTATATCTTGGGCTGCCTTCAAATTCTGCCTAATATTTACAACTTCCTGCTCCATCTCCTTGGGAAATTCTCGACCAAGCACAACCTTGCTCACTGGATTATCCCAATTCACTGGTGTCTTGTACCTCCTGCCATACATAGCTTCATATAAACTCATCCCCAAGGATTCCTTCTACCCATTGTTATAAGCAAACTCTACCAGGTGTAAATAATCTTCCCACTTGGTTGGTTTTTCCATCACATACATGCAAAGCATGTCTTCCAGCACCTGGTTAACTCTCTCGGTCTGTCCATCAGCCTAAGGATGATAGGCCATGTTGAAATTCAACTTTGTACCCAAATCTGCAAACAACCCCTTCCAAAAATTGGAAGTGAACATCATTGTTAGAGACTATTACCTTAGGCAATCCATGTAGTTTGAAAATCTCTTTCATGAATATCTTTGCAATGTCATCAGTCTTGTGTGTAGACTTAACCGATGTAAAATGTGCTTCCTTTGTCGACTTGTCCACCACAACCATGATGGAATCATGTTGTCTCCAAGTCATCGGCAATCCTGTAATGAAATCCTTGGAAATAACTTCCCATTTCCATTCTAGAACTGGAAAGGGCTGCAATAAACCTGCTAGGTGCTGATGTTCAACCTTCACTTGCTGACACTTCATGCACCTTGAAATATATTCAGCCATGTCCTTTTTCATTCCTAGCCAAAAGTACTGCTTTATAGCTTTAGCAATGGTCTTCTTATATCCTGGATGACCAGAATATGGACCTTGATGAATCTCATCCATAACAACCTTCCTCAAATATGCTACATTTCAAATATAAATTATGTTCTTATAGGTAAGAAGTCCATATTCTTCCAATTTATATCCCTCATACTTCTTTTCAAGGCTTTTCTGCTACAACTTGTCCTTGAATTGTGCATACAATTCATCTTTAGCAACACGATTAGCAATCTTCTGCCTCAAATTTGATTGGCAAATACTAAGAGATGCCACATGCATTTCATGCACCTTCCTGCTGAGTGCATCAACTACCTTGTTCTCTTTTCCCTTTATGTGCTTGATTTCAAAATCAGACTCACATAAAAACTCCAACCATTTTGCTTGCCTAGCATTCAAAGTAGGCTGATCAAACAATACTTCAGACCACAATGGTCTATCGTTAGCTCAAATCTTCTTCCCATCAAGTAATGTCTCCACATATTGAGAGCATGTACTATGACTGCAAGTTCTAGATCATGAGTGGCATAGTCCTTTTCATTCTCCTTTAATTTTCTTGACTCATAACATGTCATGTGGTTGTCTTGCATAAGAACTCCTCCAAGTCCTTGACCACATGCATCCGTACATACCACAAAATATTTCTCTGCGTCTGCAACTTTTAAGACCAGTGCACTTATGAGAAGATACTTCAACCACTGGAAACTTTCTTCACACATTGAGGTCCATTCGAACTTTATCCCCTTCCTTTGCAAAGAAGTGATAGCATGTGCAACCTTGGAGAATACCTGAATGAATCTCCTGTAATATCTTACAATCCCAATAAAAGATCTTACCTCCATGAAATTATTTGGAGTAGGCCAATTCTTAATAGCTTCAATTTTCTTGGGGTCTACAGATATACCCTCCTCTGAAATAATGTGACCAAAGTACTAAATTCTAGCCCTATAGAAGTTGCACTCGCTCAGATTTTCATACAGCTGATGTTCTCTGAGCAATTGCAATGTTAGTCTCAAATGTTCTTCATGCTCTTCTTCATTCTTATAATAAATAAGAATATCATCAAGGAAAACAAGAACAAATTTGTCCAAATACCTGCTGAGGACACTATTTATAAGGCACATAAATGTTGCTGGTGCATTTGAGAGACCAAATGGTACCACTAAAAACTCATAATGTCCATACCTTGTCCTAAAGGCTGTCTTATGAATGTCTTCGTCCTTGATTCTCACCTGATGGTACCCAGACCTCAAGTCAATCTTGGAAAGTACCTTCGCTCATTTCATTTGATCAAAGAGGTCATCAGTTCTTGGCAAGGGATATTTTTTCTTCACCGTAACTTTATTCACCTTCTTGTAATCAATACACAATCTAAGTGTACCATATTTCTTCTTTAGAAAAAGAACTAGTGCTCCCCAAGGAGACACACTCGGCCTGATATTCTTTTTATCCAACAATTCTTGCAGTTGCATCTTCAACTCTAACATTTCTGGTGTACTCATCCTGTAGGGTTCCCTTGACACTGCTTCTGCACCTGGCACAAGCTCAATTGTGAAATCTTTGTCCCTCTTTGGAGGAAGTACTAGAATCTCATCAGGAAAAAATTCATTGAAGTCATGCGACACATGATAGTCTTCCAACCTAGGAGTTGTATTCTCTATTGTCTCCTCAATATGGGATGCATACAACTTACAACCTTTTCTACAAAAATTCTTTAACTGCATTGTTGAAATCTGCCTCACCGAGATTACCTTTGGAATGCCTCTTACCACTACTGGTTTCCCTTCTTCATCCATGCATTCAAAAGTATTATTATAACAATCAAGCTTCACTTTGTGAGCTTCTAAACAATCCATTCCAATGAGAACATCATAGGAACCAAGCGGTAGAACATTCAAATCTACACAAGTGATCAATCCATTCAACACCAATGGACATTTCTCCACCACTTCATTAAATTTCCTCTTAGTTCCAGTGGCTAGATGAACTAACCAAGAATTTCTATGCTTTACCTTCCTAAGAACACAAACCTCCACTACTCTAGGAGCAATATAACTATGGGTAGAACCAGGGTCAGTCAAAATAGAAATAGATTTCTCAACAATCTTACCTGCAACTTCAACCACTGTTCACTGGTGATATACCTAGTTGTCTTCTAGTGCTACATAAATTCTAGGTATGGATCTTGCCACTTGTACCACCATTTCTGCCTCTTGAATATTGTACGCTGGCCTTGCCTTCTCATTCTGAAGTGGATAGTACCTACACATTTGGGGCCCTACACATTTCCAACATTGGAGTGGTCCTTTGTTTTGTTGTGGATCTTTTGGATTCTCTCCCGTCGCTGTAGCTGGTTGCTTCTCAACTTGTTTTGGTTTCTTCTGTTGATTCCTGAAGTTAGAAGGTTTGTAACCTTTCTTCCTCTGATCTAACTTATCATTCATCTTGTTCTTCCATGTTTTCTAGTGATCCAGTTTGTTCTTGCTTTGCTTGTGATAATACTTAGCTTTTCTTATTGCTTCTTCCAGAGTTCTAGGTTCATAGAACTCAATTCGCTCTTTGTAGGACTGAGGAAATCCAATCAGAAAACGTTGGATCTTCACCTTCTCATATTTTATGTACCTGACATACCTCAATAGCTCCAAAACATTATTGGCATACTCTTCCATAATCTACTGTCCCAATCTCAGCTCATGGAACTCTTTGATTTTGTCATCATAGTACCTGTCAGAGAGGTACTTCTCCTTGAAAATCTTTGGGAACTGCTTCCACAAAATCTTCCTTTCATTGATAATCTTTACTTTCCTGAAATGCTCCCACCATATGGATTCTCTTACAGTCAAATCGAAAATGGCTACTCTAGATTTCATATTCCCGGAATAGTATTGGACTTGGAAATATTTCCTCATCCTAAGAAGCCAAGATTCGGCTTCTTGACCAGTATTTATCTCACCATTAAAGGTAGGAGGCCTTTCCTTCTTAAATTCATCTCGTGAGTGGTTCTGGTAGCACCTCTTTCTCTAATTCTCATGAGAGGAAGAACTTGAATCTCTAGTGGACCATTTAGATTCATATGAATCTAGGTGATATCTTTCCTCTTCTAGCAGTGTTCTTACTCTGTTATGGATCTTCTATTCGGTCCTTGGAGTTCATATTTCTTTGAATATCTGTCAAACTTTGCAGCATGGCTGCATTAAGTTGATTCTGCTCCTCCTGACCCTTAACCAATATTTCATTATCTGCCTTGTAACTCTGCATCTCCACCATTAGGATTCTCATGGTGGCTGCAAAATATGCAGGAGTCTCTTGCAATCTTCTCCCATTAGACTCTGTCTCATAATTTCCAGCTTGGACATTTACCCCCATAGCATCTTGCTCATGCTCGTTGGAATTCTGTAGATCATCATGCATGTTGTCGGTTCTCATAGATGAACCAAAATCACTTTACCAAAATGTACTATGCCTCTACAAAATGTGTTATTAGCGCCATTTGTTAGATACACAGTAATTCAAAGTCAAAACCATTTTACTTACTGTCTCCCGGCCTATCTATGCCCAACGATGCAACCTGCGGCTCTGATACCACATTGTAGTGTACTACAAGTTGGTATCAAAGGGTACTTTTAACTACTTTTTGGCCCATCTAGGGCCAATGCTACAACCCATAGCTTTGATACCACGATGTAGTGGTATCAGACTGACTGTTGAACATAGTGGGTAATTCTTCCTCTGTCAGTTGCTAAATCTTGGCCCATAGAGGCCCAATATTGCACCCAAGGCTCTAATACCATGTTGTAGTGTACTACAAATTGGTATCAGAGAGTACTCTTGATTGATTCTTGGCCCTAATATGTCCAATGCTGCAACCCACAACTCTGATACCACGTTGTCACGTACCCATACCCCATTATCATGCAGAATTAAAAATTTCAGTGAGAACTTCTATTGTTCATCAAAATGCGGGGCATGGTTGTGAACTACTTCTCGACTTTTCCAACACTGTCATGCTCCCTCCCATCTTCCATTGAATAGCTCAACAATCTGCAGTAAAATATATTAGAGGAGATTGGAGGACAGAGAGAAAACATGACGGAAATCAACGATCCTAAATGGTCCCGTAGACTGGAACCAAATCAACAGTTCAGAATCCACCAGCAAAAATCGATGATGCAGAAAGCCCAAATTGCATGGTCAGGGAGTTACAAAAAATTCCCACCTCACTTCCCGCAACCCCCATCCCACAACCCTCATCTCGCAGCCCGCATCGGGAACAGATCAACGACAGAAAATCATACCGTGAAGATCGATGGTGTGGAAACCTGAATTTATGAGGTTGGGAATTGTGGAAATCGCGTCACCGCGATTCCACATCGTGCATCCCACATCCTGCAAGTTGCGAAAGGGAAAGTTGCGGAAACCATGATCTGTGAACTGACATCCTGCAAGTTGTAGAAAGGAATATTTCTAGCAGGAAAATCAACTTTTTCACTGAATTCTTGGGTCGATCTAGTCATTCAGGCCATTACCGATATGGAAAAAATACATAGATGCCTATAATTATAGTTTTTCAAAGGAACAATGCATCCATTCAACACAACAACATGTTCATCACATTCCATCAAGCGATTTATAGTACAACAATACAATTACAGAGAATAACATAGACAATAACACTTATCTTGAATATAACTTTTCCCGCAAGCATCTATGTCGCTGCAATGTTCCACCCAACCATAGGCTAGTGTGCTCTTTAATCTCTCAGCAACACTACCACCCCCGAGCTGGGCATGATCTTCCCCAAGGAATAAGGAACACTAATAGGCTTCACCCATAGCCAAGGATACAATAAAATTCAGTCAAGCCAACACAATTAAGTTTATCAAACTTACATAGGTAGTGGTTTACACTTAGCCAAATTCACATGAGACATAGCCAAGCCAACAAATGGGTTTATTAGGCTATCATCCAAGCCATCCTTCAATTCGGTTTATGAGGATTACATAGGCAATGGTTTACACTGATTCAAATTCACATGAGACACAACCAAGTCAACAGATGGGTTTATCAGGCTACCGACTAAGCCATCCTTCCAGTTGGGTTTATTAGGCTGTCAAGGAGGTGTAAAGATTGACTGCTAAGCTATTGAGCTCAACCCGAGAGCTATGAACACCCACACTGGATCTAGCATGATTTCTAAACAATTACACACCTAACACAAGGAAGCATTCCCTTCTATGCTACACAGTCCCTCAGGCCATGCCTTCCCTTCTAGTGCTATTCAGAGCATGCAAAGAAGATAACCATCCTTCTATATTGGTATGTGACATTATTTCACACACTAGGTTTATCAAGCAAGTCAAGAATCTATTTCCATTCCTTCAATCAATTCAAATGCCAAACATATATTCCATGGATTACATACACACACAAAACTATACAAATTTCTGAACATTGTCGGTCATTCAGAACAAAGGCAGAAAATCAGAATTAGGGAATTCATGTTCAGGAAACAACTAACACACTGGAGAAAACATGAACTGAACAAATCCACACAGGAAAAACCAAAACGTGAAAGGGAACAGATCGCTGGACCAGAGAAAATCGTGATGGTTCAAACTCCGAGTAGTTTTTCTTGCTGGCTGCCATGAATGAATGCCTAATTGGTTTCCAAAAAATGGTTTGTTCATTCCAATTCGTGAGGGAAGCCGAAACACTGTTGCATGAGGGAAAGGTGGACATTTTGGTGTTTTATTGCCCAAGAAAATAAAAAAAAAAGTTTTTCCCAAAGTGGGGCTCTGCCCAATTCGAATTTCCCCACTCTTCCAATCCCTCACTCCTTCATCATTAGGAAAAATCATGCCCCCATCTCATTTAGGTGGTTTTACATCGCCAACTGTGGGTTTTAATTACAAATTGCAATTTTAACATGATGTTCATGATGTTCAGCTGTTAATGTTCAGCTAGCATAAAGAAAAAATACCATCGGCCACACCTTAATTGCCGAAACATAAATACTAAATCGATGGTGGGTCTTTTTCCTAGCTCCACACCATGATTATTTACATCATTTATTTAAATGCAATGGGGTCAAAATCGAGGTATTACATCACCATTCCCACCTTTGATAGGACTCCCCTTAGGTTCGTTACCAACTTACTATTCATATCCATGAGAGATTCCCTTCTGTTTCATTTACAAAGGAACTGAATGAATGATTATGGAAATGGGTTCTTCAAGCCCATTTTCAATAGTGAATATTACTATCCCAACCTTGGAATTTAAACAGAAATGGAAATGTCCTCTCGGCAGACCAACAAGAAGTATACAGGCCCCCTAGGGGTATCTAGGTCCCCAATTGACCTAGCCTAACTAAATCAAGTTCTGGCCTTGAAATGCATATAAAAACAAATACAATAGAGGAACATTACAAAAATATATGACATCTATTACTTTCTTGGATATTTACAAGGATTCCCTTTAGCCTTCTATTTTTTCTAGACCTAGACCATTCGTATTTATCATTTGGTCAGAATGGAATTGAATTCTCATGCAATGTGGTAACCTGAGATCCAGATGGAAAAGCCAAGTCCATATGGTCTACCTCTCTCCTCTCTCATTAACACCTTGATTCAACATGGGAGTTTGCAACCATTTGTTGAGTGGATTGACAAGTATTCGTTTGAACCAATTCTCATGCCCCTAATACCTTATTTTGTGGGATTGGAAACATTGCTTTAAAATTCGACATCTAGACTATTTTTTTGTAGTAATCATAAGAAACCAACATCAATGTAAACTTTTAAATACTCTTCTTTAGAAATAACTATAAGTTTAAATTTATTATTATGAAAAATATTCAAAAGCGCTTTCCACTTATGAGATATGAAGAACATAAATATTTTATGTTTTTTTTATTATCAAGCTCTAAATAGAAGTGAATAGAAGAATATATCAAGTCAACAAACCTTGTATTAAGAGTCCCAAAAGAGCTTAACTTCAAGCTTCAGTAAACCTTCAAGATTTAGTAAGATATTGATTCGAGCTTGTAAAACATTGTTGCCGGATTCCTGTGAGGCTTGAGCTAACTAAGAGGTTGAAACTAATATTTTTGGGGCGAGAACAACTTCCTTCGCGTAAACTAAATTATAAGACGACAATTAAGGAATTCTTGGGGGTGACCCTATCATCCCATAATGCATTGGGAAGAGCTACATTCCAATTTCTCTGATTTTCTATAACAGTCTTATTTACAATTTTGATCAGATTTTTATTAGTTGATTCAGCTAACCCATTCCCTTGCAGATAATAATTCGCAGAATAATGAATCTTAATATGGTTTCTCAATAGATAAATTAGTTCACCTAATTGATAAAATTTAATATGCATTATAAAAAACTAGTGAAATTTAAACCCCAAACCTGGTCATGATGTGTTCTTGTAAGAAGCCAATGGCCACGTCTTCATTCACTTTGCGTAGAGAAATTGCTTCTACCCATCTTGTAAACTAATCACTTGTTGTGAGGATATACTTGTGATGTAAAGAGGAATTGGGATTAATTTCTCCAATGATATCGATACCCCATTGTTCGAATGGTTCTAAAATAATAATTGTTTGTAAAGGTCCAGCCACTTTTGCTATCCTTCCACCGCTTCTCTGGAATACATCACACTTTCTTACATAGGCATGAGCATATTTATACAATGTTGGCCAGTAATATCCATCTCTTAGAAACTTGTGTGCAGTGGTGTCTCTCAAAAAATTCCCCCCAGTAGGACCATCATGCAATTCTTTGACAACTTTAGAGGCATTCTCATGCTCAAGGCATCTCAAAAATACCCCATCATAGTTCTTTCTGAAAATAACTCCATCAATTATTTTATAAGAGGCTGATTTTAAAAGGAGCATAGTTTGTTGTTTAGAATTCCAGTGTTCTAGAAAATACCCTTAGTGAAGGTAATGTACTGAGTCTCTATACCAGGATTCAGGAGCTATAAAGATAGGACACATATCAACCATATGTAATTCTGCTTTGTTTTCCCAATCATTATCTTCACTAGTCTGACCTTGAGCCATTAATTTACATAGCCCTTGTATTTTGATAATGGTAGCCAGATTGAATTCCAAGTCGTATTCCTATAATCCTATCACCCAATTCCCTTTTCGTTCATTGAATTCCTTTTGTACAAAAAGTGTCCTGACAGCTGGGTGTGGTACAATTACTTTAGTTCGGTTCTTAATAATTTATGGCCTGATTGCTTCACTACTTTAAATATTGCATATGCTTGTTTATCTATAACATGATAGTTTAATTCAACACCTTGTAACCCAGTGCTCATAAATTATATGGGGTACTCACATTAGAGGAAATTTCAACTCAAAATCGGCCTCCTAAGGAAACTTAATAAAATAATAAAATAATATTTATTAATTTTGGAGGAAGAAAAGAAAAAAATAGTTTTTTGTTCGTATTTTTGACATATCTCCCTGTTTTTGTACTCAAATTTCAACCGGGAGAGCTCATTGGATGTGGAATTAAATTCTACATCCAACAAGTACCCACTTGGCATACTTTTTAAGGGCCCCACTACTCCAAAAACAAGAAATACCTGAATAATGTGATGATGACATCACACTACTACATTTTGACCAAAAATCTGACGGCCTTCATGTCGGATTTTCGACACTTCCCTGTCACATGTACGACACTTTGATTTTTTTTGAAGCGTCGGAAACTTGGCGTCGGTTAGGCGACACTTAAGTAACCGTCGCTTAAGAGACACTTAAGTAACTGTCGCTTGAATTTAAATCGTCAGTTATCTGACACTTATTAAGCGACAATGAGGAAATTTTTTAAAAAACTTTTGCACCCCTAGGCGTCGCTTAAACGACGGAGAGAAAGGGAAATTGTTGGATAAGCGACGGATAAGAAGCATAACTGTCGGATCAGCGACATAAATAATTGTCACTTAAGCGATGAAACTAAGGGAAATTGTCGGATAAGCGAAGGATATAAAGAAGAACTATCGGAAAAGCGACGGTTACTAAGCGTCGCTTAAGCGACGCCTGCTGCAATTTTTTTTTTTTTAAATATTGTGAAACTTTGTTTAATAGGTATTCCTGCTGTAACGTATTCCTTCCTTTATCCATCCAAAAACACAGTGATACAAGTCCAATGGATTTCCAAATTGAATGCGATAACACCAATAATGTATTATGTAGCTTGACCAGGTAAATGTAATCCAACACCAAGCATTGCAGTTGTAGCCAATCAAGGGTTAAACACTCAGTCTTTAACCAATTGGGGAGAATTTTTGATTACGTTATTAAATTGCAAATTATGCAAATCCATGAATTGAGTATTTTACCCATCATGAAGCTTTCATACTTAGAGAAGAATACATGTGTGTCAAATTTAAAGCCTTGAGATTGAGATTGTACCACAAGCTGTGAGCATATCATTTCTTAAAAACGTTCAAGCAACTAAAGCCTTATGCATGCATCAGAAGTATCACTTTCTTTTGGTCTAGAATCACAATGTGGGGCCATGTATTTCAATCAAAGAAGCATCAATTTGGCTTGAAATATACCTCATTCTAGATACAATTACCTCCAAGATTGGACCACCCTCTCCTCCAATTAAATGAAGTGCATCCACAATGAAAAGGCTGACTTGCTGAACCAGTTTGCACTGTTTCCATCTCCGAGACAAAGATCAGATTTGGAAAATGGAAAAAATCAGATAAGAAATAAGAACAGATTTGGAGAATTTCAACATGTATATAAAGAGCTAAATGAGATGGCTCATAACGAAGCTATAGAAATAGAAGGAAAGCTAGTGATAGTAGAAATAGATGAGCGGGGGTCTCTTCCTGATGAGGTCATATCTCTTTACTGAGAAGCAAAGTTTTGTTTCTTTATTTTTAGCTCTTCGTGCCCAACTATTAGTAGACAGAAGCAGAGACGAGGATTTCCTTCTTGCATTTAGTTATGAGAAAATGTTCCATTTGGAGCTTAGATTCTATGGTCATTGGTTACTAGTTAGTCAATGATGCAGACTTCGCCAGAGAACTGTACAAAAAGTCAAGTGCTATTCAATGGAAAAGAACTTGTGGCTTGGGAAATGATCTACATTTTATCATGTCCTGTGAATGAAGGTTCAATTTAGTGAGTCACATTTGCCATGCATGAATACCCTTCAAATGAACTACCTGCAGTTTCCATACATGATAGTGAAGCAAACATCTCCAATATTGTATGATTCCAATGTCAAGCCAAGAAACACCAAAATATTACTGTGGAGAAGATCTTAGAATCTCTTCAGTGGAGGAACACTTGGAAGTATTCAATCCTGTTGCTTCAGCAAAACCACAAAATATCCTGCTTCAAAAATGGAGATACCAATTCATCAACTGAGATCCTTTTTTATTGTGTTCCAGTTTCTATTGGAGAACATGTGATAGGCTGTCAATGATGTCAGGGAGAAGATGTAAACTGCCATAGGAGATGTTGAAACTGTTTAAAATGAAGAACTTGGATGCATGACAAAAATGAAACGGCATAATCAGACTTGCTGGAAGGAAATGCTAAACTTAGTAAACTTCTGATATTGCTTCATCTTCCATAATGAATGGACTATCTGGATCCATTGACAAATCTCATGTATGTGGAAGAAAATCATTTCTCATGGGTTTGATGAAAACATCAATACAAAATTGGCATTTGGATAAAAATACCAATGGCTTTAGCGAGTGATTCAGAGGTATGGTCTTCTCAAATGCAAAAGGTTTTAAGCATGAATGAAGTACGTATTTTACACATCACACAGTGACCCATCAGCAAAAATAGGGCAGCAACCCATGCGGCATTCTCAAAACATGCAACTACAATGGCAGAAAACCTACCACAAATCATAAGCTATCTAATCAACATATACATATCAAAATCTAAAATACCATCAACTGTTACTCGAAGATGCATCCTCCACTTAAAACATTAAGCTTCTATGGCGTTCGGCTAAAAGAAAAGACCATAAGATTTTGACACTTTAACCAGCTAATCAAGTCCAACAACTCTACTACGATACTATAATTACTTTTTTAGTTAAACACCATAGATGATTTATGATATTAAAAAAATTTACTGTCAAGACTAATAGTATAGTTTACATCAGTGAAATTACAAATAATTTAATGTTTTTACTGTTTTTATGTCCACCTAAATTTAAAACCTAGTCATTTACATAGTTACTTTTATCAAAACCAATAAGCCATAACCCCATCTCAAAGTGAATAATTTACATAGGAATAGCCCGATCTCAACCATTACCCACCACCAGGCTTCAAATTTGAAGCCTTCAGAGCCCTTCAAAGGCCATTTTAAACGTCATAGAAGGCCACAAGGAATTTTACCATGCAAAAAAAATTTAGTTTCATTTCCAGCTCTTCAACAATGAAATTGAGTAAGCCTTGGTAGATTTGCAACAGAAGGGCAGCTACAAAATTTGCTTATCCAGGGATTCAGTGGACTATGGGAGACTCGAGACTTAGAGTTTTCCCAAGTGCCCTTGAATAGCTGGATCACGGATGAGGATCTCAGTCCCAATCGACACAGACCACGGTGGGCCACATGATCTCACAACTTACAAGTCACTTGAGTATTTGAGTATATGATTTGAAACTAAATACTCATATGAGTCATATCTATGGATGGTGAATTGATTTGATAACCCCCCAGTGTCAAGGCTCCGTAAGGAAAAACTAATGGTGTTGTTTTTTGGGTTACAACTTACAAGTTGCAATTTACAATGCATTGAGCAATCTTTTCTAGATTTAAACCTAACCAGGTCCAATGCAGGGTATGTAAGTCTCCAGACCAGGGTTTCACCCAGTGCTATACATTTCTATTATGACCACCACAAGATTGGGATGAATGACAGATTGGGAGTGCAATGATCTAGCGAAGAACATGATTTCAACATCCTCGTTGTTGCAAACCTCCCAAATGTGTGTTTATGATTTGTCTTCCTTGTTGACTTTGGTAGAAACTAGATACCCAACTTGTAGTGATATTTGTTGGATAATTTAAAGTTATTCCTTATAGTGGACCAATAAATACTTAACCTTTTCGATAGGGCTGATAAACTCGATATAAATTGGAGGGACTATCCATAATCTACCTAAAATTGGGGATTTTGTTTGATCACTTCGAATTGGGGTATAGACTCCATATACATTGGAGGGACTATCCATAATCCACCTAAAATTGGGGCCTTTGTTTGATCACTTTGATTTGAGCATGTGGGAGGACATGATTCAATTCTAAAAATAACTGCTAAATTTAGGGTCAATAAAAAAGTTTCTCCGTGAAAGCATTAGGTATTACATTATGTGGTTTTTCTTTTAGGTAGGCCCAATCACACTTGACCAATAGAGCCACCATCAAGCTGAATCCATCCTCTATTCAAAGGTCCTTCCAAATTCCAATGCCTTATTTTATCAAGGACCTAAAAACAGAGTATTTCATCGAGTATTTCACCAGCCCAACATAATTGTCTCTTATCTAAGTTCAATAAACTATATGCTCCAGGGACAGGGAGAGTACATGGTTTACCTAACTAATTCCATGTAAATGTTAAATGTTGAATCACTCGGGATTTCTTCATATTGTCATTTTTTTCCTATACACTGTTTTTAATAAATAATAAAATTTTGTTGTACACTTACTGTTTCAAATAAAAAGAATGATTTATTTTTACATGTAACATTGAAGGGTTCAATTTCTCACAACCCTTCAAAGTGAAATGGGACCCTACCCTTCAAATTTGATCCCTGCCCACCACTCAGTGACCAACAATATTATCTCGTGTAGATTATTTAATTAATATTAATTACGAACAGTATCTTGGCCGCAAATAACCATTTTCTCCCTTTCATATGATTTTTGGCATGATTAATCAACTGCTATAGTGTTATGTGCTCGGGCATTAGTTGTTGCATAGTGTATCGCTTCTTATTCAGCTTCCAAGAAAAACTGTGACTCCCCTCCCAACGCTGTAGTAGCCCCCGAAAACCACCCGTTTATGTCAGTTTATGTCAAGCTCTGCAGGACATAGCACATTAATTGTGTTTCTCTGCTGGGAACAGAAGCATTGTGAGGAACATTGGTTTCAACAACTTCTTAGTCTCCAGTGTTGTTGAAGAAGAAGATTCAACATTTGTTGAGAAATTGGAAGAGGAAGATGAATCTAGGGATTCTTGGATATGACTTGCGAAGTGTGTAGTGACTGAAGGGGGGCGATTGGAGCAGATGCTGGACATTTTGGAGATCATCGACAAAGAGAAGGTTCGGCAACATACCAATATCTATGGACACCTCTTGTAGAGCCGCGTCAATAGAAAGGCTCTTGAAGAAAGCAAACCTATGATCTGTAAACCCCGATCACAGATCCACGAGACGCAGGAATAGCAGCAGTGTATATGAGACTCATCAGTACAGCTTTCATTAAGATCTTGTTCAGTGTGGCTACATGTAACTTAAACCTGTTCATATGTACAATGACATCAATCTGGTTTTCATGGAAAGAAAAGAATGTACATGCCTTGCACACGAATATTTACTAGGATGACCAAATCTGAGTATAAAAAGTGGTTGCTGCAAGCCACTGATACAAATATCATTTAATACTAGGTAATCTTTCTGCTACATGCAGGTAATAATGTCACTGTCAATGTTTCCAAGAAGTGCAGTCATCAACTAGATTTTATTATTATCAATAATATCTCTAAAAGAAATAGAACATAAATAATAACAGATAATCTAATCGCAAGAAATGAAAGAGGATAAGAAAAGACTAAGATAAGATCCAGATAGCCCCTAAAGACTATACATATGCCAAAAAATCTCCATATGTGCATAGCACACTACACCTCTGCATCAAAATAACATATAACTAAAACAATTTGAACATACCCTATATCAATGCACAGACAATTAGAAGAGAATGACAGTTTGAAAGGCCTAAACTTGGACAGAAGACAACAAACCTTCATTATAGCCACATTTGTATCAATTCCCTCTACTTTCACTCCATCTATTGATGCCTGTGCGAGTTCCAGCTTTTTAAAGTTGTTTCTTGATTGCATAACTGCTCTTTTTAAAGGAGTCAAATCACCAACAAGAACTTCACCAACTGGAAGACCTGCTTCATCGGTTTTCCCAGAGCCCTTTGTAAACATGAATCCTAAGTTAGCCATTGTAGTAACAACCGAGATTGAATAGAGGCCACTTTTTTCTATCTTCTCACTAGCATATCCACCATCATTTTTTGTACTTACAGCATCCACTGAGGGCAAAAGCTCTGCTAATGCTTCTAAGATCAGATCCCCTCCAGGAAGCTTCTCTGCTAGGTTAAAAGTGAGAAGTTTTGCAGGATGAGATGGTAAAATATGGAATGCTTCCCGAATGGCACGAAGACATAAAATGCCTAAAACAGCCTTTGAAAGTGATTCTGCCTGTCCAACATCTTCAAGATGAAACTTTCGAATGAACTGATGCACACACAAAATCTCTTCAATAATAGCCAACCAATAGTCACGATGTGAATGTCCTGTAAGTTTTGGAAACTCCATAACCACTGGTTTAGGTCTGTAGAATGAACTTTGAAATTTTAATTATATGGGAAAACTAATATCTGCAAGCATCTACAGAAACTAGACGCTAATGTAACATTTGAGAGCCTCACAACCTATAAACCAACTAAGATAACATACAAGAAGTGTCCATGATGAGTCACCTAAGTAGATATTGATTTATACATAACAGCCTTGTCAAACAACCGTGCACGCCACGGTCCAGTCAGCTCAGTTTTAACAACCTATTTCAAATCAGCGGATAAATCATATTTTTTGGCCTTATCATATGATACAATGCCCAATGCCTCAAAATAAAGGGCATGGTCTGTCAGAGTCAGCCGTCCTGAAACA
>LPNX010850340.1:21184-33744 GCA_001517045.1 Pseudotsuga menziesii
ACAGGAACACACTTTTTTGTTGAAGTTATGATGGCAATGGTGATGAATATGATGGCAATGATGATGGTGATGATGATGGCAATGATAACTAAGGGTATCTCTTGCTAAAGGTATGTTTTAATGTGTTCAAATTTATGGAGATTCCAAACTGCTTATCGATTGATGTAGTAATCAACATGATATATCCAATATTTTTTGGCTCCCCTCCTTGACAGGATTAAGGCTGCAAAACCTGCTTTCCATAATATTACTCTTTCCCATGTTTTGAGAGAATTAAAAAAAAGGTGAACTCCCTGTCCAAGGAATCCATCATTATGAAATATTGTATTTTGATCACTCAAGAATACATAGATAGCAATATTCTTCCAACTTCATCACATTTCATTATATGATATTTTGTTTGGATAGTTTTATTTATTTTGAAGTTTTGATTGTAAGGACTCATTTCCCATGGGGGGGACTGTTTCGTTATCTATTGGACTCAACTAGATGCATACCATAATGATGTAATGACCTATTTAGTTATTTCTCTCTTGTCATTGAACAAAAATGGAAATACCTTTAAGGTTCGTCAATGTATATTTTGATTTCCACTTGAAAAATCAAATATATTTTTTTGTCGTGTAAAAAAAGAATAAATTTGTCCACAAAATGAAACTTGTCTAAATCAATCTTTGATTTATTGCAATTCACTACCATCATTTTATAATAATGATATTAATCTAATGTTAAGGCCACAACCAATCCCACAAATATGTACATGCCATACACCCCTCCACGTTTAAACCTATAATCTTTTAAAAGGAAACATGGAGAGGAAAACCGTCCCTTAAGCGACACTTAGGAGGAAAACCGTCGCTTAAGCAACACTTAGGAGGATAGCAATTTTTGCGACGTCGCTTAAGCGACGCTTATGCCCATTATTTCAAAAAAAAAAAAATCTTTCTGATTTTTGGCACGGTTAAAATAAAAAATCCACGCGCCGTCGGAAAAAACCGTCGGATTTTGGATCAAAATCTAGTAGTGTCATCATCACATTTTTTCAGGTATTTCTTATTTTTGGAGTAGCAGGGCCCTGTAAAAGTATGCCGAGTGGGTACTCATTGGATGCGGAATTTAATTCCGCATCCAATGAGCTATCTTGATCGAAATTTGAGTAAAAACACAGGGAGATATGTCAAAAATACGATAAAAAAAGCAGTTTTTCTTATGATACCTATTCCCAAATTTATATTAAAAATTTGTTTAAGAGGTGCTCCCTTTTTTAATTTTAAAGCATTTTGATTGGATCATACATGATGACATGGAATTTGTATTATTTTTGGAAGGCCCATTTTAAATTGAAATTTCCTCTAATGTATCCCATTTCATCTCTTTGTGTGAGCAGTGCTGCGAGTGAGTTATCAGAGGAAAAACTATAAAGAATAAAATCTTTTTAAAATCACGACTTTCAAGAGAAGGTGTGTGAGCTATTTCCGATTTGATGTTGTTAAATGAAACCTTTTATTTCTTGATCCATTTAAATTGTACACTCTGTTTTATCATTTGTTCCAAAGGTTTTACTATCTGTGCAAAGTTAGGGACAAAACTTCGAACAAAATTTATAGTACCCATGAATGATTGCATTCCCTTTTTGTTCTGGGGTAACGGAATTTGAGATATGGATTCTATCATTTCTAGGTATATGGAGATTCCTGTCTTAGAAATAATATGGCCTAACAACTTTCCTTCCAATACATCGAAGATGTTTTTCTTAGGATTCAAATATATGTCATATTTTCTACCTCGATCAAAAATCTATTTCAAATGAAACATATGATCTTCTCTCTTCTTAGAGAAAACCGTTACATCATCTAGATAAACTACCACACTGTGGTCAATTAACCCCCAGAAAGCAATGTCCATTTCCCTTTGAAAAGTGGCTCCAGCATTGATAAGCCCAAAAGGCATCCTTCTATACACAAAAGTTCCCCACTTTGTTCAGAATGTGGTTTTCTTCCTGTCTGGCTCAGCTACCAACACTTGGTTGTAGCCTGAAAACCCATCTAATAGGGACAAGAGTTCAGAACCTGAGACCATTTGTAAGAATTTTTCCATTGGTGGAACTGGGTAATTATCTTTATCTGAAGCTCAGTTAAGATTTCTAAAGTCTACACATAATCTTATTTCACCAGATTTCTTTCTAACTGGAACCAAATTTTCCACCCATTTTGAGTGCCTAACTTTGTGTTGCAGCTGCCAAATTCTCCCAAAATTCAAAAAAAATTCAGGACCCTCCTTTTGTTTATTTTGGTTTGACTATGATTTGGTTTGATGATTCTATAGAAAAAATATTCCTAATGCCAGAAATGTTTCACTACTTGTTTAAGTTTACCTTTCCTTCGAACACATTTTTGAGTGTTTGAATCGGAAATTTAGTCACTTGCACTCCCGCCATTGTGGAGAAGTAATAAGTGACCAAGTCCGATTGTTTTATCCAATGCTTTTATTCACTTTTGTCTCAATCGGCTGTCATTTGGATTTCCGTCGGGACATATTGTCCCTAAGTTTTCCGCAATAGCGGATGGCGTATCACCTTATTTTTTCTGATCCCGTCAATTTATTTCACCGATCCTTAAGTTTTCGGCGTCCGTCATTGCAGCTTCGAAAAGCACTCTCTTTCCGGTCATTAAGTTGGTTTTTTCTCCGATTCAGTTTTTGCCTATTGCGGAACGTGATGTCGTTTATGTTTCCACCATTGCGGCTCCTCATCCATCTATCGCTCTGACGTTTTAATCTTGTGAGCTCCAATGCTTTATTGGTTTCTCTCGGATGTCTTGGCGGTTCACCTAGTTGTTTTACCACCTGACGTTATGGGAGGAGATGTTCATATGATCTCTGATCCTTGCGTTTTCACCATCCGATGTTTTCTCCTGCCGCTTATGGTTGACCGGATATATATATATATATATATATATATATATATATATATGGGGTCGGGTAAGTTGATTATTTTATTGTTATTTCGAACTGTCACTGCGCTGTTGTTGTCGCTCGAGCTAACTGGGATCCCCGCTGTCGGTACCCTCATTCCTAGGTGGCTTTGCCATGGAAACTCAACAGCCTTCCTCCCGCCAGTCGCGCAGCAATGCCAGGTAGTCTCTTGTACCCATTATCCCTTTCCGTTCAACTAGATGTTGTAATTATTTGTTGCCGCGGTTACATTTTTCATGCCATTTTCCGTCGTGACATGTATATATGCGAGGGCGAGTCTTGGCACTGTCAGTAGAGGATTTTTGTTTCCCACGGGGTAGTTTCCTTCCGCGGTCATTATGGTTTTCGACCCTGCACTTGATGGTTGGTGAAATTGGTGCAGACGGTCGTTACGCTGTCTGCACCGGTTTGCCTCATTTTATGCTTGGTCAACTCGGGGGGGATGTTCAGGGTTTTCCTGGGGAATGTTGAAATTTGTCCACTTGTCCGGAATCCAGTGTCTTGCGAACCATGACCTTTTTTTACCTTTCCGTTTCGAGCGACCTGATTCGCGATGGAATTCGAACCCGAACCGGTCTAGGGTAGTATAGCATCACCCAACCTAAGATGGACCGTAGAATGCACATATGTAGTAATTTTTTCTAAAGCGCGCCGTTGAATGACTAGAATAAGTGCCACTGTCGTTCCACGTAGTGCAGTGGTCATGGCGCCCATAGAAAGCCTAAGGTCTCTTCATTTTAACGTAGACTGTGTTTACCACTCAAGCTTTGTTGACTGAGCCGATTTCAGTGTTAGACAAGAGTATTGGTGTGAACATATTTGCTTAATTGGATTAATTGCCATCATGTTGAACGTAGATGAGGTAAAACGTTTACATTATTATCTCAATCTCTACAATTTGTTCAGAAATAACCTAACAATTACAATTTTATATGTGGCAGGAAGATTCCTCCGAACCCAAAATGTCTAAGCGTCAAAAGAAGAAGGCCCATGTGGTCGAAGAGGATCCTGATGTCGAAGTCATCACCAAGAACGAATATATTTATGAAGACACCAAATGCATAACTAGTGTAGAGCCTGAGTATCAATGGGGAGACATCTACAGGTTGATCACGCTTTAAGAGGTGCCTGATATAGGATTTGAGGAGGAAAGCATATACGCCAACATAGAAAGGTCTTCATTGATGAATATTGCTACAAGACCAGAGCTCTTTCCATGCTCTGAAGTAATTGGGTGGATTCTTCCTAGGGCAGATGTAACCACCATGATTCTTGAGAATGTTGACAAACAAGGCTATGCTGCCTATAGCCCAAGATATGTAGCCCTGGCCTACCACTTGCCAGAAGCACAAATATATTTAACTAAATATTGGCTGCGGAACATCAGAATGGACCTCGTTGAGACCCTCAAGAGAATGCTCATGCCTGGAAGAAACTTTAGAACCAGGCCGATGGGAGAATATGACAATGAGAGCTAACCCCTTACAGGATTATTACCTTAATGCTCAATAGAATTTTTGGGAGAGCCCATGGAAAAAGCTTCAAATTGGAGTGGATGCCAATAATTTTTCATGTCGCGACATAAGGGACCATTTTCAACTAGGCCAAAATAGTGTCCAATATCCTTTTCCTTTTCCAAGATTGAAGAAGAAGAAAGGAAAAGGAAACTAGATGAGGAGCTTCAGAAATAGGAGGAAGAGGGATGAAGCTGACCCAGACAGTGATAGAACAGTCAGCCTCTGACATAGCAGACATTCATACCCAGGACATAGGGAACCCCGATGTTCAAGACACGGAAGAACCTGTCGTCAGCACACTTGGACAGTCTATGGCCCCCACCCTTAGAATAGTCCCCTTTGAACTGAAGATAGGGGAAGAGGTCCCTGATTTTAATACTATCTTCTATGATAAAGAAAGGAAAAGGATATTAAAAATAACTGAGAAGAAGGTTGAAACAAGGGGTCTGTCTGGTAAGATGATAACTGATACGACCATTGTATACAGAATAGACAGAGACCCCAGATTCACTATTAGAACAGGGGCTGCATTGATCCATGCTTCAGAGGACAATGTAGATAAAATAATGACATATCTGGAGCAGTCTAAGAATTCTTCTTCTCAACTAAAAGACACACTAAGAAAGGAAAGAGAAGAAAACAATAAGCTGAAGAGAAAATTTGAAGACGTGCAAAAGGAAATAAAGTCTTAAAACGCTGAATTGCAGGTTCTCCAAGTAGAGAGAAGATCTATGGAGACTTCCTAGGAATGTATGGAGAAGATACAACAAGAATATCAAGAGTTGAGGGCAGAGAAAGAACAACTGCTAGGAAAGATAGAGGATCTAGAGCTGCAAAAGACCACCTTGGAGGCGAATGAGAGGCAATCTCAAGAACAAGAGACAAAACTTCAAGAGCAGATTACCTCTCTAACAGCATCTTTGGAGGAATCCAAAGAACAACAGGTTAATCTCCAACCTTTCAAGGAACATTTACTGGCACAGAAAGGAAAGATGCTTCAGTTGCAAACGGCCATAGAAGAGGAAAGATGCACGGTTTTTCAAGTAGATGGTTGGTTGGAGGAGATTTTGGAGACCTCCTAATATTTTGTTGATAGATCTAAGGACATCCTGGAAGTCTTGACAGCAAGGATGGAAAGAGTAGAGAACAATGAAGAAGCTCCTATAGAGCTGCCCTCGAAAGATCGACAGGCCCTTAAGCAGGACCATGACTTATTGGATTTTTCCATCAACACAACCGAGGAATTCAAGAAGGCTGTTAGAAAGACAAAAGGGGCATGTACAGAATTCTTCAGAAGGCTCCTAATTACTTATAACCATTGCCAAGTAGAAGCTGAATGGAGGATGGATGCTTTTCCAGACCACAACTTGTTTGTGGAAATTTTGCAGAAAAGGTACCAAGAAGAGGAAAGCAAAATACAACACATCAAAGCTCTCGATGACCAAACCTTAAGGAATGAGGTAGATCATTCCGCAGTCAGTGTGCAGCTACTAGAAGATCAACTTCATTTGAGTGTAGCCAGAATTGAAGCCATCAAGAACCAGGCTGCAAAATTCGAGATAAATATTCATTTTTTGGAACCTTATGAGTTTGAAGGCATCACCTCAGAGGCTTCGGCTTGGAAGAAATTTCTAAATAATCAAGCGGGGCCCTCCTCGTGAATATTTGTCCATTTTTGTAATATGTTTCAATTTTGTAAACACTTAGTGAAAGCAAAATTTGGGAGGCAAGGAGTTGGGGAAGCCCAAGAGTTATTTATGGGAATCCCAACAGTCTTATTCTTTTTGTATAAATATAGTGGACTTAGAAGAAAGGAAGGACCTTTTTCCCAGTTAGACAAGTAAAGAGATATTGTAAGAAGAACTACTTTTTTTTGCAATAAAGAATTATTGTTTGCCTGTCGGAGAAAGTTTGGTGGGACGTTCAAATGTTATGCTATGTATTGGTGGAAGATGAAATATTTTGTTTTTCCAGCTTTTTGTCCATTAACTGTGAGATCGTTCTAACTCTTAGGGCCTATGTTCTTGTTTGAATGATTTCTGGTTTATTCTGTGAAATTACCACCATGAGTAATGAATGTTGTTCATAAGCAATTGGCTATCTAATTGTCTAAATATCTTTAATCGTTCATGTGTTGTGGGAAGGAATATCAGCTATCTATAATTTCTCTTTATAATGCATGTACAATATATATTACTCATTAATAAGTTACATTTTGGCTCCCCGGGGATAGGTATATAGTTAGATTTACTTTATTACTGTGTATGTGATTTAGATGCTTGTGAGTTCTAAGACGAAAGGTAAGAACCTGCGCATCACTTTGTGTCTACTCCTTGCATCCATTATCACCCTGCATGTTAATTAGGCACGTGCATATCATACTTTAAGTCAAAAATACAATAATATATATAGTGGATCGGGCCGTAACCGGTGAAACCTTTAGTTTTGTTACTTGACCTACGGTAGCTGGACCGCAAACCGGATAGATTCCCTACACCAAACAGTCACGAGCTAGTTGGGAATGTTGAGTGGGGAGAATCCCTTGCTATTGCCGCCTGTGATTTTCCAGGCCTCAACAGTTTCTCGCACTAGAAGGAGGGCAGCGAGTGCATGCCTTTTTTTCTCGAGATTACCCCAACAGCAACATTTTGGAAGCTTTTGTCCTGACCCAAGTACTTAGAGTTTGGAAGAACTTGTAGGAGCAGAATTACAGGTTTTGGTTCCACCTTTGAAGCAAGTAAGACAATTTTTATCTTACAGTGTTCCTTACTCAGACTCCTGTTCTTTCACCTTTGCTCATGGCTAGTATAAATGTGAATCAGCCCAACCCACCACCGGCGTGGAAAGCTAGATCACCTTTGAACCTGACACCTCCGTTGCATAACCTACCTCAAGATTTTGAGAAGTTCCTGCCTAAGTTTAATCCCGATGAAAAGATTCTTGTAGATGACCACCTACAAAGTTTCTATTTAGCAATAGAAGGGTTAAGGGCTGGGGAATACGAGGATGTTGTCTATAGATTGTTCCCGCATACCCTTAAGGGAGTAGAAGCATCCTGGTACTTTGGTTTGCCTACAAATTCTATCCCCGATTGGGACACCTTTGAAAGGATTTTCAGAAGTAAATATCCAGCCCAAAAGATGCATGCATCACTAATGAAAGGTCTTCGTTTTAAAAAAAAAGAAAAGAATGAGAAGGTACATAATTTCACTCGAAGGTTTCCACATACCTCAAGAACTTTTTAAAACTAACAGACCCTCAGACAAGGTCCTGATTGAATATTATACCTCAACTCTGGGACCTGAACTGGCCATGTTTTCCAAATGAAGGCCAGACCTACGTTGGTAGAGACTTATGAAGAGGCAGAAAGGGTAGAGGCTGAAAAGGAAAGTATAGAAGATTATCTCGATCTACCTAAAGAAAAAACTACCAGGAGAAGAGCCTTATTGCTATCTAAACCTAAAGAGGAGCAATCACATGATTTTGAAGGAATGCTAAAAATGATTCCAAAACTCTCCAACAGAATAATAGATCTGGAGAAAGAAAGGGAAGTTCAGAAAACTTATAAACCCTACTACCAAAAAAGGGAGGATAACAACCATTTGAAAACCCCTCCACATAATTCAGAGGTAGGGGGGGACAATTTCTGCACTTTTCACCAACAACCTCATTCTGAAAAGAACTGTCCTCAATGGTTAAATTCGATGACATTGGTAATGAATCAACTCTTGGATTCTAAATTGACAAAAGACAGCGAGGGAGAAGAAAAGAATAACAAGACCATAGAGAAACAAGAAGATGATACCATGTTCTTATGGGACTGTGTCTCGCTTTTCGATACAGAAAAGAGCACTCTTAAACCTGAAAACATACCAACAGCAACAAAATACATGGATCTGATAATTAAAGACAATGCAACAATTTCAAAGATTAAGAAGTTGCAAAAGAATGTCAAGATACAGATAAATGACAATGTTGAAGATAAAACACCCGAAGTCACTACTGTCAACCAGGAAACAGAGCAAATCGACAGGCACACCAAGCTTATGGAAGGACAAGTAGATGTTAACAAAGAAAATACTGAAAAAATTGAGGAGCCTAAAAAAGAGGTACCCACAAAAAATGAACCGGGGGAAGAAGACATCAAACCAAGTTGGGAAGAAAAAGCTAAAACCCCACCTTTTCTATTGACTTTAGAAGTGCTGAATCATAACGTGCATAATTGCTTGGTAGATTCTGGATCATCTGTAAATGTTATGCCACTTGAAGTTTGCAAAAATATTAATGGGCAGCCAAATCCCACAGCCTGGGAAGTAGTGCAACTAGACAGAACAAGTGTCAAAGTAGTGGGAGAAATGAAGAATGTTCTCATACGCTTATCTGCAAATAACAAGATATGTCAATTTATTGACATTATGGTGGCCGACATACCGGATGGATATGGGCTTATTCTGAACTGAGATTGGTCTGCCAGGTTAAAGGGGTATTTTGCTTCAGACTGGTCTCATTTATGGTTACATCATAAGGGTACCCCAAATCAGATTAAAATTTTGAGAGAACCTTACATGAAACATACTATCACCAAGCTAGGGGAAGGAAATGAATCTGCTAATTCTGTTCTAGGAAATTATCTAACGGAGCTTGAACTAAGATATCATGCCTCAGGAAAAGCCAGTTCTATGATTGACACCTAGCCTGAACTCCTTCAACTTCCGCAGGCTGATAAGGATGACTGTAGACCGGTAGACATGGTTTCAATTTCAAAAATAGCGTAGTTAGACCATGGTTAAGTATCTCATGTCTACAATCCATCCCACCCCTTGACTCACCAGGTTAAAGGATTTTCAGAAGTGGGCACCTTTTTCTTTTTCTTTTGTTTTAATGATTTTGTACATAAATAATTTGTTGTTGTTTTGTCTTGATTTACCATTTTGTTTCTAGTTATTTTGGTTTTGAATAAAGAGGCAAACTTTTGGTTGCATTGGAAACATCAGGGTTCTTAATTAACTGAAATTTTGAGGAAAATACTGCGCTTCTAACAATAGAATGTCTTCTAGTAGGAATTGTTCCTAATTGGCCATGCACTCATTGAAGCCCTCCTTAACCCCTTATAAATAACTCAGAATTAAGAGGTCTGGAATACTATTTCGAGGCTCCATCCATTTCACATTTAAAATATCCTAGGGAGTGACGGCGAAGGGCCCATGGAAAGGAAGCAAGGCAAACAGTTTACTATATATAAATGATCCCATGCCATGATTTCAGAAAGCCTAAAGGCTATCAAGAGTCAAAACTCCTTAAAAGAAACAATACATATTAAAGCAAAGTATCAGCAACATGAATTTCAAATTGCCAAAAGTTCTTCTCCGTCCGTGAGATTAAAAGTAAATTCTTCTCTCACACAAAAGGACACTATGGATAGAAGAGCCTGAATAAAATTCAGAAAGAAAGGCAGATGGAGGACTCAAAAGAACAAAAGTTCAAATGGCACAAAAGTGAAATTGGAATGGGAATGAGGAACAAAGGAATAATGATGTTTACCATATGTTACGATCCTGTGGTGTCCAAGCTAGAAACTACCTAAAGATAGGGGTAAAATAAATCTCACTGATTAGGCCTCAAAAGAGTTATTCAGACTTGTGAATATTTTGAGTGTTCCCACTACCCCAAAGAATGAACTGCTTCTCAATGATTTAAATGCATGGGTTAGCCAACTCATGAATACAAACATCTCGAAGAATCGAAATTTTGAGCTAGACAGTCTTTTCTTGGGAAGAAGTTAAGTAAAAAATCTGGGGTTCACCAGGTAGTCGCCAATTGCTGTAGCTGCAACATTTTCCCAAAATTCAAAAAAATTTCGGGACCCTCCTTTTGCTTATTTTGGTTTGATGATTTTGCAGAAAAACTATTCCCAATGCTAGAAATGTTTCACTACTTGTTTAAGTTTACCTTGCCTTTGAATGCATTTTTGAGTGTTTGAATCGGAAGTTTAGTCACTTGCACTCCCACTGTTGCAGAGAAGTAATAAGAAACCAGGTCTGATTGTTTTATCCAATGCTTCTATTCACTTTTGTATCAATTGGTTGTCGTTTGGATTTCCATCGGGACATATTGTCCCAAAGTTTTCCACAGTAGCGGATGGCGCATCACCTTATTTTTTCCAATCCCGTCAATTTATTTCACCGATCCTTAAGTTTTCGGCGTCCGTCGTTGTGGCTTCTAAAAGCACTGTCTTTCCGGTCATTAAGTTGGTTTTTTCTCTGATTCAGTTTTTGCATGTTATGGAACGTGATGTCGTTTATGTTTCTGCCGTTGCGGCTCCTCATCCATCTATCGCTCCGACGTTTTAATCTTGTGAGATCGGATGCTTTATTGGTTTTTCCTGGATGTCTCGGCGGTTCACCTAGTTGTTTTACCACCCGACGTTACGGTAGGAGATGTTCATATGATCTCTGATCCTTGTGTTTTCACCATCCAATGTTTTCTCCCGCTACTTACGGTTGACCGGATATATATATATGGGGTCGGGTAATTTGATTATTTTATTGTTATTTCGAACTATCGCTGCGCTTTCGTTGTTGCTCGAGCTAACCAGGACCCTCGCTGTCGATACCCTCGTTCCTAGGTGGCTTCGCCGTGGAAACTAAATGGCCTTCCTCCTGGCAGTCGTACAGCAGTGCCAGGTAGGATCTTGTACCTATTATCCCTTTCCATTCAACTGGATGTTGTAATTATTTGTTGCTGCGGTTAGGTTTTTCACGCCGTTTTCCATCGTGACATGTATATATGGGAAGGCAAGTCTTGGCACTGTCAGTAGGGGAGTTTTGTTTCCCACGAGGTAGTTTCCTTCTGCGGCCGTTATGGTTTTCGACCCTGCACTTGATGGTTGGGGAAATTAGTGCAAACGACCGTTACGCTATCTGCATCGGTTTGCCTCATTTTATGCTTGGTCGACTTGGGGGGCGATGTTCAGGGTTTTCTTGGGGAACGTCAAAATTTGTCCACTGGTCCGGTCTCCAACGTCTTGCGAACCATGAATTTTTTTTACCTCGTTGTTACGAGCGACCCGATTCGTGGTCGAATTCGAACCCGAACCAATCTAGGATAGTATAGCATCACCCAACCTAAGATGGACCGTAGAATGCACATATGCAGTGATTTTTCCTGAAGCACCCCGTTGAATGACTAGAATAAGTGCCCTTATCGTTCCACGTAGCATAGTGGCCATGGCGCCCATAGAAAGCCCGAGGTCTCTTAATTTTAACGTAGACTTTGTTTCCCACTCAAGCTTTGTTCACTGAGCCAATTTCAGTGTTAGACAAGAGTATTGGTGTGAACATATTTTCTTAATTGGATTAATTGCCGTCATGTTGAACGCAGATGAGGTAAAACGTTTACATTGTTATCTCAATCTCTACAATTTGTTCAGAAATAACCTAACAATTACAATTTTATATGTGGCACGAAGATTCCTCCAAACCGAAAATGTCTAAGCATCAAAAGAAGAAGGCCCCTGTGGTCAAAGAGGATCCCAACGTCGAAGTCATCACCAAGACCACATATATTTATGAAGACACCAAATGCATAACTAGTGTAGAGCCTGACTATCATTGGGGAGACATCTGCAGGTTGATCACACGTCGAGAGGTGCCTGATATAGGTTTTGAGGAGGAAAGCATATACGCCAACATAGAAAGGTATTCATTGATGAATATTGCTACAAGACCGGAGCTCTTTCCATGCTCTGAACCAATTGGTTGGATTCTTCCCAGGGCAGATGTAACCACCATGATTTTTGAGAATGTTGACAAACAAGGATATGCTGCCTATAACCCAGGATATGTAGCCCTGGCCTACCACCTACCAGAAGCACAAATATATTTAACTGAAGATTGGTTGCGGAACATTAGAATGGACCGCATCGAGACCCTCAAGAGAATGCTCATGCCTGGAAGAAACTTTAAAACCAAGCCGATGGGAGAATATGACACCGCAAGCTTGAGAACCCCTTACAGGTTCATTTCCTTAATGCTCAATATAATTTTTGAGAGATCATATGGAGAAAGCTTC
>LPNX010850364.1:0-23038 GCA_001517045.1 Pseudotsuga menziesii
ATAGTGTATAATAGGGCTCCTCCTATTTTTCCTAATATGTCGCAATGGAAAATTTGTCCTTTATTTTCAAAATTATATGTTATTAAATTTAGGTTCCTCAATACATGATAGAATTCATATTGGGAAAAACATTTAACATGTATTTGAGATATAGTGACAATTTGAAATAAAGAGGATTCATGAGGAGTTAATTTGAAGAGAATGTGTTGAATTATAGACTCCTTGCTACTTTATAAATGCTAACCCTTGCAACAATTCTAATCCCTCTACTTGATTGCTTATGGTTTCCCCTAAAACCCATGTGAAAGGGTTTTCTGAATTTCTTTTAGGATCAAGGGTGATCCCACTCCCCGACCTTCTAAGCACTTGTCATCCCACAAATTATGTATATATTTTATTCCATGGATTTTATGTATTTACCCTAGTATCATATTTGTTCACATGATACTAGGGTAAATAAGTAACAAATATGATACCCTAGTATTTAAAAGAGGGATCACATGATGATGCTCGATGCCAGGAAAACTATAAGAAACATCATAGAAAAACAAGTAAAGCCAAAGTGGTCAATGAATGAAAGAAAATGCTCCTAGTGATTTGTAATTACATACTTTAATATTGCTATATAATATTGAAATATACATATCTATTTTATGAATAGTTGTTGTCTAATTATATTATGTTTTAAGTTGTATAAACTCTTCAATAAATAAAAATCGACCTTTTTTTAAGGATCTAACATCAAAAAAACAAATCATATATAGATGAGGATTATTTGGAATATTTTCATTCGATGGAATCAAGTTCTAGAAGTTTTAATCACAATCACTCTATGCATGTTAGTCAAAGTACAATTTATCCCACATTTTCAGTGAAATTTAGAGTTTACATTATATTATTAATTGAATATAATAAATTACATGTTTTATGGTGCGTATTCATTCCATGACATGCATATTCATGTTTGAGCACAGATTGTAGAGATGATGATGAAATAAGGTGTAGATATATCTTGGTAGAAGACATAGAATCAACTTATCATGAAGAATATAAGTTGATTCACAAGAAGACATTTTAAAATTTGGAAGTGACAATTTTTTCGATCGATAAATTTTAACACTATTACAACATCTATGTAGAAGGTTCCTAGATATGCAATTTAGTGATAGATAATTCTTCATATATTTTAATAGACTATAAGAAGGAGGTGATACCATATTAGGTGAAATATGTTTGAATTAATTTTATTTTTAATCATTCATCTTTCTAGTTCATTAAATTTTTATTTTATTATGTGTCATCATTGGACTTTATAATTGACTTGATTTTATTTGGTTTTGAACAAATTCAATGAGTTCATCAATCAACTTTCCATGGATGATATAAAAACAAAAAAAATAGATTAATGAATGTTGATAAAATTATATTTAAAAACTTCCTTAAGGACTAGGAAGACACTAGGAATATATCCCTTGAGAAGAAGTCACGAGGTAATAAATAATATATAATTAGTTTAATTATCAATTAAAATATGTCTATTACTCATTTACTATTAATTGTTTAACTTCTACATAACCAATATAAATAATATTATACTTTATTAATCATTTGTTGCTTAAACGTTTAACTTGTAGTTATTTGTTTTTATATGATTGTGGCATATATCTAGAAGTTTCCTCCACACTTTGACATTTTACTATTGCTCCTTATGTAAAATTTTAGTACCATTTACCTAATTGTATGGTAATGTTTTAGAAATTGCTAAAAATAATTGATCTTGTCTTATCTTATATACTTATACAAATAAGCAAAAAAAAAATTATATTCTTTTAGTCAAGCTGAGGCCCTCGATTATAGGGTACTTTGCAAATATATCAATTATCAAAATTTATAATATAATAGTTTATTATGTCATTATTAAATATGGATTTATATTATTGCATGCAATTAAATGAATATAATTGAGAGAGAGCTAAAGATGAATATAATTGAGAGAGAGCTAAAGATGAAGAATGGTGAAAGTTTATCAACCCATACACTAGGTAATTCATTGTTAGTTATATATTTATTTTTATATATAATTGAATTATACTTTGTCAATTGGGTCTAGCCCGAGTGGTTGTGGGATGGAGTGTTATGCTCCTTGCCTAGGTTCTATTCTCTTAAGTTACATGTTGGCACATAATGAGTATATGTTGTAGCAACTTTGAGCCATGTTGTTGACTTGGCCTTATGTCTTGAAGAAGTGTACCACTTGTTTACAAGTAGAGAAAATATTACATGGTTATTTCCTAATTTCATTTATAATTTTATAATTGTGCTTATATATACATGTCTTTTTTGTTTCATAGTGTAAAATTGATTGAAAGCTAGTGCAGTAAAATTTCATAATTTTGTTTATGGATAGATGTTTTTTTTCTTTCATGGTATGAAATTGATTAAATGTTAATGAAATAAAATAAAAAAATACTAATAATAAATCTCCTAAATATTTAAATGTTATAAAAATAATAATTTCACATGTTAATCTCATAATGACTATATTGTTGTAACAACTTTGAGCCATGTTGTTAACTTGGCCTTGTGTCCTGAAAAATCTAAGATTTACCTTGGTACCATCCTCAAAATGAGGGAAGTGCTCGAGAATTTTCCTTAAAATATTTACTTGAAAAAAATAATTGGAATTATACTTTTATTAATTGAATTGTTATCATATACTTCCAAATAGATGATAACGAGAGTGATTCAAAGGCCATTGGCAATTTTTTAACCTATATATTTTTATTAGATATTTTTAACCATGTTATTTTATTTAATATTAAATCAATGTTCTTTTATTATGATCATACAAAGTAAGGGCAAGGAGCGTTCAAAATATAAGGTGGGAATTGATGACAACTCATTCAAATTATGATGTCAAATCATTTCATTCCTTATATGTGAAGATATTTTTAATGAAACATTATATATAATGTTGGCATTTCCATTGGGGTGACATTGTACCACTCATTTACAGATAGAAAAAATATTGCATGGTTATTTCCTAATTTTATTTATATTTATAATTTTGTTTATATATAATTGTTTTTTTCTTTGATGGTGTAAAATTGATTGAATACTAGTGATGTGAAATTTCATAATCGTGTTTATAGATATGCGTTTTATTTATTTATTTTTATTCCATGTTGTGAAATAGATTAAATGTTAATGTAGAAAAACAAAGGCATACTAATAATTAGTCTACTCAATAATCAACATGCACCATTGTCGCTAAATAAAGTGATTGATCCATAATACTAATGGAAACAATGTTAATGGTTGAGGTTATATCACATTAATGAGACCTATAGAACTGTGTAAGGAAGGTGATCAAGATATAGTTTTAGGGGTAACAATGAAAACAATTGAGGGCCCATGAGGTCAGATGATCATAATGGTTTGTGTTGGAAAAATCAATTGGACTGTAATGCAACCAGTGACAATGTCGATGGTTGAAATCATATCATTCCATGCATATCAAAATATAAAGATTCCATCATGCTCAAATGTGTCAGCATGGTCCCTTCAAAAAAAGGTAGGCACAAACAATCATGATTCTATCTCTCACCCTTGACCAATGGCCCATATCATTCCATGATAAAAGAGTATGATCAATGAATAGAAATATGGAAGGGGCTCCAACAAGCTATATTTCATCACATTTTTAGATTGTTTGACCAAGTTAGCTCATAGGATTCTATTTTAAAAGAAAATTTTTGGTGATGTTATTTTCTGGCTCAAATGGAATTTCATAGATCCTTCCTTCCAATAACATGAACACATGAGTGTGTAATGAACCAACCATATCATATTGGTCATTAATTCACAATTTTACATGGCATTAAAACAATCAGTGGAAATAGAGGGTTTAATTGGCCACTTAACAAAAGGTTCAAGAGGACAAGTTAAAAACCAATAAAGGAGGGAGAATTGTCATAGATTCAAATCCTTTTGAAAAATGTACTAGGACCATTTATGTTTCGAACATCATCTAGTATGAAGTCTACTCTAAGGCCCTTGGGCATCCCAACATATGCAAACTAAATTTGTTGCTTGGCACTTCCTGAAAAGTAAAGGTGAAGGATTTTGACTTATGAAGGATTAGAGATATTATGTTTACTATCATATATCTGTATTGGGTTGAATATTTAGGTTTAGAAGGATTTTGAAAATATTTGGAGAACATACAAGCAAATTGTCTCTCTAGGACTGCGCAACTACCTTGGATTCAGAGCTTCCCAAATAATGGTTAAAGGATATGAATGACCAGTTTCAAACATTATGATTGGATGTGTTCATTAACATTATAAAATAGATAATAAACTTAAAGGAATTAAATTTGATGGCTAGAAGTTCATTAATCAACTAAACACTGAAAACTAGCAATTTTTCATGATAATCTAGACTAGGTGAAGGAAAATTTATGAGAAAATTAGACTTTGCTTATTAAAATTGTAAAAATATATTCATAAGTTTACCATCACTATAGATAAATCAATTATAAACTATAATTAATCTCATAGGAGGCTCATACATAACATACTCTAGTACATAACTCATCCACATGTGGAAAAGACTTTAAATCCTTGATTTTTGAATGGCGAAATTCTTAATTTCTTTGAAGAAACTTGAGCTTGGATGGGATATACTTCAATACCTGTAAAAATCAATATTAATGGCTGAAATACATCAACCTTTTAATATCACTGGGAAAGCACTTGGGGCGCACCTATCGGTTGTGACTAGGGGAACATCTTCCTAAGTCTAAGAAACTAGAGCTCTCAATTTTGAAATCAAACTACCAAAATATGTGAAAGGTGTGCTAGTACATGTTTTTATAGAATATATGACTTCTTGAGAAAGTCATCTTTCCCAATTCTCCCTAATGAACTAGATTAGAAGGTCCTGCTTTGGGTAGCTTTTGTTTTGATTTCCTACTTTCCTTCTTTTTCCTCGCCTTGCTGCTTTTGCATTTTTTTAATATATTGTCCTTTATTTTTCTTTTCTTTACTGCTTTATTCTATTTTTTCACTGCTTTCCTGATTTGTGACTGCTTTCCTATCTTTCTTCCAAAATACATCTCTTTCTTGCTTTGCCTTTCTTTTCACATTTGGATTGATTTCTGCTTTTTTGGAAAGCTTTCCATGATCCCTCAACTTATCCTCTGTTCCTATGTGCCCTACTAGACATATAATGTGCAACATTATCCAATATTAATTTATTAAAGGGAAAAATAAAATATGAGCATTAACTTATACATTATTTTCAACATTGGACTTTTAATTTTATAACTACCAATCCTTATACAAAATTAATCCCAATTAATTAAAATTTTCTCCTTGAACCATAGGGACTTGATGGGCTAGGACAAGGGAAAGTGATCACTTAGGAATGGACATGACATTCCTCCCCTCTTAACATTTCTTGTCCCCAAGCAATTTCAAACTTGGGTGCTGTAAAATTTTCTCTCCTTCCCAAGTTACATCCTCACTAGGCAATCCTTCCCATTGCATGAGATAATTTTGGATTATTCAATTTCTCCACATGTGCAGAATCCTTTTAAGAAAAAAAACCATGTGTCCCTCATCAGTTGGAAGAATATCCTTTGATATGGTCACTTGTTTCACAACTATTCCAATAATATATATAAAATGTAATATATCCCTTGCCACCCTTGTGAAGCCCCAACTCAAAAGTAACGTTTTCAATCCTCTTATTAATTTTGTATGGACCATAGAGGATTGTATTTGACTTTGCATCCCTTTTCTGATAGAAAAGGGAGTGCTTTTATGGATGCAATCTGAGATGTGCCAAATCAACCAACTGGAATCATGGCTCCCTCTTGCTCTTGTCTTCATGCACCTGTTGTCAATTTTGGACTATTTGAATTTTGAGTGCCTCTTGCATTACTTGATTCAGTTGGATCCAAAGCTTTGTTACTTTTGCATTTCCATCCTCATAATTGTAATCCATATATAGGTGATTTTCATACCAATATTGTTGGTATCCTATTATTGGCTATCCAATACATTATTTTCCAGCATAAAACTTATAAAACCACATCATAAATTAGTTTATTAATGTTTATTTGTATGGTTATGCTTTTGTGGAGACCAACGTGGACAAAGGCTTGGTAAGTGATTTTTTTGGTTATTTTATATTGTTTTATGCATAAAATTGGTTTTTAAATCTCCACATATATATATCCGGTCAACTGATGGCTCGTTATTTCTTTTGTGCAGGGTTTTCGGCGCTCCAGGACAGGTTCACGCTAGCTGCACCAGTAGATTTGGGGGCTTCGATCCACATTTTGGGCGTCTCCCGAGCTTTCATCGCCTTCCAGAATGCCTACACAGACTTTCCAGGTGCTGTTTTGGGGATGATCTTTGATTGGGGAGCTGTTGCTTTCTTGTTTTAGTGTTGTATATATTTGAAAGGGATTCGAGCTCCCATATTTGGCTCAGGTGTGCCGAGTTAACTGTAGAGTTGTTTGAGGATCAATCTCTGTCTCACGATTGATTCTAGTCGGTATCTTTAGTATAAAAGGGCTTCTTGAAACCCTACGAAGGGGATGCTGAGAGAAGATTGTAATGCTTCATTTTATTAATACAAGCGGTGTTTATCTCCTTTAAGGTTTCAACTTAGAACTGGAAGGCGTTGAGGGAGGGCCCCCTTCAGCACCAACCTTGGTTTTTCACATTGTGTGTTTGCAATAGCAGGATAACGTTTCTATTTATTTGATATTGTTCTATAGAATGCTAATGGTTTTACTCATATGCATGTCTGCAGATTTTTAGTCATTTGCAGTTGATTTAACTTGCTGAATAGATTCAGGAACAATTTTTATTTAATACCCTTTCTGGTTTTCAACGTAGACTGTGTATTAATGGCCATGATTATTGTTTAGGGTTATTTCTAAATCATGTGATGGTTTGATTCAAGTTTTGCTTTATGAAAGATTACAAGTAGACTGAGCTTTCACATTGCTTTTATTACTAGCATATAGCGATATAGTGATAGCTACAGGATTAGTTTAGACTCTGCTTGTTCACAGGACTGTAAAATAAATTAAGGACTGGTGTGGGTTTAAATATTCTCTTCGATTTCCAGTATGAAGCGTAGTATTGGCAATTTGGTTAATGAAATCGACTCTAGCTGTTGAAGAACCTTTTGCTACAGCGTGAGAATAATTTATGAACAGTCCAGTCTTTTACTTTTGAGTTTACAGAGCTGTAGGATATTTTGTTACGTTTGTACAACATTTGTAATCTTTTGTAGAGGGTTTGAAGATTGTAGTATATAGAGCGTATAGGGCTTTGTTAAATAGTTCTTTAAATAAGTGATTAAATAGGAAGAAATTATGTTGTTTGACATTGATTAAATAGGGTTTGTTAATGTTGCTTTCTTGAATTAACATCAGCTCCACAGTGCGCATATGCAAACCAGAACCGGTGGATATTTCTCACACAGCCCTAATATTGATTAATGAGTATTGTTTGAATAACCCTGGCATTTTTTCTGTGTGCATTAATGTGCATAAAATAAAACATAGTACATTAAGATAACAATAATCAGTCAAGCTCTCCTTTGATAGGCTGTGTGTGTTGACAATTCAAAGTTAAGAGGTCATAGGTTTTACTCCAGTAATGATTTCCGAAGTGTTTGTGTGAATTTAGGTATTAGATTTGGCAGAGTTAATAGTTGGAATTTAGATAGGAAACAAGGTTAATTGAGGTCGATTGAGCATATGCATCTGACAGATAAATCCTTCCCTTAGCAGGCTGATTGTTTTGGAAGTAAACCTTAGTTACTTTAGCATAAGATTACTGTAGTTCAAGGTTTGTTTAATTCCTTAGCATGTTGTTCTACTGTAGTTTAATATTGTTGTGAAGTATTGATGTAGTTAGTGTTTCTTTAGAAGATCAGGCTTGCTTCAAAAAATTACTATAGTTACCTTTTTTCTATAAGTTGCTGTAGACAAGTTGATTTTCGTTTCTGTATAACAGACCTAGAAGTCCTTAGCATAACCATAGTTTCATCCATTTCATTGATTTGTTTGAAGTAGACTAGCATTCTTGTAAGCACAAGCATTAAAACTATCTTGCCTGCACATATAGTGTAGCAGCTCAAAGTTTACGATTGTCCGGTTGATAATTAAATTGAGGTTAATTAAGTAACATTAATTTTGACCAACATTTTGGCACCGTTTCCGGGGAGTTGCTCCAAGGTAAGCTGGTATTTTGCTCATTTCTATTTTTTAGAGTGAGAAGTTCAGGTAGATAGGATCTTATTACAGTACACAACAAGGTGGAGGGGAAACATTAAGACGCAAAGATGAATTCACGATGGGATTCCCATGGTGTAACATCCTGCCACATCCACTTTAGTGGGTTGCCCCGAATTCTTGTTGTTTCCTTCTGGTAAGTGTGGTTGTTTTTCTTCGCATGTTTTGATTTATTTTACTGCAAAAAGTGTGTTTACCTTTCCTATAAAGAGTGTTTACTTTCCGCAGTTTAATTTCATACAAGTGTGTTTGTCCTCTTGCAAGTTTGGCTGTGTTTAATTTCAGCAATCTAATTTCACAGCAGTTTTTAGGTGTGACTAGTTGTTGCAGATTGGAGGAGAAGGGTCAGTAAGTCAAACTTGCGCATTTCATAACAGGTTCCTTCAAACCCATTTGTGGCACAGGTATTTCGATTTATTTTGATTAAAAGTCTTGTTATTTTCAGTAATTGTTTTGATGAGACCCAGAGATAGTAGGGGAAGATTCATTAAGGTTCATTCCGATCTTGTTGGAGATAGAAACCACCCCCTCACTAAACCTAGGGATAGGAACACCAGCAACGAAATTGAAAACAATAACACACAAACTTCAGGGGAATTAAGGACCAGCCCAGCAAGAACTGAGGGTATACTCAGTGAACAGTTACATTCAGTAGAGACCCCACAGACCCAACAACCTTCTCCCCCAAAGGAAGATTCCAACTTGGTTGACACAGTGAACATAGAGGGAGTGAATTCTCTTTTCAGACACGCTCACAATTTGGTAGTTTCTCAAGTAGAATCTACCACAGATCTACCTTTCAATCTTCAATCTTGGCCTAGGCCAGAACATTGGGACTTCATTCCATCCCCAAGAAGAGACATGTTAGGTGTCAATTGGTTCAGGAACCCTCTTGTTATGAGTGATCAAGAAACCAGACACCAGATGGAAGGAGAGGGAGAACATGAGGGACGAACTGAAACAACTTTTGGCTTTCCTATTCTAGATCTTGCGCGAAATGTCAACATGAAAAATATCCCAGCATCTTCATTACCTACCTTCTATGGGAAAAGTACTGAAGATCCGGATACTTTTCTCTTTGAGTTTGACATCTTGTGCAGGAGTTACAATTATCTACAGGATGCACAGAAGTTAAAACTATTTCCAGCCACCCTTAAAGATGCTGCACTTAGGTGGTTCATGAGTCTGGGGGAGTATACCATCCGAACTTGGGAAGAAATGAAGAGTGCTTTCCTCAGAAAATACTGAGATTACTGTGGACCTAGAGATTCTCAAAATTACATCTTCAAAATGCAACAGCATGAAGAAGAAAGTCTTGAGGATTTCCTAGAACGTTTCTGCTTTGTATTGCAAAAATCCAAGTACAATACCTTACAAGAGGATGCAGTCAGAACTCTTTTTCTGAAAGGGATTCTAGAGGAATATGTGGAAATCCTCAACCTGATGGCATCAGGTGATGTATCTCACAAATCTTTTGAGGAGATCACTGAACTGTGCAGAAAATACTCTAGGAGTAGAGCCAAAGCAGGAAAAAGCACAAGGGAAGCTCCTTCCCGCATTTCTAGGACAACAGGAACTAGTGGAATTACAAGAGTTGAATTGGGAAACCTGTTAGAAAATTTTAAAACTGACATTTTAGGCACCTTAAGCTCCCAATTTGATGCATTGAAAACAAAGAAACGGCAAGAGGAAGAATACATGGCAGCATTACACATATTCTTCCCTAAATGCAAAAAGAGGCACCCCTTAAAAGAGTGCCCTCTTAACACCATTGCAGTCTGTGCTCTTTGCTCTGATCCACACTCTACAGACAATTTCCCTTCTTTACCAGAGCTGCAAGCTTTTTACAAGCTCAATGCTGAACCTACAGAGTCATCATATGCACCAAAAAGGCCCTGGCAGTCTAGACCCCAAAATATGTACCCAAAACCTGTTTTTCCAAACCATGCATATTACTATCCTATGCAGCAATCTCAGCAGCCATGGAGTCCACAAATGTGGCAAAATTGGCCCTCTCAGCCAACTCAGACTCAACCATGGCAGCAAGGCTGGCGAGGACAGCCATACGGGGGACCTCAAGGATAGCCCTATGGGGGCACACAACATACAACCCCATTACACACCCATCCTAGTTACTGTCCAATGCCCCCAAATATGCAGCAGCTATTACCTAGCTTTACACCACCTGCACTTCCTCCCATATCCCCAGTTCCACAACAATATCAAAACCCAAACCCACCTAGACCGACATTGTTGCCAGCTCAGCCTATCCCAAATCCTAATAACAGACCTTCCCAGCCTGTGCATAATGCTGAAATTCATATGGCCCCAACTTACGTAATCCATTCAGCTCCTTTACAGGAAATTCAATTAAGGTCTGGGAAGACATTAAATAAAAACCCTCCAGCAGTGATTATTCACGAAGAGACTGGAGAAGAAAACACTAAAAAAGAGATTACAGAGGAAGAAGAAGTGTAGATTTCCTCAGAAAACACTCAAGCACTGGGAACTTATTCCCAATCATCTGCTCATCCACAGGTGAATAACAACCCTCCTTACCCAGAAAGGTTATTAATTGAGAAAGCTGTGGTTCATCCACAGTTTGATTGGGAAAATGAGTTAAAGAATGTTTGTATCAAGATTCCATTACTTCAGGCTATTGGAGATGTCCCTATCTATTCAAAACTGGTAAGGGAACTATGCTTAAAGAAACCTGGTCGAAAACAGAAAGACCCACCCACAATACATGTTTTAGGCTAGTTGTCCAACTACATTTCAGACTGTTCCTTACCTCCAAAATTTGCAAATCCTGGGAACCCAGTGGTGACCATTTGCATTAATAAGATTCCAATAGGAAACACTCTAGTTGACCTGGGGGCTGCCATTAATGTCATGTCTATGACCACCATGCAGAGACTTCAGTTGCACAATCTCCTCAGACCTACTCCTACTATTTTGGAGTTGGCTGATAGGAGCACAGTCAAACCTGTGGGGGCCCTAGATGACATTACTATCACAGTAGCTTCATGGGAGTATCCAGTGGATTTTCTGGTACTCCAGAATAAACATCCGATGGGGGAACATCCTGTTATATTAGGCAGGCCCTGGTTAGCCATGGCCAATACCTTTATAGGTTGTAGAGAAGGCATTTTAACTATATATAATGGCACCTCTCTACAGAATCTCATTATTTATCCCCCAACACAGCCTGTATCAGAAAACATGCTATGGCTAGAGAGTCCTTATGGGGATGAGGACGTGGAACAACCCTTGCTGTCCATTAGTCAAACTAGGGGGATGGAAGACCAGACTGAGGATGATATTCTAGAACAATTTGTTTCAGCCACTACTAGTATTGAGTTCCCCCAGTCCTTCTCTGACCTAGACAATGTTTTCACAGAAGCCTTTCAAGAACAATACTACCCTTCAGCCACCTCATCATCAGTAGTTTTATTTATAGATGAGAAGGTTGGAGCCTCAACTATACCAATAGAGATTAGCCCAGGGAGGTCTTTGTTTATCAATGCAAATCTGTCTCAAGACCAGCAAAAACAGTTAATTGATTTACTTAAAGCACAGTCTGGGGCATTTGCCTGGATCTATACAGACATGAAAGGAATTCACCCCGACACATGCATTCATCACATCTATACGCAGGAAAATATCAGACCAGTAAGACAGCCACAAAGAAGAATGAATCCTGCGCTTAAAGACATTGTGAAAGATGAATTGCATAAATTGCTGGATGCAGATTTCATTTATCCCATTTCTGATAGCAAATGGGTATCTCCATTGGTGATTGTTCCGAATAAGGGAGGTAAGTGGAGAATCTGTGTTGATTTTCATGAATTAAATAAAGCAACTCTCAGAGATTACTTCCCTCTTCCTTTCATAGATCAAGTTTTAGATACCTTGTCAGGGAAACAATATTTTTCTTTTCTGGATGGATACAGTGGGTATAACCAGATAAGAATAGCCCCAGAAGATCAGGAAAAAACCACTTTCACCTGCCCATGGGGAACTTATGCTTACAAGGTACTACCATTTGGACTGTGTAACACTCCTGCCACTTTCCAGAGGGCAGTGTTAGGTATTCTGGCTGATTTATTACATGACTGCGTGGAAATATATATGGATGACTTTACGGTCTATGGTAATGATTTCAAGGAAGCCTTAGACAACCTGGAAAAAGTTTTAATTAGGTGTCAGGAAACAAACCTTGCTTTAAGCCATGAGAAGTGTAAGATGATGTTAACTGAAGGTATTGTTTTAGGGCACCATATTTCATCAGAAGGCATTAAGGTAGACCCAGCAAAAATTGAAATTATTACTAATCTATCTCCACCAGCCACACAAAAAGAAGTCAGAAGTTTTCTGGGACATGCAGGGTACTATCGTAGGTTCATTGCTAATTTTACAAAGATAGCAGCCCCACTGTTTAAACTATTGGCCAAAGACAGTGGTTTTTGCTGGGATCAATACTGTCAAACAACCTTTGACACCCTAAAGTCAGAATTGTCCTCAACACCAGTGTTGAGGGGCCCAAATTGGTCCTTGCCTTTCCACATACAAACTGATGCTTCAGACACTGCCCTAGGGGGAGTGCTGGGACAGAAAGAAAACCAGTCTTACTATGCCATTTATTTCATCAGCAAAAACTTGACACCTGCAGAATTAAACTATACAGTAACTGAAAAAGAGTTTCTAGCAGTTGTGCATGCCATCAATAAATTCTGGCATTATATCACTGGTTATGATGTATTTGTTCATACTGATCATTCTGCTATCAGATTTCTAATGAATAAACCTATCACTAGTGGCAGAATTACTAGATGGTTGCTTTTGCTGCAGGAATTTAACATTACCATAGTTGACAAACCAGGGAAGGAAAATCTGGTTGCAGATTTCCTCTCCAGATTAACTTATGCTGATGATAATGTTCCTGTAGATGATACATTCTTTGATGAACATTTATTTGCTGTTTCTATTAAAACACCCTGGTTTGCAGATATAGCTAATTATTTGGTTACAGGGAAACTACCTGCTCATCTATCAGCTTACGAAAAAGGAAGAATTATTCATCAAAGTGCTAATTACTCATGGGTAGGTAATGACCTCTTCCGAACCGGTCCAGATCTGATTATCAGGAGGTGTGTGAGGGAGGATGAGATGTATGACATCCTTCAAGCTTGCCATGATGGGCCCTGTGGAGGGCATTTTTCAGATAAGAGGACAACATATAAGGTGCTGCATCAGGGGTATTATTGGCCTACACTGTTTAAAGATGCTGAAAAATATGTACAGGGCTATGACAACTGTCAAAGAATGGAGAGACCTACTGCTGCAGATCAAATGCCTTTACAGGCCCAGGTACAAATTGAATCTTTCGAGAAGTGGGGATTGGACTTTGTTGGGCCAATCTCACCAATGTCAAGGAAAAAGAGGTACATTTTAGTTTGCATTGACTATGTGACTAAATGGGTAGAGGCAAAAGCTCTATTGAGGGCCACTGAGAAATCAGTCATTGAATTTATTTATGAAGAAATTTTTACTCGTTTTGGCATTCCTCGTGAAATTGTGACTGACAATGGAGCACAGTTTGTCTCTAAATCCATGAAAGCACTTACAAAATAGTACGGGATTAAGCACTATAAATCCTCTCCGTACCACCCCCAAGCAAATGGGAAGGTGGAATCAACGAATAAGGTGTTGGAATCCATTCTAACTAAGACTATACAGCTGCATCACAAAGACTGGGCAGACAGGTTACCAGAAGCATTGTGGGCATATAGGACCACATGCAGAAATACCACAGGTTACACCCCATATCAACTTGTTTATGGGAAACAGGTTTTGCTTCCTATAGAATTTCAGGTGAAGACTTTTCGTACTGCTGCACAATTAAGCCTAAATTTAGATGAAGCTCAGGAGCAGAGACTGATGCAATTAAATGAGCTGGATGAAATCAGACAAGAAGCTGACCAAAGAACTATTTTAGTACAGAATCAGCGGACCAAGTGGCATGATAAATTTGTGAAGAAGAAGACTTTTGAGGAAGGTGATTGGGTACTGTTGTTTGACTCACGGTTCAAACATTTTAGAGGTAAGCTTACCACCAGATGGATGGGACCATATGAGATTGTGACTGTTTTTGATAATGGTTCTGTCAAAGTAAAGACAATTGATGAAGAACAGACTACTTTTGTGGTGAATGGGCATTGGTTAAAGGTATATCACAAACCCATTTCTAAGCAAGAGTTCATTCATACCATGAGTGAGCAATCCGGGCCAGAATTGGTAGGTGAAAGAATGACTTCTTCATCTCCCACTTCCTCATAATAACATTCAAAAAAAATGTTTTGTATATATGTACAGAAATTTGTTTTATTAGATTTCTTTTTAAAGGATGTAGATATTCTTTTTAGGCTCAAGATGTTTTGAACACAACAGGGAAGTCTTTTGTTATTATTTCTATTTTTCAGCCATGATTTTTTGGCAAGAGACTGTGTTAATTGGGTAATTTCTAGGCTGCACTGGTAGTTAGAATGTCTGTATCAGGTAAATGTATGTGTGCTATCATATTTTTCAGAACTGTTCTGGCTATTCATATGGGTACTTAACCACCAGGCATTGTCTACATTAGTGCTTTAAGCTTCCCAAATGTTTTCTGCCTATGAACTTATGGGTTGCTAGGACCATTTGACCTGGTTTCACACTAGATGGAGCGAGGGAATTGTTTTTAATGACAGCTATGGGCATTAAATTATTTTTTAAGACAGGCAGCATTTTTGAAAAAGGTATCCAGGGATGGGTAGTTTGGGGGGTTATTATCTATTGGCTGTTATAATACTCAATACATATATATACATTGTTGTACAGCCACTTTATGACTTTCACTTTCTACAGTTGCAAAGGTTAGTTGTTCATTTGGGCAAATTTTTACAGGCATGTACAAAGAATACTCTTCCAATTCTGGTACCATTCCACTCCTAGATGGTTTTCGGAGCAGCTCCCCCACTCATCTATGCTTGAGAAAATCATAAACTTTATCTTTAAGGTGAAATTGGGACAAGAGCCTCTGATAAAAATGAGTGCAAGAGGTTAACCCACCGGGATACTGAACAGGTCCGCTGGCAGCGGGTACCGACCTGTGGTATAAACAGGCAAACCCATCAGGGTGCTGAACAGGCCTGTTGGCAATGGGGCATCTGCCTGGGGAAGAAGCTTCTTAGATGTTACAGTTACCCCACCGAAGTACTGAACGGGCTTGCTGGCAGTGGGTTCTGACTCTAATATCTCCTTTAACAGCCTCATCTATACTTGTCCGTATGAACGATGTACCTACGTAAAGGTAAAAGAGAGGTCATAAGGGTGGTTAAATAAAATTTAATAAACTCCTTGAAAAAGTTAATTGATAGCCGATTGATAATCATCTCTAGCTGTTCTGCATTTTGGGTTACCTGATTCTTGTAAAAAGAAAGTTTATGCCTGATATTTTCTAGGTCTTGAACATAGCTGAAGATTTCGGTACAGTTTTTGGCACTACTCAAACTATCCTGTGTGAAGCTGGGTCAAAGAGGACCACTATTCCATTAGCTTCTGTTAGCATTCCTTTTATCTTGTAGCCTATGTCTTGGTGGAAACAGTTCTGTATGATTGGCAAGAATAAAGTTTGCATTTATGATTGTTTGAGCATTGTAGTTACATAGGAGTAAGGGTGATTGATTGAGGTTTGCATTCTGATTGTTTGTTTTGTATTGTTAATAGAAATCGATTTCATGACCTAGTTTGGTTTCTTGTGTGATTAGGAGCAGCAGTAAGTTGGAAATGAGGTAATTAAACTATAAACTGTTTTGGTCTAAACTATAAACTATTTTGGTTAAACAAATTTTAATTCAGTTTATTTGTTTATTAACTCATTTAAATGTTGCATATTGGGAAAGTTAATGGTTTAACATCACTGTGTGAGTGCCTTTACTTGAATAGCACAGCTGCTGCTCCGGATGCTGGTAATTACTACTCTGCTGGTAACTTTTGTTTATTTTTATCACTATGAAAGCACTGCTGTGCTTTACATTGGCTGAAGTACTGGATTGAATGCTGGATGAAGTACCGGAATAGAAAATTTTGTAAATTGATATGGCAAAGGTGAGAAATGCTAATAAAGGTAATGCACATGGCATGATTTGGTAAGTTTTAATTGCTATGTATTGAGGTTTATGGTTATAATTAAATGTTTTGCCATTACTAAAAATTGATGAGCTGTGAACTATCATAATAAATTTGGCATTCATTTAATTGATACATCACGGTTTTTCTTTCATGTTGTTAATTTGGACAATATTTCATTCCTTATTATTGATTGGCGACATGTAATAAAAATCATAACCTTGTTTTATTGCAATTAAGGTTAGCTGTCCTAATTCAGCTAATTTATGGAGACTCCTTGATAATTATTTCATGGCTCAATTGATTGTTGGCATTTGATGTTCTTTTCTGATGACTTGGTGCAAAGATATAAGATATTTGATCCACATGGCTCCTCAGGTGATCTTCAAGCACGTTTTCCGGGAGCATAATTCTCTAGTAGCTGGACTTTCCAAGAAGGCCCTGAATTTGGATTTGGGCCATGGTTACTTCTTTGAGTTTTTGGATGACAAGGCCATTAATGAGGGCTACTTTGTTCTATTTTAGATGCTGAGTTTCTCATCTTTGTGCCATCAGCTTTATGTATTTTTCTCATGATTTATTTTGGATTAAGTCCTTCTGTTAGTAAATTTTGCTCCTGGAACACTTGATTGTTGATCACCACAGATGTTCATTAGCATATCTGACCTGCTAAACGTGGGAATGATGAGTAAAGTCTGCAAGTTCAGACTTTAATTCTATCAGACTTTACTTCGAGTTTAAAATCTTGTTGTATGAGGTTTTCTTGCACAGGGACCTGCAAGATCTTTGGGTTGGGGGAGATGTTGGTCTCCTATTATTGGTTGTCTAATACATTATTTTCCAGCATAAAACTTATAAAACCACATCATAAATTAGTTTATTAATGTTTATTTGTATGGTTATGCTTTTGTGGAGACCAACGTGGACAAAGGCTTGGTAAGTGATTTTTTTGGTTATTTTATATTGTTTTATGCATAAAATTGGTTTTTAAATCTCCACATATATATATTCGGTCAACTGATGGCTTGTTATTTCTTTTGTGCAGGGTTTTCGGCGCTCCAGGGCAGGTTCACGCTAGCTGCACCAGCAGATTTGGGGGCTTCGATCCACATTTTGGGCGTCTCCTGAGCTTTCATCGCCTTCCAGAATGCCTACGCAGACTTTCCAGGTGTTGTTTTGGGGATGATCTTTGATTGGGGAGCTATTGCTTTCTTGTTTTAGTGTTGTATAGATTTGAAAGGGATTCGAGCTCCCATATTTGGCTCAGGTGTGCCGAGTTAACTATAGAGTTGTTTGAGGATCAATCTCTATCTCACGATTGATTCTAGTCTGTATCTTTAGTATAAAAGGGATTCTTGAAACCCTACGAAGGGGATGCTGAGAGAAGATTGTAATGCTTCATTTTATTAATACAAGCGGTGTTTATCTCCTTTAAGGTTTCAACTTAGAACTGGAAGGTGTTGAGGGAGGGCCCCCTTCAGCACCAACCTTGGTATTTCGCATTGTGTGTTTGCAATAGCAGGATAACGTTTCTATTTCTTTGATATTGTTCTATAGAATGCTGATGGTTTTACTCATATGCATGTCTGCAGATTTTTAGTCATTTGCAGTTGATTTAACTTGCTGAATAGATTCAGGAACAGTTTTTATTTAATGCCCTTTCTGGTTTTCAGCATAGACTGTGTATTAATGGCCATGATTATTGTTTAGGGTTATTTCTAAATCATTTGATGGTTTGATTCAAGTTTTGCTTTATGAAAGATTACAAGTAGACTGAGCTTTCACATTGTTTTTATTGCCAGCATATAGTGATATAGTGATAGCTACAGGATTAGTTTAGACTCTGCTTGTTCACAGGACTGTAAAATAAATTAAGGACTGGTGTGGGTTTAAATATTCTCTTCGATTTCCAGTATGAAGCATAGTATTGGCAATTTGGTTAATGAAATTGACTCTAGCTGTTGAAGAACCTTTTGCTGCAGCGTGAGAATAATTTATGAACAGTCCAGTCTTTTACTTTTGAGTTTACAGAGCTGTAGGATATTTTGTTAGGTTTGAACAGCATTTGTAATCTTTTGTAGAGGGTTTGAAGATTGTATTATATAGAGCGTATAGGGCTTTGTTGAATAGTTCTTTAAATAAGTGATTAAATAGGAAGAAATTGTGCCATTTGACATTGATTAAATAGGGTTTGTTAATGTTGCTTTCTTGAATTAACATCAGCTCCACAGTGCGCATATGCAAACCAGAACCGGTGGATATTTCTCACACAGCCCTAATATTGATTAATGAGTATTGTTTGAATAACCTTGGCATTTTTTTTGTGTGCATTAATGTGCATAAAATAAAACAGAGTACATTAAGATAACAATAACCAGTCAAGCTCTCCTTTGATAGGCTGTGTGTGTTGACAATTCAAAGTTAAGAGGTCATAGGTTTTACTCCAATAATGATTTCCGAAGTGTTTGTGTGAATTTAGGTATTAGATTTTCCAGAGTTAATAGTTGGAATTTAGATAGGAAACAAGGTTAATTGAGGTCGATTGAGCATATGCATCTGACAGATAAATCCTTCCCTTAGCAGGCTGATTGTTTTGGAACTAAACCTTATTTACTTTAGCATAAGATTGCTGTAGTTCAAGGTTTGTTTAATTCCTTAGCAGGTTGTTCTACTGTAGTTTAATATTGTTGTGAAGTATTGCTGTAGTTAGTGTTTCTTTAGAAGATCAGGCTTGCTTCAAAAAATTACTATAGTTACCTTTTTGCTATAAGTTGCTGTAGACAAATTGATTTCCGTTTCTGTATAACAGACCTAGAAGTCCTTAGCATAACCATAGTTTCATCCATTTCATTGATTTGTTTGAAGTAGACTAGCATTCTTGTAAGCACGAGCATTAAAACTATCTTGCCTGCACATATAGTGTAGCAGCTCAAAGTTTACGATTGTCCGGTTGATAATTAAATTGAGGTTAATTAAGTAACATTAATTTTGACCAACAAATATCAAGTTTGGAATTTATACACTCCATTGGACATGTCAGAAGAAATGTAGGAGCAAAATTTTCCCAACTCCATGACTTTCTTTGGCCAATCAACAATGGACCTAAACTGATCCATGTTTGTCTTGGAACCATCTTTCTCATTTTCATGTATAATATGAAATATTCCCATCATTCCAAATTTGTATTTGGTCAACGTTGCATGTAAAGTTTTCTTTGTCAAAATTGTTAGCATAGTTCCCAAATGGTGCATGCATTCTTTCCAAATCTTGCTACAAGTTAAAATATGATAAAAAATAACTAGTACATACTTACCAAGTTGTTTTCCCAACACCTTGTTTAAGCAATATTGGGATGGAGGGGAACCATAAATTCATCATACATGGAAATCCTTGTGCATGAGGATCCAAAGCAGTTGTAATGGAAAAATGAGTTATCTCTTGTAAAAGCTCTTCCTTCCTTCGATATTGAAGATGGACAAAGTAGAGATCATCCTTATGAAGGAACTTGTATTTATGCCATTAATCCCTTCAATTTTCCCAAAGAACTATGGAGGAAAATGGAATCACATGAATCTTTGTGAATCCAAGTTCAAGAAAATCTTTAATTGACCCTTCACTTGCACCTCCGTATTTCTTGGTATGTTTGCAAGGTTGAAGGATCTTTGTTTGTACCTTAGTTTCCCTTCCAATAGAGTGCCAAACTAGGAGAACATCATGGGAATCCGCCATATGTTCCTTCATTCAAACTGATTTTTGAACCCAATATATAAATTCTTTCATGATCTCAAATTGTGCAATTTGGATATACCCTTTTTTAGGATAATATGTGACATTGCCATTGGAAATATCTGCTACTAAATGGATTCCCCAAACAATTGAATATTTCAAAGAATTAAGAACATATTTTACTAAATTCTTACATACATGATCAAAATTATAGATTTGAACTTACTTACCCAACTTGGTTTCCAATCATTGGGATCTTTTTGTGTTATGAAATGCATCCAACTTCTATGATCATTCTTGTCACATACATCTGGTCCATAATGAGTATTGTATAAACTTATCCATTACATGTTTGATGGTTATGATGGCTATGTAATAAATGGTAATATGTATCCCATGTGTATGCAAGCTTCTACTTTCCAAGGCAATGGGATGCTTGGAGGATGATTTCATGTTGGGTGCAACACCCATATTCAACTCGACCATGTGCTTCACTCCTTTATTAGGTGGCCTACCCAGTGGAATGTATTCAAGAAAATTCTCATGCTTTCATAATGATTTCTCAATGTATTCAATATCATGTAAATAGTTCATACTTATTCTTTGAATAGTGGTGAGGATTTCAATATCCCCACAATATCTCTATTCTTCACAACTAATCTCATGCCATGAGATAACACCTCATATGCCATGTATTTATTTCCTAAATGTATGAATGGATGTGCAGGGAAGAAAACTATATTGCAGCCATAGATGCCTTGGATGTTGCTCACATAACATAACAATATCAAATTCATCAACAAATCCATCACTAATTTCAATGTGACTCTTACCAATGTGAACAAGTCTTCCACAGATTGGGTTCTCCATCTCAATTATGTATCTACCCACCTAATGCATGGATGAATAACCTTATTTTATTGCTAGTAAAAGAGAGATACAATCAGCCACCTTAGTTATAGAAAAGTATTCTTCACATAAAGAAACACCATAATTTCCCTAGAGAAAACAAATTGCCTGGCAATCATCCTGCAAGTCAATGCTTCCTTCAAACACTTGTAAATATAAAAAATTCTCATGTTTCCCTCACACATGAGGCTGATCCAAAATTTCATATGAAAAATTATCCACACACATATGATCACATGTTTTCTCATGCAACTCTTGAGATTCATGAAAAATCTCTTCCAACAATTCATCCTTGTCAAAAATTTGGATCTCAACACTGGAAATATCTACCATGCCAATCTTCTCACCAGAAGTGGATGCGATATCAAGATGAAACAAAGAAATTTGATGAGTGAAAAAATAATAATTGTGGCAATACCTTTGAGATACCTATATCTCTTCATGTGTTTAAGGTGTTATGGCATGTTCCTATGCAAAAATTCTAGGTTCACTCTCAACTAGTGTGTGATTGTCTTTTGCTCCATAATGAAGTTCTAAGGATGCTTGTTGGGTTGATATTTTCTCTTCCTATAAATATTATCCACAAGTGGTTTCAACTATATCAATACCATATTCCATATCCCTCATAGTGATATCAAACTCAGCAACAAAGAATCTTGGGTGTCCATGGTGGATTCACTCTTCGAACTACCAACAACCTCCTGCATTGTGGCTTGGCCTCCTCTCTTGCAAGGTTCATAAGTATCCCTTGAATTTAAATTATTGGGATATTCATAAAGTTAATTTGATTATAATCCTTGATTAGGAAGGATTATATGCATGATTTCTAAGGACTGCAATGTATTAGAAATTTTCTTGTAGCTTGAATCCACAACGCCAAATTCATCCTTAACACCCACTTTAGCATTGAAAAATCCGTTCTTTCATTTTCATCACATGACATGGGGAATTATTCATATTGATGCAACAAGACATTGATTCTACACAAATTAGATTTATATTCATACCTCATCTTTATGTCTTCTTCTTTATGCTCAATGCATTCACTAGAGGGATCACATGGTTCTTCTTTTGGAAGATTGCTGCTATTCTCCTTTGATGGACGATTGGTCCTTGGATCTTGCTTCTCCAAATGAAAAAATGAATATTCCTCCTTAGTTGTATTAGGATAAATATTATTAGAATATATCCCTGAATAGGATACACAAATCTCATCAAGTGGGAAGCAATTGCATCCAATGAAAATTCACATTTGGTCCTCACTTATTCTCCTTTACTGTGAGAGGTGGAACAACTTGATTCCTATCTTAATGGATTTATTATATTTTCACAAATAGGAATTATACCTCCAAGGTATATAGTGTGACACATGCCATTTTATTTCACCATATGCAATCCACCATCAACATACATGATATCATCATCTAAACAATATGTTTGTTCCTCATCCCATTCGAATTAATTACTAACTAGAACAAGTCCCATGGAAGAAACTTATTGAAATGGAGAGATTAATTTCCAAAGGAGTAGAGGAAAGTGATATTATACCACTTTAATGAACCAATCATATCTAATCGGTCATTAATTTATAATTTTCCAAACACTCAAAACAATCAGTGGAAAAGAGGGTTTAATCGGTCACTTAACATAAGGTTCAAAAGGACAAGTTCAAAAACAAGGAAGGAGGGAGGATTGTGCTGGATTACAATCCTTTGAAAAATTTACTAGGAACATTAATGTTTTAAACATCAGAGAGGATGAATTCAACTCCAAGGATCATGGGAAACCCAACATATGCAAACTATATCCGTTGCTTGGCACTTCCTAAAAACCAAAGGTGAAGGATTTAGACTTATGAAGGATTAGAGAACTTATGTTTACTATCATATATCATTAGTGGGTCGAATATGC
>LPNX010850401.1:3702-43216 GCA_001517045.1 Pseudotsuga menziesii
ATTATAAACATTGGCCTCTAAATGGGATATGGGAAACATTAGAAAATTTTAAACAAAATGGATGGGTCTCGAGACCTTGACCACAATTATGAGAGAAAATATAGGGTATTAGGACTTAACTAAAGCTTTAAATCCTCATGAGCCATGGATGACTCCTAAAACCACTACAAATGCCTTTTAGAGGGGATATTTGGCCTTTGACTGGGATATGGGTCCCATAAGGATTTTTCTTGCACCAAGGTTGGGTCTTTGGCTCTTGACTATGGCAAGGAGTGAAAATAAAGGGTCTTAAGTTATATATATATTGGATTTGGTTGTGAACATGGCCTCAAATCCCCACGCTGAACCTATAATGTTTCATATTAGAGTGCGATATGGGAACCTATAGTAGGTTTTTCATACCAAAGAAGGATCTTGGGGTTTTGACCATGGTCAAGTAGGGAAAGACGTTCTAAATGACCCAACTAAATATTCCATCGCTCATGGGACAAAGGGAAGTCCTGAACCATTACACACACCCTTTGTAGGGGAACTTTAACATATATATATTGGATTTGGTTTGTGAACATGGTCTCAAAGCCCCACGCAAACCCTATAATGTTTGCTCTTAGAGTGGGATATGGGAACCTATTGGAGGTTTTTCATACCAGAGAAGGATCTTGGGGTTTTGACCATGGTCAAGTAGGGAAAGACATGCTAGATGACCCAACTAAATATTCCATGGCTCATGGGACAAAGGGAAGTCTTGAACCATTACACACACCCTTTGTAGGGGAACTTTAACTACCAAGTGGGATACATACACCATTAGGAGAATTGTCTCACAAGGGATGGGTCTTAAGATCTTATAGATGGTCAAGTCATGACTAGGTTTCCAATAGTAGATGGTTCTTGCAACACTAGCCATGGTGCAAGGATAACAAGCAAAGGGAAAAAACTATGTTTTATGGTATATTGACTATAAATAGGATCCAAAACCACCATACAAGCCCCATAAATGGATCCTTTACCCAAAAGTATAATATGGACACGATGACAAAGTTTGGCATTGTAGGGATTGGTATTAGGGCCTTAAGCATGGTCTAAGGAAAACCACTAGGGTCTTAGGGACAATCACATAATGATTTCTTAATAGATGATTATAATATAATTATTAAAGTATTAAATTGTGCCAAGATAAGAGGCCTTTACAAACAAAAACTAAAATAGTAATCCCTCACTGTGTGTGTGTGTGCGTGTGAAGATTCTTATAAATATCCCATTCATAATTTTCAGGGGCTTTTTAACAACATTCTCATCACTCGGAATGATAATGTGAAATCTAGAGGTGGAACATATGACATGAACCCTAAAAATATCTTTTAACCTCTATTGGTTTTCCTTGCACCATGGTTAGGGCCCTAATACCAATTTGTATTGTGCCAAGCCTCTTAATGATATCCATATTATACTTGTGGAGTAATGATTCGATTTACAGGGCTTGCATGGTGGATTCAAAGCCTATGCATGGTCCATGGACCTTAAAAGCACATTTTAGTACTTAAGACATTGATTTTTATCCTTGGACCATGGGTTATATATGAAGAGACATCTATTGTGGAAAACCTTGTAATGGTTCCCATATGACCATGGTCAAGTCCTTGAGAACCATCCTTGGTGAATAAAATATCCTAATTACATATGTATCCCATTTGGTGGCTAAATATTCCCTATAAATGACGTGTAATGATTCAAGACCTCCTTTTGACCCAGAATCCCTAGAAGCTTCATTTAGGTCATATAGCCCCTTTTTCCCCCACTCGACCATAGTCATGATCCTAATATCCATCACTTGCATGTAAAAACTCTTAGAGGAACTCATATCTCACTCAAGAGTCAAATATTTGTTTTAAAGGGCCTATGTGGTTCCTTAAGGCCATGCTCATGGAAAAATCGTTAATATATTTATAAGGACTTGAGTCCATTGATTTCCTCCTCTTACCATGGTCATGACTCCAATACCCATCCTTAGTGCATAAAACCTCCTAATGACACCCATACCCTAATTGAAGGTCAAAACCCCCCTCTAAAGGGCCTTTTTGGTGCTTCAAGGACTTGTTCATGGATCCTTAAAATATTTATATAGGTCATAAGCCCCTTTATTTTATCTAGCGACCATGGTCAAGGTCTTAAGACCCATCCATTATGTCTAAAACTTTTAATTATTACCATATCTTGTTTAGAGGTCAAAAATTCCATCTATATGGATTATGTGGTGTTTAAAGCTATCATTAATGGATCATGAACCCTAGAAGATTAATTTAGATACTACAACCGTTTCTTTCCTTCATTGACTATGGATAAGCCCTTAAGAACCATGTCAATATGCATAATCTCTTGATGATGCACATGTCACATGAAGATTATAATGATCTAGCTATATGTGATGGTTTGAGGCCCTTTTTAGGGACTAGGGTCATATAAACTTTATTTTGGGCCAAACACCCAAGAGGCATCTCTTGTTTACAAAACCTCCTAATTGTATATATATCCCACTCAAGGGAAAATGTACCGTCTAGAGGGTTTTGTGGTGGTCCTAGGAATATTTTATGTCCCATAATACCTAGACAAGATTCATTTATGGATTAAGGACCATATTTTTGTCCCCTAATCATGGTGAAGTCTTTGTCAAACCCATGACTACTATACAAAAACTCATAGTGGTGCCCCTATCATATTCATAAGGAAACTATCCCTTTTAGAGGATATGTATTGTAGTTTAAGGCCATAATTATTACTCATTAGTACAAGAATCTTCATTTAGTGTCTAATTACCATGATTTCTTTGTTAGAATATTGGGAATATGCATGAACATATAACAATACATTTGCTAGCATGCAAATCAAGAATATACTAATATAACCTTCTATCCATACAAACAACAATAACACATTATAAAACTTGACAAGAACTCTAAGTAGTTCTTTTTTTTTACAGATTGTATTTAGTGGCTATTTTTATCCCCAAATCGAAAAATAATTCTAACAGTAGCACCACTATTTTTTGGGGGCTAAATTATAACCTTTTTTCATTTTGATGGGGGGTTTTATGGGGCACTACTCGTGGGAAGCCTCCCCATGGGGTGGACCCTTTGGCTATGGAGGGGTGGTGACTAAATTCTAAGAATCGAGTCGTCCCCTCCATAGCCAAAATTTCACCATTTTTAATTTTTAATTTTTAATTTTAATGTTGAACAATTTTTTATTTTAATTTGTTTTTTTAATGTTCTAAATTCCTTTTTTTTAACCTAGGATTTTTATTATTATTTGAAAATTCTAATATATTTTTTATTTTTATTTTTATATCAAATTAAAAAAATTAATAAATTTTTTTTTTTACGTAATTATATTTTTGTTTTTAAATTTTTTTAATTTAACCCATGTTTTTAAGAAAATAATTAAATTAAAAAGAAAATAAAATTAAAAAAAATTAAAATAGGAGAACATTTAAAAAAAAATCGAATAAAAACAAAGTACAAATTCTAAAAAAAAATAAGAAAGGAACAATTACAAATAAAAATAAGGAATGAAAAACTTAACAATTTAAATAATTTTAAAAAAGAAATAAAGAAACATAAAGAACAAAACAAGGTAAAACAAAAGTTTTTTTTAAGGGGATTCCACCACTCCACTTAGTTTACTTAGTTTTTGAGGGGGAGTCAATGCTCACCATCGATCCCCCACCATTCCACTCAACCATTGAGTTGCCACAAATTCACCACTCCAAGTGGAGTGGTGGCGGTTCGATGCTAAGGATCGAGGCCCCTCTCAAAAACCTTTTGTTTTGTTCTTTATTTTTTTAATTATTTAAATTGTTACTTTTTCATTTTTCTTCTTTTTCTTACTTTTTGTAATTATTTTTTTAATTCGTTTTAGAATTTGTTTTTTTAATGCTTTAATATATATTTAAAAAAAATTTAAATCTGATTTTAAAAAAAAAAAAATATTCTCTTAAAAAGAACATGGTTTAAAAAAATTAAAAAGTACACACACTTAGTTAAAAATAAATAAATAAAGTGAAATTTTGGCTATCGAGGAGACAACTCAATTCTAAGAATGAGTGGCCATCCTTTCATCGCCAAGGGGGTCACTCCGTGGGAGCATTGCCCACGATCGATTCTTTATAGCAACCCTTAAAACAAATAAAAAAGTTGTAAGTTTAGCCCCCCCCAAAGTTTTGATATCGATAGCGCCACTTTTCGATGTAAGGGTTGTTTTTGGTGTTTTTAACACAAAAATATGGTTTTTTATGGTCATAGTTCTCGTTTTGAACTTATAAAGTTATCGTAAATTTGTATAATGTGTTTAAATAATCATGTAAGAAACAAGAGACAAGAGAAAATTAATGATATACTACAAATATGTGGTAATACCCCAAATGGAGAAACACCCAAATGAAGGTATGGTCTTCTTATTCTTCAAAAGTATCCATCTTACACTACATGACATTCTCACATATGCATTACATCACACTCCATCTTCACTTCATCCCACAATCATGTGAGTATAAATGGCATACAAAAAATGTGATATGTGATGAATAACATTCACCACATTTCACTACATATCCAGAAAGGTTTCGTTCACTTCTATTATATATAGTTAGAGGTATGGAATATTTACATCCCATAACAGATGTGAGATAAATAGTTTTCCACCTCTCTTATATAAAGAATGGTTATAAGAGATTTTATTACATGGTGCATGTGGGATAACTCTATTTTATAATATTAGAATTGTTTACAGTCTTTCGGATATTTTGCCCACAATACCATACAAGTCATCATTACTTATTTTAACAATCCCCCTTAATGTGAATGGGAGAAAGAGTACAAATGGAGGAAGGTAGCATCACCATAACATCCCCCTTGATGAAAGCTTCTAGAATTCTCCATAAGATGTGAATAAGAAAACCCTCCCCATCATGGACTTGATGAAGATAACAACCTCCTCTCACCGAATCATGAAATTGCACCAAAACCAAGTTGTACGATAAACTCTTTCAGAACACCACAACAATGTATAGAAACCTCAGATGGCCAATACAACAGAAAAAGTCGCTAGGAGATAGTCATCACAACCATAACTCAATTGATAGATAAAAGCACTTTGCAATAGATCTCATCACGAATACAAGAACCCTATATCTATACATCGAAATGTTTCCGATAGGTAATATTCATAACCAAAAAAATCCACTGAACATTACATTGCAAATATAAAACCCCAATGGTCTATACATAAAAAATTGTGACGAGCAGTTAATCTTTACAACCAAGATGATATCTAGATGCAAAAAATTTGCAGTAGATCTCATTACAAATACAAGAAGCAGAGATCTATACATTGAGATGTTTCCAGTAGACAATCTTCATAACTATAGAACTCTACTGAAGATTACAATGTGAATACAAGACCCCAATGGTCGATCCATTGAAATGTGTCCAATAGATAATCATCATGACTTGCAATAGAAGATGGATGTTCATTTCATACATTATTTCTGGAATAAGGTGATATGATATGGTAGTTGATTATATTATATTTCTTCTTAATTACAACTTCAACAATCCCGGATAACAAAAGGTTTCAACTTTGTTGCTGTCAAGGATAAGTTAAAATTAAGAACAATGTTGAAGAACCAAATATAACCACAATAATATGATTAAGATACGAAGGAAAGACAAAATCAGGATGCCCCATAGCTCTTCACAAAATACTCCTATGGAGAACTTAACTGAAGTAAATAAAGATCTAATTTGCACAAAAGTACGTCCAAGAGTAAAGCCTATAATGAACATGATAAACCCATAATGATCAAGAAAAAAATATCTTACATGATATATGAAAGATAGAAGATCATATGAAATTGATTTTACACAAACAAGGGTTAACGAGATCATACAAATAGTGAGCAAAATATGATCAAATAAAAAATGATATCACTTATAGATATGAAATTATAGCCATTAAGCATAGGTCCATTTCTTGTGGTCATGCCATGATAACATACTATAGATACATGCCCTTTATAAAAGTCAAAACATATTCCACACAATAAGGCTAGAGACAAGTAAAACATGAATGAAACAACCTCTAGAAACACGAGGATTAAACAAAAGACATAAACCCTAATGCAAAAGTGCAAGAAGTTATTGACATGAATTTCAAGATAAGGGTGAATAAAGAAAAGATTTCTCACCAATGACAAAAACCTTAATGTACCTTGGATTTGCAACTTTGTTGCACAAAACAACAACAAAAACTACTTAATAATGAAATTTTCGCCAAAAACTAAGAAGACATGCCCTAGATGAAGGTAGTTGGTGTCTATAGCTTACAGAGACATGCCCTAGATGAAGGTAGGGTGTGTCTCTATTTGTCGAATCCTAAAACTGCAAACAAAGACTAGGGTGAAGCCATGTTGATGGAAACCTACAAAAACCTAAGCTAGAAACAAACAAACAAACAAGCATATCTAGAAACCAAGTGTTAGATCATTGATGCTAGGTTAATCTACAATAGATTTCAATTTAGATCTACAAAACAATTCAAGGGAAACTTGAAAAATTATGAAAATTAATGGTGAGGGTTAGGGTTTGAATTTTTTTTTCTCAAACTTGTAGCAAATGCCAAGATCTAGAGAATAAACACAAGGGTTAGGTAGATCTAAGGAAAAATCTACAAAATATGGAGAACCCAACAATAAAATTAAAGAATTTGTTGCTTCATTTTTTTTTGTTTTTTTGAAGAAGATAGAACATAGCAACTAGTTATGATACCATTCATTATTAGAAGAAGTTGATCCTTGAGTATGTGGTTTAGAATGTTTATTAAAACTTCTAGTAGGATTCTTTTTACTATGTTTCATTAGAGTTTTATTATTGGGCATTTTCATAACTAAAAAATTAACAATTCATATAAAAAGAGATAGGAGACCAGTGGGCTAGCTCAAGTGGTTGAGTGCTGTAAGTTGTGAACAGAATCGGGATTAAAACATAATTACATTCTAATGTTGCAAAAAATAAAAAACCCCTAATTTCAAAATTAGGATAAAGATTACTACGAACCTATTCCATTAAGGAGTATTCAACAAAGCCAATAGACAAAAGAGATGTGTCTAGGGGAGGTTGAGAGGTTGACAGAGTACGTAGGAGCAGATAAAGCTTAAGTTCAGAGAGAGCATCATCTGTCAGCCCGTTCAGACTTTGCAAAAAAGTATAGCCCGTTCAGACTTTGCAAAAAAGTATATGTCACATTTTTAGATGCAGCTACAACTACCTATAACAGCCTTACACTACTTCCTTCCGTGCCTTTTGTGGTAGTTATTACCAATCATTTATGTATTTAGGATCTAAGATCTACATGTTAGCTATAACGTGTAGCTTTAATTGTACAAAATAGGGTTCCTTCTACCCACATGATACATTTATTTCAGGGATAAAAGGCCATCAAATCCCATCAGTAATTTGAGTTTTTTGGTTTAGTTTTGTTTTAAAGGACCAAATAACCCAAATAAGAAAAGGGCAGGGCATTGTACAAAATATCAACCTTGAGGCTTGTCCCTTAAATATGCTTCTGCATTGATAAAACGTTGTCTGTGAGAAACCCTTTAAACAATTATTTTGATAACATAGTTTCTGACTCTCTCCCCATGTGACCAGCTTTATACATTTTAGGATTTTTTTTTTTTGGAGTGGTGTCGCCATAAGTTCACGTTTCAATCATAGATATGCCAGTGCTCTGACCACAATGAATCGACTTTGATGTGATTGTTTATTACTAGTTGTAATAACATTACAAACTTATATTTAATACAGATTGGATGTAATATATTTTTACTCATGGGTATAGTCTCTGCTATGTTTCGGATAAAAACTTTTAGGATCATATTTTGTAATTAACTTTAATTCTTTTTAATTTTAAATTTATATTATAAAAATTAAAATTTTAATTAGTTGGAAGTGTTGAATGTTTAAAATCATTAAAAGTTTAGACTTCTTATTATAATTATATTTTAATATAAAATTAGTTTATAAATTATTTATTTTATAATTATGATTTAAATAAGATAAATATATATTTTTTAAATTAATTAATATAATTAATATTTTTAAAGATAATAAAACTTATTATAATTGAATGATGAAATTTAAAGTAAAACAGATATCACTTATAATTAGAAACAAGATTTACTTAAAAACAAACCTAATCCATATATCCTTATAAAACAAAATAAATTTATCCCATTATTACTTTTAATCCAAAAACAAACATTTAAAGCAAAAATATCATTGATTCTTTCTTATTTTAACCCTAAATGTTTTTGGGATCTATCAATGTTCAACTAAAATGAACTTTGGGATTTTTCAAAGTTATATTAAAATGGACATTTTAGTTATTTTGATGTTAAATTCTTTGAATTAGGTTTTTGTTTGAACTAGGTTTATTATTATTGTGTATAAAATTTACAATATTAAAATTAACAGTAGTAAACCAATTGAGAGCAATAACATTATATGCAAGTTATGTTGTACAAAATTATCATATAAGCAGCACCGAATTATAAGTTGTTAATGCATCAACTACAAGTCCACCCCAAATTATAAGTCATCCGTGCATTTATATGTTGGTCACCATTATCCATTTATCGACTTGATTTCCCGTTGTTGCGCTGGCACCACCGTAGCTTCTTCCCCTATGATGCATAAGGCCAGGCTATTTAGGGAAAATTACCATTACAAAGACGAAGGGTTCGCCTAACATTGCGTTTAAATGACCCATCTTGACTCAACAAAAGTCCATAAGCCTTGGGAATATTTACCGCCACTATATCAATGATATGATGGACTTAAGGGTTCACGAATTACCTTTACCTTTGACCCAACGAATTGGATGATGTCAGGTAAACTTTACACCATTTAAGGTTGGTGAATAATATTTACTATTTTATAATAGCAAAGTGTAAAGTAATACTACTTGTTTCTAAACAAGAGACTATTACATCACAATTTTACAATTGATAAGTTAACGATGGCATTATCAATAATTTTCTGAATTTTGAAAGCACATTACAAGCTAGTTTACATTATATTAGTTGATGATTATCAAGAATTTTGAGAAGGATGGCAACACCCTACAAATATAGATGCCTCTCAAAACGTTCTCTGAACACTTCTGATGCATCTAATAAGCTCTTTGAGCCTCTCATAGATGCTATCTGAAAGCCTCTCAGATATCTTATGAGCTAGCTCTCAGAATGCTCTCTGATGCTCTTTGAGCAAGGGGTATTTAGACAAAATTGATTGATACACAAATCAAATACGTGATTCTGTCACGATGTACTAAACATTCTCATATGAATGTAGAGATTTTTTTTTTCAAAATGAAAAAACACCAAAAAGTAAAGTTCATTTTTATTATATATATATAAGAACACAATGTCTTGTAGCAAATAGTTTGATCCACTTCTTATATTCCATTTCTATTATTAATTTTAATTAAAAATACAAAATATTATTAAATTAAAAATAAATAATCATTTAAAATATTTAAAACACTATGCATCTTCTCATAAACTTTAGCTTGTAAAAGACTTAACAAAGTGATTTAGTCATAACCATAAAATTTAATTATTTAAAAAAATAATATATAAAGTTTCCAATTGTATATGTCAAATGGCATTATGAATTTATCCTTTTTTTTAACCTTTCTACCTTGCAACTTGATATGCTATGTTTAATATTACATATTCGTCAAAAATAATGTATAAAGTTTCCAATTGTATATGCCAAATGAGATTATGAGTTCATCCCTTTCCAAAACTTAAAGTTTCTGATTGTATATGCCAAATGAGATTCATCCTTTTCTAACACCTTTCTATCTTTGCAACTTGAATTTAATATTACAAATTCATCAAAAATAATGTATAGAGTTCCAATTGTATATGTCGAATGGGATTATGAATTCATCCCTTTCCAAAACCTAAAGTTTCCAATTGTATATGCTAAATGGAATTACGAATTTATCCCTTTCCAAAACCTTTATACCCTTGCAGCTTGATATGATACATTTAATATTACAAATTCATCTAGAGTAACAAATCATTAACCTTTCAAAAAAACACTTTAAACCCTAACTTGGAGCATAATCGAATGTCTAATTTGGAGTATAATTGATATTCTTTTCAAGGGAGAAATGTGATTTCAATCTTCAAAGGTCCAATGATTTGAAGAGTAACAAAACGTTAATGCCCCCAAACACTTTAAACCATAACTTGGAGTTAATCGAATTTATTCAATTTTCAACAATCCAATGAACCAAATTGAAGCAGGAGGTGGGAATTCAAAGACTCTATGATTTCAATCTTCAACAATCAAATGGTTCGAATTGAGTTGGGAATTTGGAAACTTACATTGATTTGCAAAAAAAAAAATCTATATAAATAGGAACAAAAAAGGACCGAATGATTGAACATGAATTGTCATTAATGTCAAAAGAGATTGATGTCAAAGGAGATTGTTGAACATGTTGTAACTAATGTCAAAGCATAGCCTAAATATTTTCTCACACCAACCTAGTTTGAATAAATACATATGGAAGAATATGGAAGTCCAGAAAGGGCAAAGATCCCACCATGACATTGGTCATAAGTGCACAAATAACAATGCACAAAGAAGAACATAAAAATGGCAGATATGCACAAATACCATTTCCATGGGACTTACAAAGAAGAGTGTGAAATAAAAACTTGTGTATAAAAGTTCCACAAAGAAAATGGTGTGTGGTATGAAGACTTATGAATATGGGATATGAACTTGTGTGCAAAAGTCCCACAAAAAAGTTGGCATATGTGCGCCAAACCCCACAAAGATAAATTGCGATAAACGACATGCTGACACAGTTCCTAACTTGGAGAAAACACAACCAAGTGAGACTATTATTCAAGCATTATAGGAAATTTGGGGTCTAAAATGGGCCTTATAAGAAAATGTGCCAACAATAAATTTTGTGAGTTGGAATTCAGGAACCAATAGAATTTCAATAAAATGAGTCAACCATAATGGTTGAATTGACATGTTTGTTATAAAAGAAAACTACTTTTTTTGTTCGTATTTTCGACATATCTCCCTATGGTTTTACTCAAATTACGAGTGGGAGAGATCATTGGATGCAGAATTTAATTCCACATCCAACGAGTACCCACACTGCATACTTTTTACAGACCCCGCTACCCCAAAAATAAGAAATACCTGAAAAAATGTGACGATGACATCATCATCACGTTTTTTCAGGTATTTCTAATTTTTGGGGTAGTGGGGTCTGTCAAAAGTATGCATTGTGGGTACTTGTTGGATGCAAAATTAAATTCTACATCCAATGAGCTCTCCCGCTCAGAATTTGAGTAAAACCATAGGGAGATATGTCGAAAATACGAACAAAAAAGTAGTTTTTTTCATTCTTCCTCCAAAATTAATAACTATTATTTTATTATTTTAACTATTATTTTATTATTTTCCTTAGGAGGCCCATTTTAGACCTCAAATTTCCTCTAATGGGATATGAAACTTCAACAAGTGGACACATATCTTGAGTTTAAAATAGTATTAATAAGCAAGAAATGGTTGTTTTAAAGTAAGTTTGGAAGCATGAAGACTTCAAGATATTCTGATTTGAACAAGCTTCATTTTTGGGGTATCAGTGGCTCGTTGATCGTAGAAATAGTTTTATGCAGCGAAGCCAAAGTGTGCAAATATACAGATGATGAAAAAAAAGAAGAGAACTATATAGAAGGACACCCATATTAAGGATGTGCGAAGTTCCTACTCAGTGAAAGGCATAGATCGTAGAGTTATAGAAGTGATTGAGTTTGGAACATTGTTTAGTACATAGACACATAAAATAGTCTTTATCGCACATCACAGTTTTGGAAACTAACTATCCAAATGCATATATTCAAACGCATATATTTAGACATAGTGTAATGTACCTTTCTGGGATTTAGGCACACTATGCAAATTTTCACAAAGAAGACAATGACTAGTTTCTATGAAGATTGCAGCAAACACTGTAAGAGATCAAAAGGGAAATTCGGGAGGATCAACAAGGTAAAGGGAGGATCATGAGTGTTCAGATCCCTATGCACAATGTGTTGGGTCCACTGAGGTTTCAAATATCAACGAGGTTGAAGTCTACTTCTAGGATCCTCAGAGTCCCAACATATGCAAACTAAAACCTTCACTATTTAATCTCCAATAAGCAGTGGTGAAAGGATTGGATTTAAGGAGACTTGAAGAACTTTGATATGATGTTATTAATCAATATTAAGAAGATTTTGAAATTTTGTAGCAGGATTGAGAAGCTCTGGGGTTCACACTAGTCGAACTAGTTTTGTGGATAGCTCATAGGGAACAACTTTTGGGATTCCAAAATAGTAGGAGAGGGCCACACATTATTGCTTTCAAGCAGATAATCCTTATATAAGTGTTTTAATATCCTATCAAAACATGAATGAATAAAATTCGTGACAGTGAGGTTGGTAAAACAATTTGAACTGCCATTAAATATTCATAAAAGATTCATTACATTATATAATACTTCAATATATTGACATGGATCTCATAGATAGCTTAGGAAACAATATTTTATCCCAAATACATCAATATATTGAAATTGGAGACACCATTCACCTGATAATTGGAAGAGTTGAATCTCTGGCTTCTTCAATCAACTGGAACAATTCTATATCAGATCAATAAACCTACAAAGAAATTCAGTTATAAAGACTGTATGTATTCATCCTCTCAATGGAAGCAGGGGCACATCTCCTAAGTCTTGAGTAGCACAATGCTCTCACTTTGATTCTCAAACTGTCAGAAGATGTACAAGGGGTGTGCACTCCTTTTATAGATTTGGATATGACTTGTTGAACAAGTTAGATAGGATAATGCGGCCTCGTGGATGGATAGAGTTTCCTTGCTTTCACGCATTATATTTCTTGCTTTGCTTTCCTCTCTTTCTTTGCTTTTGATTGCTTTCCCCTGCTTTCCTACCTTATCCTGTTTTTTCCTGATTTTCCTACCTTATCCTTCTTTTCCTACTTTGTCCTACTTTCTTCTTTATTATGATTTCCAACTTTTACTTCCTTAACTATTTTATTCCTTCTTTTTAACTTTCTTATTTTTAACTATTTTTTGGCTTTCCTTCTTATGCAAGCCATATATTGGTCAAGCCTTTCCTCCAATGCGCACTTAAGGATAATTTTCCTATTTATTTCATAAATAAAATATTTATTCATTAATATTACTCCTAATAAATGTATCTTTCAACTTTATGAAATAAAATTAACTTCTTGTAACACTACCAAAGTAAAATCATAAATTAAAATTATTATTATATATATTTTTCTCTCTTTTTTTCAATTGTGTAAATCCTAGAAGTTAATCTACTATGATGCATCAACTTAATGGTTTGAGAAAATCAATCCTCAATGCAGAATCAACAATTATGAAAGTTCTACCTCCATCGCTGGACTATTAATGCATTAGAAGAGAGATAGACCCTTCAATTTAAACCATGAACTTGCTTAGCATTAATGCTAACCCATTTCTTTTTCCTCATGCAGGTACCCTACCTGGTCGCTGCCATTACAAAAAAGGGTCTACAAGTTACTTAGCACTTTATTACTAAAACAAAACATGGTGGAAGATGTTGTAATAGCATTTGACTATTCAACTATAGAACCACTATTCAACTATAGAACCAAGCTGTGGGTAAGAAATTTAAAGAAAAAGGAATTATTTTCAGGTCCGTTGGTGCTTTACAACTAGAAGGGAATAGGGTTCACTTTACCCTTTGTTTACCCGTCTCGACCACACCGTTGGCTTTTCATTCTGCTCAGCAGTGGAGCTATAACGTGTTCAAAATCATTTCGGCCTCTATAGATGAAATGATGTTAGGTTATCGAGCCCATACCAACTTCTTGGCTAAACAAGACTCCTTCCCTTCCTTCAAAATTGCTTATCGTTTCGATTTCACTTCATTCAACATAATTGGGGTTTACATATTTAAATATTGGGTCGTCTCGTCTCACCAATGATTTCCAGCTTTGTATTTTCAGGTAAAAATTCCTATCACCCAACAATTATTTCTTTAGTTAATTTCTTTGGTTTATATATTCCATATTAACAAGGTCGTGGTTTGTATTTTGTAGGTATGGCCGCTCAGCAGAAAGATTCTCATCCCCAACGGTAAGTTATTGGTTTAAAATGGTGGCTCTATCTTTGTTCTGTTAGTTAAAGGAGGTAACGTTTGTTTGATTTGTCGTTCAAATGTTGGCTGGTTTATCAGTGGGTTCAATTGGTTAGCCACAAGGTATCAAAGGATTTTCTGCTGGATTTTGCTATCTCAAGCCATTCATCTTTTGGGTTAATGGTAACTTCATTAATAGTTATTAGGGTTTTCCTTTTCGACATAAACATCTGTTTTGAGGATTTCTTGTTGGTTGTATATCATGTGTTTGTTTAAACAATAATATTTTTAACTTTATACCAGCGAGAAGAAATTACTTGATTGTATAACATCGTTTGGTTATTTATTGTTTATCGTAGAAGAATACATGGGTTTTGATTTAGTACCTGAATCTTGGGTCTTTGCTGGAAAAGAATGTGTTTTCGGCTTGTTTTCCAAACTCTGGTATGTAATTTATAATATAGTGTGTGTGTGTATATATATATATATATATATATATATATATATATATATATATATATATACAGGTTTGTGGAAAACATTACAGTGTTATTTATGTTGGTAACACAATTTGTGTGATGGTATAGTCGCATGCTAGGGTTTTATTTTATTATTTTAATAAGCGGTAATACTATTTATGTATAAAGGTTTTCAGGAAAGATTATAAGTACATACTGTATTTTACTTGTGATTCCATTACCCTGGTTGTCTGGATATTTCGTTTTGACAAGCGACCACCCAATGTTGACTTATTTATCATGGTTAAGGTTTTAATGTTTATTTAACTTGTAAAAGGATTAGGATATATCTACTGCTAATCTAGGAAATCAAATAACTTCGATCTGTTTACTTTGACTATAATTTTCAAATAAAATATAATATATTGAATAAACCCTACATAGGTTTTGGATGCTTGATAGTAAAGTGAAATAATAAACAAACCCTAGTTTTTTATGCTATTGACCTAGCTTGTGCATAAATAAAAGAAACTGTATATCGAATAGTATTAGAGAAAACACTAATCATTAAATTATGTATAAATGAATGAAATAGTAAATCGAGCAGTCTCAGTAATAAAGAAAAAAACCACTAATCTTAACCTCTTCACATTTTAAATATATATATGTTGGTCGCTGGGAAGACCTGGGTTTACTATAATGAACCAACAACGCCCCTAGCTCACTGGCCCTTTCGGCGACAGACCGCGGAGTGGCATGAAGTCTCACCCGAAGTGATCCTAATGGGTTGGCCAAAGACTCAAGTGTCTCGGCCAGGTTCTGTATGGCGTCCTGTGGGCGTCTCGCAGCTCTTCTTAGCTCGCGAGACCGCTCTTTCCTCTCTGCGATGCATATTTTCCTCTTACTCGCGATGACTCTAACCCTTATCGCATCACCATGTCCTGGGCAACACGTAACTCTTTCCTCCGCTTGATCCTTAACCGCAGCGCACCACAGCTCCTCTGATGGTGCGATATCGCCTCCCTGCGATATCCTACCGCTGCGGCTCAGCGTACCTAGCGTTACTTGTGTTCAACTTACAGGACTCAACACACGAGGCTGTTTTACACTGCGACTCTTAATTGTCTCAAGTGAAACTTAGACAACTCTTCTTATACAGAATACTTAGAGACTTCAACTTGCATTTATCCTTTTAATATGCTGTGAAATGAATAACATACACATACATTTACTGTAAGCAAAGTTCATGTAATGAATGACAGATATAACAAGTAAATACAATCACATGAATCAAACACATAACGCTCTGATTTTACGTGGTTCACTTCCAGGGTGGAAGTTACGTCCACAGAACTGTGTTTCTATATTATAACTTGAGAGAGGTACACAGTTCTGCTGCACCGCATATGCAGCTAGAGATCTTCTGGGTAACTCCGCACTCAGCCTGGAGCCCTTCTCTCCTAGATCTCTTCTCTATATTTCCTTCTTACAATATACTCTCACTCTCTCTCTCTCTCTCTCTCTGTCAATCCCTTTGGATTGTTACAATACAAAATACAGTGAGCTAACAGGCTACTGATAATCTGACTAGCTGGATGGCTTAAAATGCCCAAAATGCCAACCTTTTACAATACAAAATACATCCCTTTATAGGCGGCCCGAAGGTCTCGCCATTACAACAATGTGGGCATGTCCCAACAGTAACCCAAAACCCTAACTAGTGGCAGTCGACATATCTGTACTTGGGGTAGCCGCTTTCCATCACACCACTGCTCTTTGCAGTCTTCCATGCTTCCCGACGCTGACCATGGGTACTATGCACTGCTTCTCGTCTTCTGTCCTTCGTCTTCAATACCTCGGCCTCATCACTCCTTTTCCTTTATGAGGGTAGCTGAGCCCTCCTGTCTTCGCCACTTCCTTCAATGCAGTGGTTGAGCTCTCTCTTCTCGGCCGCTCAGGTACTGTCGTCTTCCTTGACTTCTCTGTTCAAACAGTCACGGTTTCCAGCTCTGCTCTGCAGCTAGAAACATGCTATGACGTCGTAGCTTCACCTTATCTCTTCGTCTTCACCAAACTGTCTATCCGCCAAAATGGAAGCTTTTCCTGTAGCTGCGGGACTCTGCTCCAACAATATAGCATGAACATGAACTCTATCATATAACAAAAAATGCATTGAGAAACAAAACCAGTTTAACGAAAGAAACATATTTGGAAATTGTAATTATTACAGTAACACACCACCCTGCCACTGAAACTTGTTAGCAATTCGACATACTTATTTTCACCCCCTTTCCCAAACTCTTGGGTTTAAAGTAGTTCCTATGCAGCCTCAAGTTGCAACCAGTATTAAAAAGAATAAGTTATCCCAGAACCTCGCATTCTCTATGCTTCACTAACAATTCTGATACATAGCCTAACATCTATACGATCTTCACTGGCAGCTCTGTGCTATCTCAAGAATTTACTACCGAGCCGTCACTCATGCTAATCTTTGGCAACTCTGTCTAGAATTCTTTTTCCGCATAATAATCCTCTTTTTTTCTTGCCTGGGACTTTTATAGAAAATAATTAATTCCCCTGAATATTGGCCACTTGTCTCCATAGAGAATGTTGTAGGTTTGATAACTGTTTTAAACCCAAGTTTCTGTCAATTTATTGCGCAACTGTTAAAACTTCCAATTCCCAATTATATATATAATCTAATTTACTTGTTTCTTTAAAAGTAAATAACAAAAAATATCAAAGGTAATTAGAGGGTGTTACAACCCTCCCCTCCTAAAAACTTTGCACCGTCCTCGGTTCTTAATCAGTATTATTAAAGTTTTAAAATAAAGCAGGAAAGTTTGGTCTCATAGTTTCTTCCTTTTACCAAGTAGCTTCCTCCTCGGAATAATGTTTCCATTGTACTTTCACTTGTACAATAATCTGCTTCTGCAACTGAATTTCTCTTCTATCAAGAATGCACATTGGTTCAGTGTGGAAATGTCCCTCTGGTTCCACTTGCACATTATCCTAATTAATTATATGAGATTGATCCGCAACATGTTTTTTTAACAAAGAAATATGAAAAACATCATGAATTCTTAAATAAGGAGGTAAGGCCAATTGATAAGCTACATGCCCTATTCTAGCCATAATTTCAAAAGGTCCCACATATTTGGGTGCCAACTTAACATAAACTTCCAATCTTAGCTTGCTCTTCTTTGGTTTGACTCTCAGGAAGACATGTTCTCCTACTTTATACTCTTTAGTTGTTCGTTTCTTGTTTGCATAACTTTTTTGGCTATCTTGTGTCATTTTTAAGTTTTGTTTTATTTGACGTACCATTTCCTCCATTTGAGCTAACATGTATTGCCCTAAAGCCAATCTGTCCTCCAAGTTACCCCAACTTAAAGGTACCTTACACCTCCTACCATACAACACCTCAAAAGGACTCATTTTGAGAGATGCTTGGTAGTTATTGTTATAGGAAAATTCTATTAGGTGAATATAATTCTCCCATTTACTTGGTTGATTCATCACATACATTCTCAACATGTCTTCCAAGACCTAATTCACGTGCTTTGTCTATCCATCCGTTTGTGGGTGATAAGTTGTACTAAAGTTCAGTTTCATATCCATGCCTTTAAATAATGACATCCAAAATATGGAAGTAAATTTAGAATCAGATCTGTGATTGTTATTTTTGGTATACCATGTAGCCTGAAAATTTCCTTCATAAATATGTCAACAATATTAACTGCTTTATAAGTGGACTTTATGGGTATGAAATGAGATTCCTTGCTTAATTTATCCAATACAACCATAATGGAGTCATTATGTTTCTTTGTTCTTGGTAATCCAGAAATAAATCCATAGTGATAGTTTCCCTCTTCCACTCTGGTATAGATATTTACTGTAATAAACCAGCTGGATGTTGGTGTAGGGCCTTCACCTGTTGATAAGTAAAACATCAAGCTATATATTTAGCTGCTTCTCTTCTCATATTTGACTAGTAAAGTCTTTCTTTAAAGCTGTTATAAATTTCTGATATCTCAAGTGTTCTCTACGGGTTATCATGCAATTCCTTAAAAATGACATGTTTAATACTGTATTGATTAGGCACATAAATTCAGTTTTTGAAATGTAAAAACCCTTCTACATCAATCTAATAAAGACTTCCTTATGTTTCAAAAATTTTCTAGATACATTCTTCCATCCAATTTCTATATTGTTCATCATTAGTGGATGCTTCTTTCAACATAATTTTGAATTCAGATGCATAATTACTAATCAATATTGAATGCAAGTTATGTTGTTGTCGACTTAACACATCTACTACAATGTTTTCCTTAGGATTTTATGAGTTTAATGTCAAAATCATACTCACTCAAGAATGGAAGGCACCTGGCTTGACGAGAATTCAATGTTTTTTGGCCAAATAAATATTTTAACCCAATATTGTCAGTTAGTAACATAAATTTCTTTCTTATTAAATAATGCCTCCATTAGAGGAAATTTGGGGTCTAAAATGGGCCTTATAAGAAAATGCACCAACAATAAGTTCTTGTGAGTTAGTATTCAAGAACCAATAGAATTCCAATAAAATGAGTCAACCATAATGGTTGAATTGACATATTTGTCATAAAAAAACCTATTTTTTTGTTCTTATTTTCGACATATCGCCTTGTGTTTTTACTCAAATTTCAATTGGGAGAGCTCGTTGGATGCGGAATCAAATTCCGCATCCAACGAGTACCCACACTGCATACTTTTGATGGACCCCGCTACCCTAAAAACAAGAAATACCTAAAATGTATGCAGTGTGGGTACTTGTTGGATGCATAATCAAATTCCGCATCCAACGAGCTCTCCCAATCGAAATTTGAGTAAAAACATAGGGAGATATGTCGAAAATATGAACACAAAAAGTAGTTTTTTTATTTTTTCCTCCAAAATTAATAAATATTATTTTATTATTTTAACTATTATTTTATTATTTTCCTTAGGAGGCCCATTTTAGACCTCAAAATTCCTCTAATGCCAGATCTTAAGGGCATGAATAATAGCTTCCAATTCCAAATCATGTACTACATAATTTTTCTCGTGTTCCTTTAATTTATTTGATTCGTAACAAATTACATGACCTTATTGAGTTAAAACCCCTCCTAACCATTCCTTACTTTCAATTGTACATACCACAAAATCCTTACTTAGATCAACAACTTTTAGTACAGGTGTTGTGTTCAATAAGTATTTTAGTTTCTCAAAGCTATCCTGACACTGTTGATTCCAAATAAATCTAACACTTTTCTTTTGTAAAGTGGTTATAGGATAAGCTATTTTGGAAAAGTTTTCTATGAATCTACGGTAGTATCTTGTTAATACCATAAAAGATCTGATTTCATGTACATATTTTGGCGCAGTTCCAATATAGCCTCGATTTTTGTCATATCAACCACTATTCCCTTTTCTGTAATGACATGTCCCAAATACTGTACCTCTTTTTTATAAAAGTCACACTTACTCAATTTGGCATATAACTGGTATTCCCTTAAGGTTTCCAAAACCTTCTTTAAATTCCCTTCATGCTCCACCTCATTCTTTGAATATACCAGAATATCATCAATAAAAACCAACACAAACTTATCCAAAATATTACTTGGCACATTATTCATCATATTCATAAATGTTGTCGAAGCATTTGTTAAACCGAATGGAATTACTACAAATTCATAATGTCCATATCTGGTTCGTAATGCAGTTTTATGGATGTCCTCATCTTTAACCCGAACCTCATGGTACCCTAATCATAGATCAATTTTTGAAAATATTTTTTCTCCCTCGATCTGATCAAACAGATAATCTATTCTCGGTAATGGGTATTTATTTTTAACTGTCATTTTATTCAATTCCCAACAATCTATGCACATTCTAAAGATTTGATTTTCTTTTTAACAAACAACACGGGTGCTCCCCATGGTGAAACACTAGGTTGAATATATCCTTTGTCCAATAATTCATGTATCTGCATTCTTAATTCTGTTAATTCTGGAGTAGTCATATGATAGGGAGCTCGTGACACTGGTGTTGAACCCGACATTAGATCTATGGTAAAATCGAAATCTCGTTTAGGTGGTAACCTGGGTATTTCCTCAGGAAATATATCCTGGAATTCCTTCAAAATAGGGAACTATTCCATTGTTGTTTTAGGCTTTTCCATCTCAATTTCATTTGATGGCATACAATTGACAACCTTTCTTGAAACATTTTTTTAATTGTACTGCAGAATTTTGTTGTGTTTATATAGGTCTGTAGGTTCCTTTTACTATGTTCCTTTTACCTTCCTCATCCATGCAATCAAATTTTTTATGTAAACAATCAATAATGGCTCTATGAGTTTCTAACCAGTCCATACCTATCAAAATATCATATGATCCTAACGGAAGTATGTTCAACTTTACTGTAGTATTCAAGCCATCAAAACTTATTGTGCGATCCTTAACTATTTCAGTAACTTTTCCTTTTCATTCATGTCGCTAATTGTACCAACCATGCATTCTTTTGCTTTTCTTTACTTAGTTTACATTTTTCAAGTACTCTTGGTGCAATGTAACTTAAACTACCTCCTGAATCAATAAGTATAGAAACAAACACATTTGATATTTTACCTTCTACTTTTAACATGGTAGATTGATGATTCGCCTGCCTGTTTTCCAAAGCAGCATTAATTCTAGGTATGTTCCTGGATATATCATTTACCGTAGAAGCTTCATGTATCATATTTATAGGAGCCATTTTTCTATTGGGATTGTGAGGATAGTTTCTGTATAGATGAGGTCCATTACAACCCCAACATTTAACCTCCTTAGTAGTGTTGTTCCACCCACCGTTCGAAGTACTGGTACCCTTTACTCCACTGCTGACATTTGCGCCCTGTTTACTATAATTGTTATCAATATGACTTCGTGTTCCTTTCCTGAAAGGTGATGGTTTAAATCTCTTTTTATGTTGATCCATTTTCTCATTCTTTTTATTTTTTAAACTTTTAGTTAATTCTGATCTTTGTTTGAACAAATGATAACACAACTTGGCCTTTCTGATTGCCTCATCCATGGTCTTAGGCATCTCAAACTCTATCTTTTCCTTATAAGATGGGGATAAGTAGTTGATAAAAATATAAACCTTGTCTTTTTCATCTCTTAAATACGGTACACAACGTTGTAAATTTACAAAATTGGTTATAAATTTCTCCATGGTTGATGTTCCTAGTCGCAGGTCATTGAATTCTTTGGCTTTCTCATCATAATACCGTTCTGACATGTATTTCTTTTTAAAAAAAAAATTAAACATTTTCCAACTCAACTCTTTACTACGGATATTTACACTTTTAGCCTCTTGCCACCACAGAGCAGCTTTTTCGCTCAGCTAAAATATTGCTAAGTGTGCTCTCAAGTTGTCTTCATATCTATATACATGAAAATATCATTTAATATTAAGCAACCAAGCTTCAACTGCCTCTTCAAATTCTCCATCAAATGTTGACGGTCTTAGCTTTTTAAGTTATCCTTGCAGCTCTATAGGACGTTCTTTATGTTTTCCAACAATTTATCTACTTATCTTTCCTTAAGTCTTGTATGTTCACATGAATGTTTTATGTGGTTTCTTCACTATTGTCGTCCCGTGTTGCACCTTTCCTTTTCTTCCCAGTACTACAAGAGTTTTGACCATTATTCTTTTGTGGTTCCGTTAAACTTTTGAGAATGAGTTCATTTATCTCTTCTTAATCTGATTTAGCGTTCATAAGTTTAAGGTTATCTTCTTTAAAACTTTCCATATCCACATTCAAACTCCTCATTGTCTCCAACATCTCTTACTGCATGTTTGCATTATGCTTTGTTCCAAGTTCCACAAATAGACTCGCATTCTCTAAAGCCGCATGTCTTCTGGTATGTATTCTTCTCCCACATTTCGCACAGGTTCTGCCATTGTTTTGTTTGTGTGTATCAATAGGTATTCTTTTGTTATATATAGATATTTTATAATCAATGTCCTTAGATGTATTATACACGTTTAAGCACGCATTGTCCCAATAGGTCACAGTTTTGTAAACCTCGCTCTGATACCATTTTGTAATACTACGAAAGTAAAATCATAAATCAAAATTATTATTATATATATTTTTTCTCTCTTTTTTTCAATTGTGTAAATCTTGGAAGTTAATAGGCCATGATGCATCGGCTTAATGGTTTGAGAAAATCAATCCTCAATGCAGAAAGGGTTTCAACAGTTATAAAAGTTCTTCCTCCATCGATGGACTATTAATGCATTAGAAGAGAGATAGAAACATCTAGTGTGGAAAACCTTGTAATGATTCCCATATGACCATGGTCAAGTCCTTGAGAACCATCCTTGGTGATATTTTATAAAATATCCTAATGGAATATGTATCCCATTTGGTGGATAAAGATTCCCTATAAATGACATGTAATTATTCAAGACCTCCTTTTGACCTGGAAGCCCTAGAAGCTTCATTTAGGTCATATATCCCCTTTTTTCCTCAGTGGGCCATAGTCATGATCCCAAGATCCATCACTGGTATGTAAAACCTCTTATAAGAACTCATATCTCACCCAAGATTCAAATATTTGTTTTAAAGGGCCTATGTGGTTCCCTCAGGCCATGTTCATGGACAAATAGTTAATATATTTATAACGACAATTGAGTCCATTTATTTCCTCTTCTTAGCATGGACAAGACCCCAATACCCATCCTTAGTGAATAAAACCTCCTAATGACACCCATATCCTAATTGAAGCTCAAACATCCTCTCTAAAGGGCCTTTTTGGTGCTGCAAGGACTTGTTCATGGATTATGATCCTTAAAAGCTTTATTTAGGTCCCAAGACCCTTTATTTTGTCTAGTGACCATAGTCAAAGTATTAAGACCCATCCATTATGTCTAAAACTTTCTAATTATGACCATATCTCATTTAGAGGTCAAATATTCTATCTATATGGATTATGTGGTGGTTAAAGATGTCATTAATGGATCACGAACCCTAGAAGATTAATCTAGATACTACAACCGTTGTTTTCCTTCATTGGATATGGATAAGCCCTTAAGAACCATGTCAATATGCATAATCTCTTGATGTTTCCCATATCGCATGAAGAGGCTAATGATCTAGCTCTATGTGGTGGTTTGAGGCCTTTTTTAGGGACTAGGGTCATATAAACTTTATTTTGGGCCAAACACCCAAGAGCCATCTCTTGTTTACAAAACCTCCTAATGGCATCTATATCCCACTCAAGGAAAAATGTACCTTGTAGAGGGTTTTGTGGTGGTTCTAGGAATATTTTATCTCCCATAATACCTAGACAAGATTCATTTATGGATTAAGGACCATATTTTCGTCCCTTAATCATGGTCAAGTCCTTGTCAAACCCATACCTACTGTACAAAAACTCATAATCGAGCCCCTATCATATTCATAGGGAAAATATCCCTTTTAGAGGATATGTGTTGTAGTTCAAGGCCATAATCATTGCTCCTTAGCCAAAGAATATTCATTTAGTGTCTAATTACCATGATTTATTTGTTAAAATATTGAGAATATGCATGAACATATAACAATATATTTGCTAGCATGCAAATCAAGAATATACTAATATATCATTATATCGATACAAACAACAATAACACATTATACAACCTGACGAGAACTCTAAGTAGTTCTTATTTTTTTATAGGTTCTATTTAGTGATTATATTTTATCCCCAAATTAAAAAGTGGTACTACCAGTAGCACCACTATTTTGGGGAGCTAAATTTTTCATTTCAATTTGGGGGTTTTATAAGGCGTCACTCGTGGGAAGCATCCCCATAGGGTGGACCCTTTGGCTATGGAGGGGTGGTGACTCAATTCTGAGAATCAAGTCATCCCCTCCATTGCCAAAATTTCAACATTTTTTATTTTAATGTTGAACTATTTTTTTAATTTTAATTTGTTGTTTTTGTAATGTTCGATTTTTTTTTTTAACCTAGGATTTTTATTATTATTTGAAAATTCAAATATATTTTTTATTTTTATTTTTATAACAAATTTAAAAAATTAATAATTTTATTATTTTCGCATAATTATATTTTTGTTTTTATTTTTTAATTTATACCATATTTTAAGAAAATAATTAAATTAAAAAAAATCAAAGTAAATTTAAAAAAAAAATGAAAACGTTTAAAAACAATTAAATAAAAAATCAAACAAAAACAAAGAGTTTTTGAGGGGCTCAATGCTCAGCATCAAGCTGCTACCACTCCCGTGCTCCACTTCTTTTAGTTTTTGAAGGGATTCAATGCTCAACATCGAGCCGTCACCACTCCATCGCTCCACTAAACATTGAGCCGCCACCACTTCACCACTCCACTAAACATTGAGCCGCCAACATCGAGCCGCCACCACTAAGGATCGAGCCCTCTCTAAATAAAAACCTTTTGTTTTACCTTCTTTTGTTTTTTTCCTTTTTTAATTATTTAAAATTTTAAGTTTTTTTTTAAATTTTTTCTTACTTTTGGTAATTAGTCTTTTATTTTTTTATAAAAAAATTAAAACATATATATATATTTACTTAATTATTCTTTTAGGTACATGATACAAGCTGAAGAGGAGGGGCTTTGCCTCTAGGTACATGATACAAGTGGGAAGGCGTTTTAAAAATAAAAAATTATATATATATATATATATATATATAGTTAAAAGAATTAGAAAAAAAATAGAACATTAAAAAAGCAAAAACCAAAAAAATGAAAGAAAATAATTCAACATTAAAAATTAAAAAAAAAATGTGAAATTTTAGCTATGGAGGAGATGATTTGATTCTCAAAATTGAGTCACCACCCCTCCGTAGCCAAAGGGTCCACCCCGTGGGGACGCTTCCCACGAGTGACGCCTTATAAAAACCCCAAATTGAAATGAAAAAACTATAATTTAGCTCAATTCTCAGATTGAGTTGACACCCCTCCATAGCAAAGGGGCCACCCCGTGGGAGCTCTGCCCATGAGCAATGCCTTATAGCAACTCTTGAATCAAATAAAAAAGTTGTAATTTTAGCCCCCCCCAAAAAGGTGGTGTTATTGGTACCACTTTTCGATGTAAGGGTTGTTTTTCGTGTTTTTAACACAAATCTATGTTTTTTTTATGGTAATAGTTCTCGTTTTGAACTTATAAAGTTATTGTCAAGTTGTATAATGTGTTTAAACAATCATGTAAGAAACAAGAGGCAAATGTGGATATTTTGATGGTGCTGCAGCAGAATATATTGGAGGATCAGGTTATGTGATTTATATCAATGATTATCATTTCTTCAGTTTTTCCATGGGCTGTGGTAGAAGCTCGAATACTAGAGCAGAGTTATTGGCTTGCTGGGCAATTCTTAGAGTCAGCTTTCTGATGGGTATTCCTATACAGCTGATTTATGGGGATTCTTTGGTTATTATCTCATGGCTAAACAGAAATTCTGCACTTGATGTGCCTTCTCTGATGCACTGGTGTCGCGACATTAGACTTTTGATTCAAAAGGCCCCGCCGGTGACCTTTAGACATACATATCGTGAGCATAATATGCAGGCAGATGCACTCTCCAAACAGGGCATGAAGTTGGATATGGGCCTTGTATCTTTCTCAGAATCATTGGATGGATTGATTGTAAATCAAGGTGTTCTAAATCTCTTTTAGAGTAGCTGAATATCTCTTTTTATTTCAGCTTGGTTCCTGCTATTGATTGATTACTTCTTGTTGTTCCATGTAGAGTCCTTCTTGCCAGCATGCATTGCTCTGATTTTGTATGTCTGAAGTTCATCTTCGATATTTATCAGTATTTCTGACCTGTTTATCAGGGATGATGAGAAAAGTCTGCTATGATCAGATTTTTTTCCTTTGCATTTGCTGCGGTTTATGTCATTTATATTTGTTGCTGTGGGTATTTGGGATCTGGCAATTATATCGCAAATTTGTATATGATTTATTTGCTGTTCTGTATTGATATCTACTTGGTAGATGTTTGGACATGAGAATAGGAAATGGGATCTGGCAATTATATCGCAGATTTGTTTATGATATATTTGTTGCTTTGTATTGATATCTACTTTGGTAGATGCATGGACATGGGAACAGGAAATCATCATCCTGATATTGTAAAAGATGTCTTTTGATTCATATGAATAACAAAAACTGGTATTTTTTCCTCTGAAAAAAAGAAACAAGAGGCAAGAGAAAATCAATGATACACTACATATATGTGGTAATACCCCAAATGGAGAAACATCCATAGGAAGGTATATGGTCTTATTATTCTTCAAAAATCTACATCTTACAATACATGAAATTCTCACATATGCATTACATCACACTCCATCTCTACTTCATGCCACAATCATGTGCATATAAATGACATATAAAACATGTGATCTGTGATGAATAACATTCACAGCATATCACAACATACCCAAATGGGTTTCCTTCACCTCTATTATATATAGCTAGAGGTATGGCATATTTACATCCCATAACATATGTGGGATAAATAATTTTCCACCTCTCTTATATAAATAATGGTTATAAGATATCTTATTACATGGTGCATGTGTGATAACTCTATTTTATAATATTAAAATTATTTACATGAAGTTTAATGATATTTTGCCAACAATACCACACAAGTCATCATTACTTATTTTAACACTCCCCCTTAGTGATGAAATGGAGGAAGGTGGCATTACCTTATTATCCTCCTTGATGAAAACTTCTAGAATTCCCCATAAGATGTGAATAAGAAAACACTCTTCCTCATGGACTTGATGAAGACAACAACCTTCTTTCACGGAATCATGAAATTGCACCAAAACCAAGTTGTACAATAAACTCTTGCAAAACACCACAACAATGTATAGAAACCTCAGATGGCCAATACAACAGAAAATGTGGCTAGGAGATAGTCATCATAACCATAACTCAATTGATAGCTAAAAGGACTTTGCAATAGACCTCATCACGAATACAATAACCCTAGATCTATACATCGAAATGTTTCCGACAGATAATTTTCATAACCAAAATAATATACTGAACATTACATTGCAAATATAAGACCTTAATGGTCTATACATAAAAAATATGACGAGTAGTTAATCTTTACAACCAAGATGACATCTATGCAAAAATTTTGTAGTAGATCTCATTACAAATACAATAACTAGAGATCTATACATTGAGATGTTTCCAGTAGACAATCTTCACAACCATATAACTCTACTGAAGATTACAATGTGAATACAAGACCCCAATGGTCGATCAATTGAAATGTGTTCAGCAGATAATCATCATCACTTGCAATAGAAGATCGATGTTCATTTCATACATAATTTCTAGAATAAGGTGATATGATATGGTAGTTAATTATATTATATTCCTTCTTAATTACAACTTCAACCATCCCGAATAACAAAAGGTTTCAACTTTGTTATTGTCAAGGATAAGTTGAAAATAAGAACAATGTTGAAGAACCAGATATAACCACAATAATATGATTAAGGTAAGAAGGAATGACAGAATCAAGATGTCCCATAGCTATTCACAAAATACTCCTACGGAGAAAGTGAAGTAAATAAAGAGCTAATTTGCACAAAAGTATGTCCAAGAGTAAAGCATATAATGAACATGATAAGCCCATAATGATCAAGAAAACAATATGTTACAAGATATCTATGAAAGATGGAAGATCATATGAAATTGCTTTTACACAAACAAGGGTTAACAAGATCATACAAATAGTGAGCAAAATATGATCAAATAAAAAATGATATCACTTATAGATATGATAGACATTAAGCAATGAATCCTTAAGCATAGGTCCATTTCTTGTGGTCACCATGATAACATACTATAGATACATGCTGCTTAAAAATGTCAAAACATCTTCCACATAAGAAGGTTAGAGACAAATAAAACATGAATGAAACAACCTCTAGAAACATGAGGATTAAACAAAGGACATAAACCCTAATGCAAAAGTGCAAGAAGTTAATGACATGAATTTCAAGATAAGGTTGTATAAACCAAAGATGTCTCACCAATGACGAAACCTTAATGTACATCGGATTTGCAACTTTGCTACACAAAACAACAACAAAAAATCACTTAACAATGAAATTTTCGCCAAAAACTGGGAAGACGTGCCATAGCTGAAGGTAGTTGGCATCTATAGCGTACGAAGACATGCCCTAACTGAAGGTAGGGTGTATCTTTATTTCTCAAATCCTAAAATTGCAAACAAAGACTAGGGTGAAGCCATGTTGATGGAAACCTACAAAAACCTAAGCTAGAAACAAACAAACAACCATATATACAAACCAAGTGTTAGATCCTTGATGTTAGGTTAATCTACAATAGATTTCAATTAAGATCTACAAAAAAAATCAAGGGAAACTTGAAAATTTATGAAAATTAACGGGGAGGGTTAGGGTTTGAATTTTGTTGAAAACCTACAAAAACCTAAGCTAGAAACAAACAAACAACCATATCTACAAACCAAGTGTTAGATTCTTGATTTTAGGTTAATCTACAATGGATTTCAATTAAGATCTACAAAAAAAATCAAGGGAGACTTGGAAATTTATGAAAATTAATGGTGAGGGTTAGGGTTTGAATTTTGATGGAAACCTACAAAAACCTAAGCTAGAAACAAACAAACAACCATATCTACAAACCAAGTGTTAGATCCTTGATGTTAGGTTAATCTACAATATATTTCCATTCAGAGGTACAAAAAAAATCAATGGAAACTTGAAAATTTATAAAAATTAATAGTGAGGGTTAGGGTTTGATTTGTTTTTCTCAAAATTGTAGCAAATGTCCATATCTAGAGAATAACGACAAGAGTTAGATAGATCTAAAGAAAAATGTACAAAATATGGAGAACCCAACAAACATATTTGCTTGAAAAATAAATTATTGAAGAAGATAAAACATAACAACTAGGCCTGATACCATGTTGGAAACATCATTACTAGAAGAAGTTAATCCTTCACTATGTGGTTTATAATGTTTATTAAAATTCTATTAGGATTCTCTTTACTATGTTCCATTAGAGTTTTGTTATTAGACAGTTGTCTACTAACAATTAATCTATCTCAATCATTTATCAAAAAATTATTTATAAAACATCTAAAATAATAATACTAATAAATTATCTTTATTTTCATAACAAAAAAATCAACAATTCATATATAGAGAGAAAGGGTTGGAATTTGGTAGACAAAATGCAGGTGATAAACAATTTTACTTATCAAATATAATTCATGTTTCAAACTTCGGTTTATATAAAATGTCTAAAAACTCAAAGCTGATTTTTTATAAAATTAGGTCGAATTTGTTAAAATTTTAGACATCTCTTTTAATTTTATAAAATGGTTCTAAAAATAAATATCTATTATTTATTCATCAAATTTCAACTCAATTCAAATATGTAATTAATTTATAGTTAATGTGTGTTATGTGGATAATGAGCTGTTTGTATTATCTAATGTAGATTGATGTCACTCATAGAATTGGGATCATAGCAAACTCAAACTACCCTAGAATTTTGGCCGAATTTAACACTATTTTAAACTAGCATACCAAGAGGGATCTGATTTCTTGAGGTGTACAGTTTTTACTATTTGGATCCCTCTCGGTATTTGATAGATTATATTTTATTTAAGTTTATATGTAATTTATATTTTTTATTTTTAATATTTAATATTTTTTATTTATGTTGGCTAGCATAAGGTGACTAACCTGACAGGATCTCCTCAATACTAAGTTGGAGAGCACCTCGCTTCTCTCGATAAAGCAATTAAAAAAAATACTACAAACCGATTCCATTAAAGAATAGTCAATAAAGCCAATAGACAAAGAAGATGTCTCTCGGAAAGGTTGACAGAGGACGTAGAAGCAGATAAGGCTTAAGTTCATAGAGAGCATCATCTCTCAGCCCGTTCAGACTTTGCAAAAAAAATACATATCACATTTTTAGATGCAGCTACAAACCTACAACAGCCTTATATTACTTCCTTCCGTGCCTTTTACAAAATAGGGTTCCTTCTACCCACATCTTGTTTCATGGATTAAAGGCCATCAAATCCCATCACTGAGTGTTTTTTTTTTTTAAGGACCACACCCAAATAAGAAAAGGGCATGGCATTGTACAAAATATCAACCTTGAGACTTGTGCCTTAAATGTGCTTATGTATTGAAAAAAGTAAAAGGTTGTGTGTGAGAAACCGTTTAAACAATTATTTTGATAGCATAGTTTCTAACTCTCTCCCCATGTGACCAGCTTTATACATTTTATGATTATTTTTTTTGGAGTGATTTCGCCATTTGTTAGTCCAAATGTATATGATTTTTGTAACTGTACATAACTATAGTAATTTTACTTCCATTTAATCAGAGATATGCCAGTGCGCTGACCACAATGAATTTGAATTGACTTTGATGTGTTAGTTTACTAGTTGTAATAACATTATAAACTTATATAACCTTTAGGATCATATTTTGTATTTAACTTTTTTTTTTCTTTTTTTTTAATGATTTTGATTTTAAATTTATAATATAAAAATTGAAATTTTAATCAGTTGAAGGTGTTGAATGTCTAAAATCATTGAAAGTTTAGATTTCTTATTATAATTATATATTAATTTAAAATTAGTTAATAAATTATTTATTTTATGATTATGATTTAAATAAGATAAATCATTTTCTTTTAAATTTAATTGATATGACTAATATTTTTTAAAGATAATAAAACTTATCTACCTTTCTACCTTGCAACTTGATATGATATGTTTAATATTACAGATTCATAAAAAATAATGTATAGAGTTTCCAGTTGTATATGCCAATTGGGATTATGAGTTCATCCTTTCTAAAACCTAAAGTTTCCAATTCATCTCTTTCCAAAACCTTTCTTCCTTGTAACGTGATATGCTACTTTTAATATTACAAATTCATAAAAACTAATGTATAGAGTTTCCAATTGTATATGCCAAATGGGATTATGAACTCATCCCTTTCCAAAACCTAAAGTTTCCAATTGTATATGCTAAATAGAATTGTGAATTTATCCCATTCCAAAAACCTTTCAACCCTTGCAACTTGATATGCTACATTTAATATTACACTGTTCATCTAGAGTAACAAATCATTAACCCCTCAAGAAACACTTTAAACCCTAACTTGGAGTATAATAGAATTTCTAACTTGGACTATAATCGAATTTCCAACTTGGAATATAATTGAATTTCTTTTCAATGGGGAAATGTGATTTCAATCTTCAAAGATCCAATGATTCGAAGAGTAACAAATTGTTAACCCCCCAAAACACTTTAAACCATAACTTGTATAATCAAATTTCTTTTCAAGGGAGAAATGTGGTTTCAACTTTCAAGGGAGAAATGTCATCATCACGTTTTTTTTCTAGGTATTTCTTGTTTTTTGGGTGGGGGGGGGGGCATCAAAAGTATGCAGAGTGGGTACTCGTTGGATGCGGAATTTAATTCTGCATCCAACGAGCTCTCCAGATCAAAATTTGAGTAAAAACACAGGGAGATATGTCGAAAATAGGAACAAAAAAGTAGTTTTTTCTTTTCTTCCTCCAAAATTAATAAATATTATTTTATTATTTTAACTATTATTTTACTAATTTTCCTTAGGAGGCCTATTTTGAGTTCACAAAGAAAAATATTAAAAATGGCAGATATGCTCAAATACCCTTTCTATGGGACTTACAAAGAAGAGCATGAAATACAAACTTGTGTGTAAAAGTTCCACAAAGAAAATGACATGTGGTATGAATACTTATGAATATGGGATATGAACTTATGTGCAAAAGTCCTACAAGGAAGTTGGCATATGTGCACCAAACCCCACAAAGATGAATTGCAATAAGCGACATGCCGACGCTGATCATAACTTGGAGAAAACACAAACAAGTGGCAGTGTTATTCAAGGATATGAAACTTCAACAAGTGGACACGTCTCTTGAGTTAAAAATAGTATAAATAAGCAAGAGATAGATGTGTTGAAGTAAGCTTGTAATCATGAAGACTTGAAGATATTCTAATTTGAACAAGCTTCATTTTTAGGGCATCGAGGGCCCATTGATATCACAGAAATAGTTTTATGTAGCGAAGCCGAAATGCGCAAATATACAGATGACGACCAACAAGAAGAGCACTATATAGAAAGATACCCATATTAGGGACGTGTGAATTTCTTACTCGGTGAAAGGCGCAAACCGTAGAGTTGTAGAAGTGACTGTGTTCAGAACACTGTTTAGTACAAAGACACATAAAATAGTCTTTATCGCACATCACAGTTTTTGCAACTTACTATCCAAATGAAGATATTTAGACGAAGATATTCAGACTTAGTGTAATGTACCTTTATGGGATTTAGGCACACTATGCAAAATTTCACAAGGAATACCATGACTAGTTTCTATGAAGATTGCAACAAACAATGTAAGAGATCAACGGGTAATTCAGGAGGATCAACAAGGTAGGGGGAGGATCATGAATGTTCAGGTTCCTATGCACAATGTGTTGGCTCTATTGAGGTTTCAAACATCAATGAGTTTGAAGTATACTTTTAGTCTCCTCTGATTCCCAACATATGCAAACTAAAACCTTCACTATTTAATCTCCAACGACCAGTGGTAAAAGGATTGCAATTAAGGAGACTTGAAGAAATCTGATATGATGTTATTAATCAATATTAAGAATATTTTATAGGTCTGTAGTAGAATTGGGAAGCTCTAGGGTTCGCGCTAGTCAAATTAGTTTTGTGAATAACTCATAGGGAACGACTTTTGGGATTCCAAAATAGTAGGAGAGGCCCATGAATTCTTGGTTTCAAGCATGGAATCCTTATATTGGCGTGTTAAGATCCTATCAGAACAAGAATGAAGAAATTGTGTGACAATGAGCTTGATTTATGCTTGAAATAGTAAAACTAGTCAAATTCACATGTAAATCTAGGCAAGGTCCAATCACATCACACGAAACTTTGGAAAAACAATTGAACTGCCATTAAATATTCGTAAAAGATACATTACATTATAGAATACTGCAATAGATTGAAATGGATCTCATATATAGCTTAGGAAACGATCTTTTATCCCAAATACATCAATATATTGAAATTGGAGACATGATTCATTGGAGAATTGGAAGATTTGAATCTATGGCTTCTTCAATCAACTAGAAAAACTTTGGATCAGATTAATAAACCTTAAAATCAGTTCAATTATGAATACTGGATGTATTCATCCTCTCAATGGAAGCAGGCGCATATCTACCAGCTTGACTAGGGGCACATCTCCCAAGTCTTGAGTAGCACAATGCTCTCACTTCGATTCTCAATCTGTCAAAAGATTTACAAGAGGTGTACACTCTTAATTTTATAGATTTGGAGATGATTTGTTGAACAAGTTAGATAGGCTAATGTGCCCTCATGGATGGATAGAGTTTCCTTGATTTCATGCTTTATCTTTCTTTCTTTCTTTGGTTTTCACTGCTTTCCCCTGCTTTCCTTCCTTATCCTATTTTTTCTTGCTTTTCCTACATTATCTTGCTTTTTCTACCTTATCCTTCTTTTCCTACTTTGGCATGCTTTATGCTTTAGTTTTCTTTCCAAGTTTTACTACCTTAACTGTTTTATTCCTTTTTTTCAACTTTCTTATTTTTAACTGGTTTTTGGTTTTCCTTCTTGCGCAAGCCATGTTTTGTCAAAACTTTCCTCCAATGTGCACTTGAGGATGATTTTCCTCTTTATTTCGTACATAAAATATTTATTCATTAATCTAACTCCTAATAAATGCCTCTTTAAACTTTATGAAATAAAATTAGCTTCCCCCAATTAATTAATGTTTGAACTTTCAAAAATAATCCCAAGACATTTAATTTTCTTTCTCCTCAACCCAAGTGACTGATTGGGCTAAAAAATCAAAACATGGATCCTTCATGAGGGGACATGATAGTCCTCCCCTACCAAGATTGCTTGTCCCCATGCAATTTCAAACTAGGATGATGCAAGATGTCGTCTCCTTCCCAAGTGGCATCCTCATTAAGTAGTCCTTCCCATTGCACCAAATACTCCTTAATGATTACGATTCTCAACTTCTTTTTTCTAACCTCCAATATCTTCTTTGGAACCAACACCAAATTCCCTTCATCATCTAAGAGAGGTAACTCTTTAAAAACTTTTACTTGCTTCCCTACTACCTTCTTCAAACAAGACACATGAAAGACATTGTGAATTTTACCTCCTAGAGGTAATTCTAGCTCATATGCCACCTCACCAACCTTATTCAAGACTTTGTATGGGCCATAGAACCTTGTATGTAACTTCTTAGATCCCTTAGACTTGAAATATTATTATCTATAGGTATGCAACCTCAAATAAACCATATATCCTTCTTGGAATGTTGGCTCCACTCTTTGCTTGTCTACAAACAATTTCTCTTGGTTCTGTGCTATCAACAAATTGTCCTTGAGAGTTCTAAGTATGTCTTGACTCTCTTGGAGCCAATACTTTCCTTTCTTTGTATTACAATTACCAAATATTAGGTTAGGAAAATTAGGTGCATCATAACCATAAATAGCTTTGAATGGTGACATTCCATTGGAAATATGGAAAGTAATATTATAACAAAATTCACCCAGGTGAAGCCAAGTTGTCCATGAATTTTGTTGTCTAGACACATAGTTTCTCATGTACCGTTTGAGCCATTGGTTCACTCTCCCTGTTTGGCCATTAGTTTGTGGATGGTATCTCATACTCATGTTCAAACTTCTCCTCACCAACTTGAACAGTTCTTACCAAATATTGCTAGTAAAATTGTTGTCTCGATCATTGATGATAGACTTTGGCATTCTAGGAAGTTTGAAGATTTATTTGATGAAACGTTCATCCACTTGGATGGATGCAATAGTGGTTTTGACAGCAAATAAATGTTCATATTTGGTCAGCCTATCAACCACTACAAAAATATTATCTTTACCTTGGATTTTAGGGAGTCCGATGATGAAAACCATGGACACACTCTCCCAATTGTGCTATGGAATAGGAAGGGGTTGTAGGAGTCCTATTGGATGTGTATGATATCCTTTGTTTTTCCAACATGATGCACATTCTCTAACATACTCCATAACTTCCTTCTTTAGGCCCTTCCAAGAGAACCTTTGCCTCATCTTCTCGTATGTCTTCACAAATCCCGAATGTCTAGCTAGGGGTGCATCATGGGAAGCATCTAAGATATTATTATTCAATGATGATTTTGGAACTAGAAAAATCATATACTTATGATATATGATATCATTAAGGATATTGAAAGCATCATCATGAATTAGTCCATCAAACAAAACACAAGCAAATTGATTCTTTGCATACTCTACTCTTAGCTGTGATTTCCAATCATCATAAACTTCATCAAAGCAGGTGCTAGTTTTCTAGAGAGGGAATTAGCTACAACATTCATCTTACCCTTCTTTTACTCAATGTCAAATTCGAATTCTTGGAACTTACTTACCCATTCGAATAGGTTCTCATTTTCTTTATCTGGGGGTCTACAAGGGGTAAGGTTGCAAAGAACCTTCTCGTGTCATTCTTCTCTACAAAACACAGTGTCAACACATAGAGTCTTGTGAAGACTCCCAATCCACCTATCAGGAAAATAGTGATTCCATCCACCATAGGATTTCCCATGCAAGTAACCAAACCCATGCTCCTGCTAGAAATCAAAGCTAACTTATCCTCTAGGATCCCATCGTACATCTTGCAGCCTTCTCAATGTTTTGGTCACCTAGACCAACTTGTCACTCCATAAGGTACCGGGATCCCGTGGCCATATTGAAATTCCATCACTTCCCATCCCGTGGAAAACATTTTCCATTAGATACAACCGTGCTTCAATTTATTCTTGTACAAGTTGATTGCTTGCATTCTCTGCTACCCGCAACATGCTTTGTATGCAAGATGATTTTCTCTTGCATGGTAGTTCAAAATATTACATGTACTTTACACACATATCCTCTGGATGTATGTGTACTGAAAATATCCAAGGGTTTCCATACATACCCTTGCTGCTACTCACATGGTAAAACAATATCAATAAAACAAAATGTTTTATCATAGAAACAAAGATAATTGTTACCTCCATGAATCTCCATCTTGGTTATGTGTCCATCCACCCAATCAATAAATGAATAGGGTTCTTTACTCTCTGCTCCAAGTGAGGTGTAATCAACCACCTTCTTCAAATATAAGTATTCTTTTAGTATAGGAATCTCATGAGGTCTTTCTCCCAAGATATGCATGTCAAACCATTCCTTACCAATGAAAGCAATTCTAGTGCATCCTTGATCCTTCATTTCAGTGATATATCTATCTGCTTAATCCATGAATAGACAATCACCTTTGCCTTCTAATTCAATTGGCATGTCTTCAACTACCTTTTCCATACCTAAGGACTCTTCATCCTTCTTCTCAAACCCAACAAATACTTGGCCAAAATATTTTCCATCATGGTTCTTCACAAGTACTTGCAAATCTGCATCTTCTTCATGTTTATCCTTCATCACATCAAAATTATCTCCTTCCATGCAAGATGAACCAATAAAGTTATGGGTGGATCCTCCATCTGCCAACACAGTAATTGCTTTCCCTTGCACCACTCTCTTGAGTATGAGAGTATGGCAACAAGTCACTCTTGATAACACAACAATCTTGATCACCTCTAAAGAAGGTTCTTCATCAGCAGTCTCATAGGCCACTTTTGCATCAATTTGAGGCTCTTCTTCTTCATCCTCAACTTCACTCTAAGAAAAGACCTTTATGTAGTGTGTCTTCCCCTTAACATGATTGTGTCTAGGAACCCAAGATTCTTGGCAGGTGAAACACAACTTTCTCCTCATCAATTCATCTATATCTCTAGAAAAATTGTCCCTCCTGAAATTTCTAGAAGGAATCTTCATGGGTGGTGGTCTTTGATTCTTGAATTGAGATGGAGCATTCGATCTAGGAGGTAACCTTGTCCTTGGAATAACATCTTGCAAATCTCTTGTTCTATTCAGTGCAACGTGCAAGGTAGAGGGTCTATAGGCCTTTGCCAAGCCTTTTGGTGGTTTCACTGATCCGTCAATGAACAACAAGACCAGGAAATCTTCTGATATGTCTGTCACCATAACAACCAACTTCTAGAACACATAGATGTAAGCTTCAAGAGTCCCAGTTTTCTTCACATGTGCAAGCTCTCTGAAGGATATTTCAGGGTCTCTTCTTTCAAATATTTAAATCAACCTCTTTGTCAATTCTTCATAGGTGGTCACATGATTTTATCCAAGGGTCTTCATACCATGAAACCACCATTCATTCGCTTCACCATCGAAATGTAGAGCGACCATCTTGATATCTTCTTTCTCAACCATTGGATTTAACTGAAAGTGTGTATCTACCTTCTGGACCCATGAGATAACAATGAAATTTGACGAACCATCAAAGTATATCAGAGAGATTTTTCCCATAACATTCTTCAACTCATAATTCTAATTATGTTTTTAGAAGCTACCTCTTATATTGGTTTTGTATCAAAGATCACGAAATTCTTTGAATGTCAAATCTCTTCTACATTCTTCATTCAATGTAAGATATTCAACATGATTATCCTCCACTATAGAAATATTTTCATTCTATATCTCCAATTCTTCTATTTTCTCATCAAGTAATTTGGGCATAGTAGGCCTTGATTGACTTGGAGGCTCCCTTGTGAATTCATCAGGTCAATTGTGAGGCCCAATGCTTGAAAATACAAAATTCCTTGGGCTCTTCCTTTCTCCATGTTGCGAACCATGACTTCTCCTTCACCATTATTACTCTCCAAATTCTTAGAAATGAATTCTTTGGTTTCTTGACTAGACAGGATGATGTTGCAGGATAAGTCTCGAAATCCTTGCATCATATTTGCAATCAAGCTTTGGATATCATTATTTCCACCTATTCTCTACCTTTCACTTTTTCGTTGGAAATTTCCTTCAGTAGAATTCAGTGCATCAGAATCATCCCCTAAAGAATATTTCTTCTTGGGATCCATATCTCTTCTATGAATCATGATTGAACACCCGAGCAGGTTTAGAGGACCATGCTTTGATACCACTTGTAATGTACCTTTCTGTGATGTAGGCACACTATGCAAAATTTCACAAGAAAGACAATGACTAGTTTTTATGAAGCTTGCAACAAACATTGTAAGAGATCAAAAGGAAAATTCAAGAAGATCAACACGGTAGGGGGAGGATCATGAAACTTCAAGTTCATATGCACAATGTGTTGGGTCCATTGAGGTTTCAAACATTGGCGAGACTGAAGTCTACATCTAGGCTCATGGGAGTCCCAACATATGCAAACTAAAACCTTCATTTTTCAATCTCCAACGATCAATGGTGAAAGGATTGGACTTAAGGAGACTTGTAGAATGAAGCGTAAAAGCTTCTTTAACCGTAGTAGTTACTCTAAAATGCCCACAAATAATTTGAGTTCCACATTTCAATGGTAAATAATATATTGATAAAATGATATGATGATTTACAAGATAGATTTTCCCGTATATATAATTATTTAAAGGGTGTCTAATGCAACTCTTCATAAAGAGTTACACCTTTTCACTAACTAATATTATATTATTATTGTTTGTTGTT
>LPNX010850401.1:51958-92039 GCA_001517045.1 Pseudotsuga menziesii
CTACTTTCTCTCTCCCTCCTAATCACCCTCTCCCTTTCTCTCTCTCTGCTCGCTCTCTCTCCCTCTTAATCACCCTCTCCTACCACTTACCACTCGCAGTCTCTCTCTGTTTCTCTCTCCTCGCATCCTATACCTCTCCTTCTCTTTAATTGCCCTAATTATCCCTAAACTGTATCCTCTCTCTCCATCCTAATCTCTATCTTTTTCTTTCCCCACCCCAATTTTAATAAATTTGAATTACCAATTAAAAATAGTCTACAAGTAAATACATATAAATAATATATAATGATATGAATTGATTTTGAATTCCTCAAAGTTTTAATGGAAATTTTTAATTAATTTAGAATTCTTAATAAATAAATAAATAAAATCATAATTAAAATGTGATGTGAACTGACTTAGAATTCTAAATATATTTTCATGTAATGTGAACTAAATATTTTTTCTTTCACTTTGTGCAAGAATGCGGAAAGTGAAAATACTATATTTTATTTATATTTCTCTTTTATTTTCTGCTTTTCACATTCTGAAAATCTCATATTTGCTTTATATTGTTTTAATACATAAGAGTATATGTATTTAATAAGAGTATATTTATTTACTAAATTTATTAAAAAAATACAATATTACTTAAAATGAAATTCCTTCTGCAACTCCACTTCCGCAATGGATTGCGGGAATCTCCATAGAGTTTTACAGTTTTCCATATGCATACATAAATATTTTTTTTGATTAAAAATAAAATAATACATTTTTTTATTCTTATAAGTAAATTATTTTAAAGAAAATAAAATTTTTCCATGTATATATTTTTCATTTTTAGTAATTGTGTTTTTAAAAAATATGATTTTTAAAAGCTTTAAAAAATAACAAATAACAAGACTTAAAGCAAAACCAAAAACCTAAGTAGGCATTAAAGTGGATTTATTTGTTTAATTAGGTTTAATGAATTCATCCATAGTACAATTCATTCCATGAGTAAACCAACATTAAAAATAAAAACAACATAAATTTTAACAAAATAAATTTAGTAATCTAATATCTTTTGCATCATAACTACATATAATTTTCAATAAAATTCTTCCTAATTAAAAAAAAGTTGAGTTGATCCAATTTTAATCTTAAAAGCAAAGTTTGATTTAAATCTTTATTGTATTTTCAATATTGTTTTAATCCACTATTTTTAAAAAAAAATTTAATGATATGAATTGATTTTGAATTCATGAGAATTTTAATAGAAAATATTAACTAATTTAGAATTCTTAATAAATAAATAAAAAGTCATAATTATGACGTAATGTGAACTTATTTAGAATTCTAAATATTTTTTCATGTAAAATTTCGTCTCCTACATGGTTAAGCAAATTTATACATATTTCCCACACTATTGAGATTTACAGATTTAATGATTTGAAAGATTTAACAGAAAGATATAACCTAAAAAAATAAGAGTATATGTATTTAATAAAGTTATAAAAAAAACAATATTGCTAAAAAAGAAAGAGAAATATAAAGAAAATATGGGATTTCCAAGTGAAAGAAAAATGTAAAGCAAATATGTGATTTATTCAATCCGTAGATTGCGGATTGGGGAAATCTCATATATTTTTTTCACTTTCTGCCTTGCTGAAGGCGAAAAAGAGTAAGTGAAAGAAAAATATATATTATTAGTCATAAATAAATGTGTATTAAAAAAAATATTTCAAAAAAATAATTCGAAGAAAATAAATTACATTTTTGTATTATGAGTTAAATGAAAGATATAACCTATAAAAAAGTAAGAGTATATGTATTTAATAAAGTTATAAAACAACAATATTATTAAAAATGAAGGAGAAATATAAAGAAAATATGGGATTTCGGCAATTCGCAATCTCGAGAGCTGAAAGTGAAAGAAAAATATAAATCAAATATGAGATTTCCGCAATCCTCATTGCGGATTGAGGAAATCCATATTTGCTTTATATTTTTCACGATTGCGGAAAATCAAATATGAGATTTCCGCAATCCTCATTGCGGATTGAGGAAATCCATATTTGCTTTATATTTTTCAGGATTGCGGAAATCTCATATTTGATTTATATTTTTCTTTCACTTTCTACAATCTGCATTGTCGAATGCAGAAAGTGAAAATGCCATATTTTCTTTATATATTTTTTTCACTTTGTGGAAATCCCATATTAGCTTTATATTTTTTTTCACTTTCTGCAATCCACATTGCGGAATGGAGATTCCGCCGAATGCAAAAAGCCAAAAGTGAAAGAAAAATATAAAGCAAATATGGGATTTCCGGAATCTGAATTACCGATTGAGGAAATCTCATATTTTCTTTATATTGCTCTTTCACTTTCCGCTTTCCACAATGAGAATTGCGAAAATCTCATATTTTTTTTTTCACTTTCCGCAATTCGCATTGCTGAAGACGGAAAACATTAAGTGAAAGAAAATATATATTATTAATCATAAATAAATGTGTATTAAAACCAATATTTCAATATATTATTAGTCATTGTATTGAAACAAATATTTCAAAAAATTAGTTTCAAGAAAATAAATTGCATTTTTGCTTAATGAGTTAAATGAATGATATAACCTAAAAAAAAAAAGAGTATATGTATTGAATAAAGTTATAAAAACAATATTACTAAAAACGAAAGAGAAATATAAAAAAAATATAGGATTTCTGCAATCCAGAATCTGGAAAGATGAAAGTGAAAGAAAAATATAAAGCAAATATGAGATTATGAAATCACATATTTACTTTATATTTTTTTTTCACTTTCCACAATCCGCATTGCTGAATGCGCAAATCAAAAATCCCATATTTTCTTTCACTTTTGGCTTTCCGCATTCCGCAATGCGGATTGTGAAAATCTCATATTTGCTCTATATATTTTTTTTTTCACTTTCTGCACTCTACATTGCTGAGTGCAGATTATGGAAATTGAAAGAGAAATATAAATAAAATGTGAGATTTCCGTAATCCCCATTGTGGAATGTAGAAAGCCTAAAGTGAAAGAAAAATATAAAGCTAATATGAGATTTCCGCAATCCGAATTACAAATTGAGGAAATCCCATATTTTCTTTATATTTCTCTTTCAATTTCCCCTTTCCGCAATGAGGATTGCGGGAATCCCATATTTATTTATTTTTTTCACTTTCTACAATTTGGATTGTTGAAGGCCAATATATTATATATATATACACATCATAAATAAATGTGCATTAAAACAAATATTTTAATATATTATTAACAATAAATAAATGTGTATTAAAACAAATATTTTAAAAAAATAGTTAGAAAATAAATTACATTTTTGTATTATGAGTTAAATGAAAGATATAACCTAAAAAAAAAGAGTATATGCATTTAATAAAGTTATAAAAAAAACAATATTACTAAAAATGAAAAGATAAATATAAAGAAAATATGAGATTTCCGCAATCCGCAATCCAGAAAGTGAAAATCTCATATTTGCTTTATATTTTTTTTCACTTTCCATAATGTGAATTGTGGAAATCTTATATTTGCTTTAATTTTTTTTTTCACTTTCAGCAATCCGCATTCCAAAATGTGGATTGCGAAAAGTGAAAAAAAAATATAAATGAAATATGAGATTTTCATAATCCCCATTTGGGAATGCAGAAAGCCAAAAGTGAATGAAAAATATAAAGCAAATATGAGATTTCCACAAACCAAATTATGGATTGAGGAAATCTCATATTTTCGTTATATTTCTCTTTCACTTTCTGGAATGAGGATTGTGAAAATCCCATAGTTGTTTCTTTTTTCACTTTCCACAACCCGCATTGCAAAAAGCAGCAAGTGAAAGAATTAGTTCGAAGAAAATAAATTGTATTTTTGTATTATGACTTAAATGAAAGATATAACCTAAAAAAAAGAGTATATGTATTTAATAAAGTTATAAAAAAACAATATTACTAAAAATGAAAGCGAAATATAAAGAAAATATGGGATTTCTGCTGGAAAACGGAAAGTAAAAGAAAAATATAAAGCAAATATGAGATTTCGGCAATTCTGATTGCGGATTGAAGAAATCTCATATTTGCTTTATATTTTTCTTTGACTTTCCACAATCAGCATTGACGAATGGGGAAAACAAAAATCCCATATTTTCTTTATATTTTTCTTTCACTTTCGGCTTTCCGTATTCTACAATGCTGATTGTGGAAATCCCATATTTGCTTTATATTTTTTTTCACTTTCCGTAATTCACTTTGCAGAAACTGAAAGAGAAATATAAATAAAATCTGGGATTTCGGCAATCCGTATTGCGGAATGCAGAAAACCAAAAGTGAAAGAAAAATATAAAGAAAATATGAGATTTCCGCAATCTAAATTAGGATTGAGGAAATCCCATATTTTTTTAATATTTCTCTTTCGCTTTCCGCACTTAAGATTACAGAAATCCCATATTTGTTTTATTTTATTTTTCACTTTCCGCAATCCGCATTGCTAAAGGGGGAAAGTATTAAGTGAAAGAAAAATATATAATAATAATAATAAATAAATGCGTATTAAACAAATATTTCAAAAAATTAGTTTGAAGAAAATAAATTGCATTTTTGTATTATGAGTTAAATGAAAGATATAACCTAAAAAAAAAAGAGTATATGTATTTAATAAAGTTATAAACAAAACAATATTACTAAAAATCAAAGAGAAATATAAAGAAAATATGGGATTTCCGCAATCCCCATTCTAGAAAGCGAAAAGTGAAAAAAATATATATAAATCAAATATGAGATTTCTGCAATCCTCATTGCGGATTGATGAAATCTCATATTTGCTTTATATTATTTTTTTCACTTTCCACAATCCGCATTGCCGAATGCGGAAAGCCCAAAGCGAAAGCGAAATATAAATAAAATTTGCTTTCCAATGTGGATTGCGAAAATGCGGAATGGGGATTGCGGAAAGTGAAAGACAAATATAAATAAGATATGAGATTTTTGTTATCCGCATTGTGGAAAGCGGAAAGTAGAAAGTGAAAAAACAAATATTATTAACAATAAATAAAAGTGTATTAAAACAAATATTTCAAAAAATTAGTTCGAAGAAAATAAATTGCATTTTTTTATTGTGAGTTAAATGAAAGATATAACCTAACAAAAATAATAGTATATGTATTTAATAAATTTCTAAAAAAAACAATATTACTAAAAATGAAATACATAAGTATTTTCTTTGATTAAAAATACAATAATACAATTTTTTTTATTCTTATAACTAAATTATTTTAAAGAAAATAAATTATTTCCATGTATATATTTTTCATTTTTAGTAACCATGTTTTTAAAAATTGAATTGTTGTTGAGTGGAGATCAAACTAATCATGGGATATAATAACTTGAAATTTTAACCATGACATGTTGTACCTAAACTCACCTGACAGAATAAAGCCTGTGCTGTACCTAAACTTGCATGGCAAAATAAAGCAAAGCCTGAGCATTTTCAGTATGTCTATTTAACCGATCAACTCCATGCTGCCTTCTTCGGTATTTACCGGATCATGGGATATAATAACCGAAAATTTTAACCATGGCGTGTTGTACCTAAACTAGTCAATTACCAGGCGACACTTGTCATAATGTTAATGACCAGGGAGACGAGGAATCTTTTGAGACTGCGTCTCCATAGGAAAAACGCCTTTGACGTAATTAAACAATTAAAACTTGAATTCAATACTAGGTTTAAATCCTTCCCAAACTATAATATAAATCCAATAAACAATTAAGAAGTATGGTAAATATACTACACAAATACTACCTATGCGGAAAAACCACTTATACCATAAAACCAAGAATTATAGCTCGAAGAGTAAATTTTTTCAGGGTTTACAACTATAAGTGAAATCATAACGTTACTAACTGCAAATATATTTTAAATAGTAAGAGTATTCTGAGCTCATCAGGGTATTTTTTAAGGATTCTAATATTATACTTAAGTATAGTATTATAGGTGATTGTTTTGGATTGAAAAAAAATGTTTATAGATAGGTAGGCGAATATTAAATATGAAACATAAAATTAACACTGAAATGTGTAAATTTTGACGAATATTATGATAAAAAAACATATTTTATGTAAATGTGGGCGATATAAGACACTAAAAATGATCAAATAACAAATTTAGTTTTTGAAAAAAACCCAAAAAATAGCCAATTGATGAAATTTCGCTCATAAAAATTACCTTAGCTCTCATGTACCGATTTTAATGAAATTCCCCCTATCAAATTTAGCATCAAAAATCTGTGGATTCAAACAAAAAAAGGAAACTCATTCATTAACAATGTTTATACCAGAATTTTAGTTTACCTAATAGGAGAAGACATGGCTAAGAGAAGCTAGATCGAATGGTCCAAGAAGGATTCTAACATGGGTTTCGACACAACGTTGTTCACGACTCCCCCTGCACTAGGGCCAATCGTGGAATCCCAAGTAGAGGCATGAGGAGAACGACGAAGGGAGAATCCAAAGGCGGGGGAGGGGGGGTGAGGGTCAAACCCCTCCCAAGTGGCAACAATAGAAGGAAGCCATATCATGGAATCATTGAATACGCTCGATGCAAATGCAGAAGGTAGCAGCAAAGGCGGGGGAGGGGGGGGGAGGGGCAAACCCCTCCCAAGTGGCAACAATAGAAGGAAGCCATATCATGGAATCATTGAATACGCTCGATGCAAATGCAGAAGGTAGCAGCAAAGGGGAATACAAGAAAACACAAGGCACGCCAACCATGAAAAACAATTGCAAATACATTCCAAAGGCAAAAGAAATACCCACCTTGCAAATCTAGGAAGACATAATCAGATCACATATACGACACATGAAAGAAATGCCCTCATCGACAAATTCGTAGGGATATGACCATCAGATAAAACCTTGGTGTGGTGGATAAATGTAACCTGGAAGCCTTTGGGACATCACTTCCTTCATTTGGGGAATAAGGGCTTCTCCACAGTGGTCTTCCTAATTCTTGAAGACAGAAATAAAATGTTTGAAGGAGAACCGTATTGTTTCAACTCTGTTAAAATTTTCTTGAAACCCTAGAAAGAAAGGTTTAGCCTAGAAAAAGAAGATCTAACCTATGTCAATATCTGGATTAGATTATACTCCCTTCCTTCGAAGTATTGGCATGAGAGCATTCTGGAGGCTTTAGGGAACATGTAACGTCCCCGACCCTCTGACCGATGAAGAGGATGCTACCATAACATTATCTATTTGGGAAACTAGCCCCATGAACATATACATAAAAATTGAATTGAAACTAAAACATGGATACATCATTACCATACAACAGAAGCAAAACCATACATTCAAGCATTTATCATGTTCATCATTTTCATTAAACAACAAATACAATTTCCAGAGATGAAATAGTTAAGAATACTTATCTTTGAATGAAGCTCCCCGCAACCAGTTATGTCGCTGCAATGTTCCACACAACCATAGGCCAGTGTTATCCTTAATCTCTTAGCAACAACGCCATCCCCGAGTTGGGTATGATTCCCCAAGGAATAAGGAAACTAAGAAGGCTCACACATAGCCAAAGATACATAACTCATCTAAGCCAACACAGTTAGGTTTATCAGGCCATCAGGGAGCTGGGAAAAGTTGACTGCTAAGTTGGTGGGCTCACTGAAGAGCTAAGGACACCTGCATCAGAACTAGCCTGACTTCGAGGACACCCACACACACCAAAAACAAGGAATTAGTCCCTTGTCTTCTACACAGTCCTTCAGGCCCTGACTTCCCTTCCAGTGCTATTTAGGGGGTGTGGAGAAGAAAGCCAACCCTCTAGCTCTGTCTATGAGGCTCTCGAACACACCAGGTTTATCAAGCATACCAAGCCTTCATTCCCACTCCAATACAGTCCAAAGACCAACCACTGCATACACACAGCAAAATCGAGCAATTCACAGCTCTGGGGAAGAAAAGAAAACACCAGAGAGAAAAATCGAGGTGACAATTTGGGTAATACACAGCTCTGACTGGGAAATTTGATTCCTGAGTCGTTCTTGGCCCTATCGTGGCCAAAACGACTCAACAGGAACCCACAGCAACCCAAATTTCGTGGGGAAACCAGTAGCGATTTCTCATCTGTGTGAGGAAAGAAAAACAACCCGCGTGGAGGTGAATTCACATACCCAGACCCACAACATGAAGAGAAATACATACACAACAAAATTGTGAGGGTAAGGTCACTCTCCTAGTTCTTTGCGTGAGGAAAAATTCCAAAACCTGTGCGTGAGGAGAAGAACCGCCGTCCCTACCTGAGAATGAAAAATGGAAGAATGCCCACGTGAAGAGAAACAGATCCCTAGTGGAGTGTGTGTGTGGGAAAGGAATGACAATCCTGCCACACACCACTGCCCATGTAAAATGTTTTCTCAGGCCATCACTTCCCCCAACTAACTCCAGAGAATTTAATTTGGTAGTTGACTGATTGATGGGTTCTCCTATTGACATGTGGCTTTTTCCTATTGGTCCTAAAGGTTAACTAATTCCCCCTCCTTATCCTTATGAAAATCATGCCCTTTTCATTATGGTTTCATTGACATAGCCGGTTTGGGTTTATTTTAATTAAAAAGTATGTTTACATGATGCCAAATTTAATATGTGCTGGATAACATGATATACCATCAGCAACGATTTTAATCGCCGGAACATAAAACGATAAATCGATGGTGGGGATTTTTCCTTTAGCTCCACACCACGATTAATTACAATATATACATCATATACATTTTTAATGCAAACGGGGTCAAAACAGGGGTGTTACAGAACATAATATGAGAATCTGTCAAAATAGAAGAGCACAAAAAAAATGAGGTACATGTCATATGCCTACATCTATGTTTATATGGACAAAATGAAGGACTTACCAGAAGGAATTAATCTAAGCTGGGATGACGAGGACTGGTTTCAGCTCTTGGACTATGAACATATACCCTTCAGATGTAGGAGGTGCCATGAGCATGGGCACTTGTTTAGAGAATGTCCCGAAAACAATCCAACCACACTGCAGAAAGGAAAAGAGGTCAAAGATGCTAATGGCTTCACCAAAGTATCAGTAAAAAAAATGACATCAAAGCGAAATCAAGGACCAGAGGTAAACAAAAAACCTATTTCCTCTAACGCTTTTGATGTACTACAATATGAGCAAGTGTAGGTCAATATTGACATTGAAGGATAAAAAAGAGATGGAAACAAACAAGAAACATAAAAGGAAAGAAAAGATATAGATATCCTCAGAGCAACAAACATTCAATGAGGGATCCCCTTGGAACAGCAAACATACATGGATATGGGGGGGGAGGATACAGACAACATGGATCCAGGAGATATAGATCTGGATGAGATAGAAAAAACAGTTCAAGATCCAGAAAAAGGGGTTACCCCCTCATAGAAAGTGGTCATGCTCAAGGAATCCATAATCAAAACAAGGAAATAAAAAACACTTGGAATAGGGACTGAAAACTCGAGAACCAAAATCCATGAATTTATCAAAAATTCTAGCAACGAAAGGCAAGGAAGGAGAATCATTTAGCAATGAATCAAGGAAAAAGGGGAGAAATTGGTCGCTTTAGGTAGATTCCCTACCATAGAGGCAACTTTCTCCATCCCATGCACACATTCCCAATGAAGCTTGTATCCTGGAATATCAGAGGCCCAGTGCACCTCACAAAAAACAATTATTAAAAAGGAAATTTGTTGTGGAAAAACCCTTGGTTATGGTCATACATGAAACCAAATGTTCCGAAGACAACTTTAAATCCATGGAGGAAAAAATATGGAAAATAGTGAATTGTTAGCTATTGATGCTACAGGTGTAGTTAGAGGTATAGGTATAATATGAAACCCCCAAGAAATATGTCTTTCCAATTTCATGGCAACAAGATTCACCATCTCGGACGAATTCCACATCCTCGGTGCCAATTTCAAGGGTGCCATCACCAATGTTTATGGACCCTTTGCACTGACAAAAAACCATGTCTTCCTCAACTCTCTAAAGATGTTGCATCAGTGGGTGGGGCTAAAGCACTTAATACTTGGAGGATCAATCTTATTCGAAACCTCCAAGAAAACAAGGGAGGTATCTACACCCTAGGAACCTTAAACGCCGACTTTGATACTTTAATTAATGAGTTATCCCTGGTGGACATAAGCACGAACAATAGCATGTACACTTGGAACAACAACCGCTCCAGTGACAGACATATCACCTCCTGATTTGATTGCTTATTATCTCAGAAACAATTTTAACAGGAGGAGCATACATACCAGCTCTTGTTTTCCCTAAGACAGGCTTGGACCGTTGGCCTATAAGTCTTAATTGGAGCAGAATAGGGGAACATTTGAGGAGACCCTTCATATTTGAAAAATTCTAGCTAGCCCATCCTGATTTTCAACCCCTCATTAAACAATGGTGGAAGGACTTTCAATCCCCAGCAAGAACTATGATGTATAAGTTTCAACAAAAGCTTAAATATATCAAAGAGCAAGTGAAAATTTGTAACAAATAACACTTTGGCAACATCCATCTTGAAAAACTACAGCTTAAAGGTCAGTTGGTGGACCTTCAAAGAACCATTATGCAATAGAGTTATACAGACTCCATCAAAATAGAAGAAAAGAAACTGCAGGAAGGCCTAGATATCAGAGAAAAGCAAGAAGAAATCCTTTGGAAAACCAAATCTAGAAATCACTGGCTTGAGGAAGGGGAGAATAACTCCTCTTTTTTCTTCAAAGCAACAATACAACATCGACAGACTAACATAAATGTTAGACTTAAAGTAGACAATGGAACTGAAGCAAAAACACATGAAGAAACATAACACATTCTCACTAACCACTTCAAGCAATTAATGAAAGAACCGGGGATGGAAAGAAATACAGCTATGGATAGAATATTGGAGAACATCCCAACACTGGTGACGCCAGAGAAAAACAAACTCCTTCTATGACCCATCGAAATGGCAGAGCTAGAGGAGGCATTCAAATAACTGAAAAATGACAAAGCCCCTGGACCATATGGCTTTACTACCAACTTCTAACATGCTTGTTAGCATACCATCAAAGACGAGGTCTTGGACATTGTGGAATATTCTAGAAAAATGAGGAAGATCTTAAAGGCTTTCAACTCAACTTTCCTCTCCCTCATCCCCAAGGAGAACCACATTAGAGGAAATTTCAACCCAAAATGGGCCTTCCAAAAAGAAATCAACAAATATATAAAATAATGCCATGTAGATAATTTTTTAATATATTAATTCTACTTTTCACTCTTATTGAAACTGCCCAGAATTAATTCACTTTTATCAAAGCCGCCCGAAATATTTATTTCAGATTAAAATAAAATTTATGAAAACAAACTTCGATGAAATGTTTGACTGAGAAATAATTATAGAAATACATAAAATAAGGAAATAGATGTAATACATAATCGCATCTAAAATTAGTTATTTCAAGGACCAAGATTAATAAATTGTTTGACCTCAAAATAATAATCCAAATTGCATAAAACAATGATAGAAATTTAATATCTAAAAAGTAGTTATTTAATTATTTTATTAAACTTATAAATATATAAAAAAAATGATTAAAAAACAATATTTAGTATTATATATAACTCAAAAATTACTATTATAATATTAAATCTATCTTATCATTAAAAAATTTATACAATATTACACGATCATATTATTAAAAAATGCTATATATTAAATATGCCTAAAGTTATATTTTATTAAGTTCATCATATTATCTAAAAAAATCATACAATATTATATGATAATAATTTTAAAAATACAAGTTTATTAATTCAACATTTTTATTTAAATTTGATTTATAAATTCAATCTAAATTATTAAAAATGTATTTAAATTTTCACCAAAACAATAAAAATAAATATTACATTTGATATTATGAATATATATATATATATATATATATTAAAAAACAATTTAAAAAAAAATTATAATATATTATATTACAAAATTTATTATATACTATATTCATATTATTATTAAATTTAAAAATTATGTTAAATTTGATATGGCCAATCCATAAATTAATGGTTGTGTCGGCTACACTCTTTAAATATACTTGAAATTAATTAATAGTAGAGTTTTATTGTATTTATTTGGTATGTTGTATTAAAAAATAATATTTCATTAAATAATTTAATTTTAAAAAAAAGTTATCTTATCCAAATCTAAGAATTTTAGTAATTCAATTAAAAAAAAAAATTACCTTATCCAAATCTAAGAATTTTTATACATTTTTAAATAAAACAATAATTTTATTTTTTATTTATAATTAATGTTGATTTAGAAGTGCCTTGTTTTAGGTACATTGGGTTTTATAGTTGACCCAAATGTAAAAAGATAAAGTTTAAAGAACTGTTCGTTCAGTTCATCTGGCTGGCAAGTTCTTCTGGCAAGAAATGTGTTCGATCTTCCTCGAGACCTTGTCTGGCATCCACCATAAGAGCTTTTAAAAAATTTGCCATCCACCATAAGAGCTTTAAAAAGATTGGCGTTATGCTAAATTTGATGCTAAAATATATATCGGGCTCTACTGGATATCTTTGTTGGATCCTCGGCCATTGAGAGCAAGAATGGGTGTGAATCGAAAATGGAAACCCTCAGCTAGATGCTTGGCGTGAATAACAAATGGAAATCATTTGATTTTAGAGGTTGCTTGGCATGAATCGGATGGAAACCCTTGGATTCCACAGGTAGAGGTTCAATTTTTTTTCAAATTATTCTATTTAAACTTTCATTTGCCCTCTTAGAGAAGTTTACATTGAAGTGTGAATTTGTCTGGCTGATGCTTGATCACCATGGCAGGATCTGAGATTAAGCCGCATTGGCCAGGAGAGTCATAGCCAGCATAGGGGTCCTTCAAATACTGTATCAGATTCACGCCAAGACATCCCTCCAATAGTAAAGAGGATTGTGCGGATTTATGGGCATTGTTAAAGGTTGCCCTTAACAAGAACGTCATTTCGCTGCAGCTTTTCAGGGATTCAAAAATGGTAATAGAATGGACAACTAACAAAATTCAAATTTTCGCTTCTCATTTGCAACATCTTTCTCTCTATTGTTCGAGTTCTAGTGTAGTAATTCAAGTTCACTTCATTTGCACATGTTTGTCGAGAGTTGAACTCGAAATTTGATGGGCTCTCAAAACTCGCTCTAGATTTGGAACCTAGATTGATTGAGCTTTAGGAGATTAGGGGCACACAAGTTAGAGACTTTGTTATGTTAACTTAAGCCTCTCATAATATATTGTGATGTAAGGTTTGTAGTCATAATTAGTCTATATGTTTTGATGGATATATTTCTTGGAAAGAATGGTGCCTTTCTAGCAATAGATGTAATTATGGCCTATCCAAGGAAAATATGTAGGGCTCTAGGAGCTTTTTGTAAGTCCATCATGGACAATTTGTCATATCCACCCCCCTGTCTATATCTATTTCCATACCCACTTCAATGCAACTTAGGGGGATCTCCATAGAACAATGTGCAAAAGTGGTTCAAAGAGTTTTCACAACAACCTCCCACAAATTGGATCTCATTGATATCTAGGCAAGGGTTCATTACTTCATCCTATCACTCATCAAGATAGGTTTCCATCTCTTCAAGTTTGGACCCTTCTCAATAAAGAGGTGACATGGTTCACAAATATGTTTTGAATGGCACTTCATAAGGAAATGCTCTTCCTTATGTTGTTCTCAAACAAGTATTAAATACCAAGTAGGTGGAACGCTCTTCAAATATTGAATGTTGGACTCATTCATCTTTATTTTCGGTAGGGTATTCCTTAATAGGCCTTGACTAGACTTGTTGTACATACACTGTAAAATATAGGTGTCATATCTGAGTGCATCAAAAGCTGGTAATGAACTGGGAAAGCATATAGGCTACCCTACAAGCTACCTTAGAATGGTGCTACAATGTCTGGATGACCCATTACACAACTCAATAATATTCCCTTTACTGATAGTTATAACTCCTGTGTTCTGCATATTGTATGTGTTGTTTTCAGAAGCACAATGATTATAAGCCTTCTTATAGGGAATTCAAGAAAAGAATTTCCTTACAATGACTAACTTGGAGCCAAAATAAATGGAAAGATGCTAGAGGAACCACACCCTCAACTTCATGCTTCTCAAAAACTTTGCCAAATTCTTACACCATCCATGGCACTCCTCCTAAACTCTACCCAGCGGTTCAATCTACAATACTCCCCCAATGTATAAAATTGGCCTTGGAAGTTTCATTTTTTGTAAGAGCGATTTGAAAACTGGTATAAGGATAAGACAATGGCAACTGATAAGTCTTTGCCAAAGTTTCTTATAACTAATATGGGGGTTGGCTCACCAAAAGTAGTAAGATATTCCAAGGAAGTGAGATTTCATTTAAGCACAAGTGCCACCAAAAACGATGTGCCCACAAAGGTTCACAGAAAACTGAAAATCCTAAACCTCCAAGAATCCTGAAAGATCTAGAAATTAATAAACACAAGGCCTGGCCAAGGAACCCAATCAACATTTTCCCATAGAATCAGCATATACTTTTAAATTATCAATCCCAAAATCAGAATCCATGCTAGAAAGGCACCATAGAGACAATACCTCTGCTTTGGTGTTTGTACCATGGGGCCACAGTTTAAACTGAGTTTGGAGCAATGATCACTATTAATTCTAAGAACCACTCCAGCGACACAAAAACCTCCTTGAGCAAATCCATTGGAAAAACCTGTAGCCTCTTATGTAGAAGGGACATCCATAATTTGCCTAATTTTAGGAGTCTTTACCTTTGCTTGATAATAATATTTATACAATCCAATAGTCTGCATACCGATGGCATCAAGATTCATCTTCTTATCCTAAAAAATGATGAAATTATTGGCTTTCCATTGACTCCCTGGTATAAATGCAAGTAAAGTATAGTGTTCTATGCAATTTTGATACCAATGAAGGAAACTTTGTTCAAAAGACAGACATCCCAAGGTCCGTAAAATATTTAGGAAAGAACAAATACAAATTCAAACATATTTAGTAACCTGACAATTGAAAAAATTGTGTTTAACTGATTTTGAATCAGTATTGCACAAAGCACATTTGTTTGGCCCAACCCAACCTCTGAGCAGAATATTATCCCATGTTTTCAAACAATTTCCAAAAGATAACCATTAATACATTTTATTTTTGTTGGTACATGTTAGCTCCACATATTTCTATACCACTATCTAGGAACATGTTTATGCAATCCAACTCAGGCCAGGCATATAATATATCAGTGCAATCCAACTCATCATTTTCTGCATTTGTTGAAAAGTTGTTGACAAGCTGATCATCATAGCTATTGATAACAAATTGAATATAACAACATTTTTCCTTGTTAATGTTAATGAAAGAGAGTACAGTTCATTGCTTTTCAAACAATGCCACAAAGTGGTTAGTCCTATTAATTGTGGTTTAATCTAGAAATTACAAAAATAAATTAAAATTATAAAAATATAAATTAATATTAATATAAATTTGTAAATTTCTTATAAATAATTTCCCTGTTATGCAGCAGTCCAATGAGGCCAATTTATTTTACAAGGTGACATATTCCATGTGCTAGCAAAAATTTAGAAGTTTGTTGATTGTTGTGGATAAATATTTGAAATTGATTAGAATATGGTCATATTTGAGGGTGGATAAACCCAAGCAAGTGGGATACATCCTATTTATTTATTTAGACTTTTTGTTTTTTGTAAGATTGTTTTTCTATATTCTACTCATTGTTTTTTAATTTATGTTGTTTTCATATGCAAACATAGAAATGTAGCTGGATTTAAAATATTCTACAAGATGCCTCATAGCTTTGAGGTATGCCTCAATATCTAAAAAGTTATATTTTCCTTAGAATATCTCCCTAACTATTCCTTCTGCAAGTTGATTTTATCTTTTTGGGATTTTCTAGTATGTTTTAATTTTTATAATCTTGGTTGTTTGCAGGACTCTTGAACAAAAATACTATGGTGTAAGAAAGAAGCACTATGTTTCCCACATAGATTTAAGTCTGTATATGGCACCGATCCATAAAAAAAATTAGAAAGTGGCTCCTAACATTGACTACAGTGCATTAAGGGAACGTGGAGCTAAAAATCTGGATCTTTGGGTAGAGGGAGAACTCTATCCAGTTGACCATGTGTCCAAATCCCATCATGATTTCAATACAATAACATGACTATGCATTTGTATGCCATGGAAAAAACGGTCCTCTAGGATATTGTAAAAATTTAGAAGGTAACCACATTTTCCTTGAACATAAAATACAAGATCTCAGTGTCAAATTACATCATCTCAATCAGTCATATATGGTTGTTTATTGTGAAAACATGAGATTGAACCAAACAATAACAATATTGAATCAAAGACATGTGAATGCATTGCTTGAAGAGAAATCCAACTCAGCAAAAGAAATTCAGAAGTTGAAAATTGATCTCCGTCGTCTCCAAAAGAGACACTCTAGGTTAAAGGAAAAAAAAATTGGTTGAGGATTAGACCAAAAAAATTGAAACCGATATCATGTTTGAAAAGGGGGGGAGGTGGCTGTAGAAAAAGAGTGTTTGGGGTGTGGTCCATGTTAGATGAAAATTTCCCTGATTTTGTGGATTTGTGCAAAAAAGTGTTAAAGAAAAGTAACATGGAAGCAATGCTCAAACAACCTGAATTTCATGCTTTGAGGAAAGAAGTAGTTAATCAATTCATTGCAAATTTAAGAATTGATGTAAAGGATGTTTAAGGAGTTTGTGATGATAGAATGATCAACAGGGAAACATATGCAAGTATTTTCTAAGTTCTGAGAGAGGGAATGTTAAATGTTGGTATTAAGAAAACTGTGGTTCCTCGCCCTTTCCATGTGAAGAAAGAGTGTGCACTACGAAACAACAAAATTGTTGATTCATTGGGAAATGCATATCATTTAGAAACAATGCATGAAGTTACAAGTAATAATAAAAACAAAGTACTAAGTGAAATTATTCCATTAATTAGAAACAATAACATGTGGTATGACCTAGAACGAGTATTACAACTGATGGTGAGGTGCTACGACATATCCACTGAGGAGGCATGTGGAAAATTGGTTGTTGTCTTAAAATTGGATGAGATGGAGTTAGTCAACTTGGAAAAATATGAAAGAGTTTCAATCACACTAATGAATTGTGCATTAGATCCAAGCCTTGATAAGACAAGTGATAAATATTTTCAAGTTCAATTTGAAGAACACCTTTTTTGGTTGGGCATTTTCCGTGTCAACAAGGAGTCCCATGAGTCCTTAAAATTTGTTTTTAGGAAAACAGATTTACCATCAATTATGTCTTCACATGCTGCAGGTGAAAAGTTATACGTGGAAGGCTATAGTTCATATTTTGTGGAATGACAACTTGTAGCGGATTTAAAAACTCTCAAGTGTATGTACAACGTTTCTCATGGTGCAAATGCAATGTATAGTTGTTTATATTGCATGCATAAAAAACAAAAAGATAGAAGTTGGAAAGGTGGTATTTTGAGTTGTCCTCAAAACCTTCCTCTTGATCGTGATGAACTTGATCCAAATATAGACGCAGTGCTTCCTATACCATTGATTAGGGTGCACATGTGCACTTTGCATGCGTTTGTAAGAATTGTTGACAAGATGGTCTATTTATTTATTATGTTTGCATGGAATAAATATCCACAAATTGAAAGTAAAAAGTCAATTGAGGCAATTGAATGTGTTCTTTCAAAAGCAGGCTTGCATGGTGGACATGTAAAAATTGAAAAATATATTAAGAGGTCAGGCACACGAGGTAATATTCTAGCAAAGCCATCAATATCATGTGTCAAGGCATGTTGTTTTCTTGAAAAGTAATGTGGACATGGATGTTGAGGATTGTATGAACAAGTAATTGACGTGGAAGATGATCGCACTAGTGGAGGGTGTGAAGCAGCTAGAAAGAAGAAATGTGCTTGGAGGTCACTTTCATCTCTTTTTTTGTTGATGGAAAAAGATAAATTTATGGAAGGTGATGCAATAGCATTTCAAGAAGTTGTTATAGACTTCATAAAAGCAATGAAAGAAGGTTGGGGAGACAACCATATGACACATTATATGGTATGCATACAAATTTTCATCCCACCAGAACTTTACTTACTAATTTACATATTTTATTATAAATTTACTACATTTGGTAAATTGTTTTGGTATTCTAAGATAAATTGATGATGCAACATCAATTATTTGCACACAGGCCATGGTTTGCAACAAAATATGGAAGCTTGGGAATTTGGGGTACACAGGGTGTAGAGAAATCGCATAAGCTAGCTCGTACTATGTACCATAGATGCACACAAAAAGTAGGGTCTTCCAATCAATCAAATGTTCTTTTGCAAATGGGTCAAGCATTTTACAGGCGTAAAATGGATGGATTTAAGAAGAAAAAACACCTTCCAGAAACAAATAAGCTTCATAGAGTGATAAGACAAGCAAATCTAAGCAGGAAATGTAAGAGATCTGATGTTTTTGAAGGTGGGGTTGGGACAAGTTCAGGGTATGCAATCTGCATTTTAACTTTTTACCTTCTTAATTTAATAATTTATTGTTTTTAAAGGCTCATTATCATTTTTTTTCTTTTGTAGGTGTGACCCTCTATCAATGGGACCTTCCTCAATCCATTGAAGCTGCCTATAACTGTATTATCTTTCAGAGACATCTAGAATTGTATTGGCTTCATCATAATACAAATTTTGGTCTAAAATGTCTCATATAAAGTTGTGTAGAGGTGGTGTTAGAATGAAAAAGTAATCGTTATATAAATTTTGGTCTCAATATCTCATAGAAAGTTTCGTATACAATGATAACAAATTTTGGTCTCAATGTCTCATAATTTTTTTTGTATAAATTGTTTTATGTGTGCTGTTGATCCTCGTCATGGCCGTTATCTAACAGCCTCTGCCATGTTTAGAGGAAGGATGAGCACCAAGGAGGTAGATGAGCATACTGTATGGTAACTTTTTTTTTAATTACTCTTCGAAATGAAAGTCTGAAACATAATTTATGGTGCAGGCAATCCAATTACAGGCTACCTGATCGAGATGTTAAATGAAATCTAAACTTCCCAATTCTTGGGTGGCTCTACCTCATGTAAAAATGCAGCTAGCCTCTTGGGCACATCCGTGACATGAAGGAAAATCTGAAGTTAATGGTGACATTTTTGAATTTTATCATCATCCGTTCATTGAAGATATGGATCCTCCTCATGCAACTTCAAATTGAAGACTATACTTTCTGCAGTTTCTATCAAAAACATTTTGTAGCCTACAACAACCTTAACACATAATTGTGTTTGGCAGTTTCAACACTATTTCTTGAGATCTATTTACAGGATATATGCACTGCAATATGTTTTGATCTATGATGTATATCTCTTTTGTAATATGAGTTCCCTACATGAAATACATGATATACATGTAATATGCAGAATGTAACTTTATTTCTTTTAATAAAATTAAGCCTTTTTTCCAACGATGAATAACTTTACATCTAGGTGTATTTTTTTGGGTACAATCAATTCCATCCATACTAGTGAAGTTACATTTTCATAAGTGTAGTTGTTTGCTTTATATCTTTTCATAACATGCCTGAATTGGTGGAGAAATTGTTTCTATTATGTCAATTTTGCATCCATAACTCTAGGACGGTCATATTATGTCTTGATTTTTTTGTTTATGTTGTATTAGTGTTTTATTTTTAAGATGTATTTGATGACTGGGCCATGCTGCGGCAAGGTGACATTGGTTGGTCACCTCAATTAAGGGTATAGTTATATGTTTGTCAATTGTAAACATATATGTTTTCTACCATGTACAATCTTGACATGCAAATAAAAGGTTATTTTCCAATATCAAAAGCAATTGTTTCGGATGCATACAATGGACACTATTTAACACAATGCAATGCCAGCATGAACACCAACTCTATCAATCTTTAGGAATTGTTGAACCTAGTTCACAAGGATCAAAAGGAAATAAGCAAAGAATCTCAATACGTGACCATTTGGCATCTAGTTTGGTGGGATTTTGCACAATATTCACTTTTAACCATATGTATTTAATGGAATTTGACAATGGACATACTAGGAATCAAAACTAGGATGTGTAAGGGTTATGGCAAAGTGAAAAAAAGTCCATGTGTGCTTGTTGTTGATCACTTCTCTTAAATGGTGTATTTTATAGCTTGTAATAAACATGAATATGGCTCCCACATTCCTATGATTTTATTCAAAATGATGATTCGGTTATATGGATTTCCTCTATGACCTCTGATAGTGACCTCCAATTCTCAACTCATTTTTGGAAAACAGTAAGGAGCACGTCACGCATACAAAATTTTCAAAGTAATCCCTGGCACTATACTTGTCTCTGTTTCTAAATTCAAACCGCTATAAATCCTTGAATTCCATGTCATCTGCTTTGTGTTGGATCCTCGAGACAACTAAATAACTTTGATCGACTTGAAACCAGCTTAAACTCTGGAAAACACTAATAGTATGTATGGTTCTTCAAAATGTGAGTCACACCCACTTCATCTTACTGCACTCTTACCCATATCAATGAACATTTTGTGTGTTGGCAATACGGAAGATGGCATTATTGGCATTGATGTCAATATATGAGATGATGGAGATTTGGTGAACTAAAGCAATGGACAGACACATCCTAGTGATGATCATTGATGGAAAAATAAGATGAGAGGCATGTCCTTGTTGACATAACCATGGATAAGGCTGAAATATCTGTCAAAGCAAGTGGTGAAACTAGGAGATAGTAATTGATAGGTTAAAGTGGTGAAACTAGGAGACACTGTCTGAAAGAGGGGTGCTTGCAATAATAATGCATAGACAAAAATTGATAGGTTTTCTCAAAGGCTTTGCTATGAGGCTCAAGACATGCCATTTCTTCAAGAAGCTTTGAAGTTTCTATAGGCTAGTGTTGACATTGCTAATTAACATTGTTGATTGATTTAGAATGCCTCTGCCTGCTAAATGTCCAGTGGAATTTTCCTCCATGCCATAACACTTTGTGGATGATGAAATGGAAGCTCGAAATTTTGAGAAAGAGATATGGTTTGGGCAAAGGTGAGGTTCAATTTCTACCCAAGAGTTGGAGGTTCAATTTCAATGGTTGGGGAATCAAGTGGACCAATTAAAGATTGAAAATTAGAGGATCTAGAATTATGGTTGCACTCTTTTCTAAGCTCATCTAGAGTCTACATGCATTTATGATGCTCCTTACAAATCTACTAATTAGTATGAAATTTCGATGTTTTCCTTGTGTGGGATCTCCTAATATAATTTACAGTACTACAAACATGTCAAGCATAGCTAGAATATTACAATAGTTAAGTTGTTTCATTGAGGTGATTTCTTGAAAAAAAATTCTGAATCTCTCAGTTATTTTCATAAACTTTATTTACTTATCTTGTAATTTTTCTTAGTGGCTTGCACACCCTTTTTAATAGAATTCACAGAACTAGAGACATATTAAGATAAGATAGAGTATTACATTATTTAATTTATTATGCTCAGGTTGTTTATTAGAACACCATTATGAATATCTTATCTATGTTCATAGGAATTATTGTCTCATTTTGTAATTTTTCCCAGTAGTGTAGCCACCATTTTTAATACATAATCTAAGCATTGTTGTGAAAAAAGAAAAATGAAAATATTGTGCCTCTAGATACAAAAATAAAATAACATATTATTGATTTACAATAAAAAAATTTCCACACAACCTTTTGAGACTCTTCGATGATGATATTGACTAACTCCGAGACATTGTTTTTAAAAAAATCCACCCTTCATGGCTAATACACCAACTTATTAAATACTTCCAAATTTCTATACACGAGTTTCTAAAACATAATCAAATAGAAATGAGAGCTTCATTTTCTAGGATCTAAATTGCTTATATTTTCCCCTTGCATTCCTTCTCATTAAATTATTGTTAGAAAACCAGGATAGCAGAGAAATAACAATTAAACAAGATGTAAATATTAAACACATTACAAGAGACACATATATAACATGGTTCACCCAAAATGGGCTACGTCCACACATAAATTTCCAGTCCTTTATTATTATACCATCCAACAAAACGAAGGGATACAACATGCAACAACCCTGCTGCATTTCCTTTTCACACTCTCATGTTCTCTCTCACACAATCACAGAGTTTGTTTTACAATGCTACAATACAATACACAGTCGTATTACAATGCTTTCCTTTTATAGGGGAATACCATGGGAAAATACTATAGGTTACTTAATACCATGGGTCCGCAAACTGATGTCCAACAAACAACCCAAAATTTTATTTCGGGGACAAAGACCTTGAACCCCCATCGGGGCCCTGTTGGCCCTTGGAACCCCCACCTAGGGGGGATGGCCCCCCTTAGACCCCCTAGCTATGGGAGTGGCCCCCCTCAAACCCCTGCAGGGGGACAACGTCCCCCCGTACCCACCAACTGGGACAAGTGTATAATAAAATTGGGGTACAAACACAACTAAACAATAACACCTATGAATCTAGAAGATTAGGCTCCACAACCAACAATTAAGAGATTACAAAGCATTAGATATAAATCAAACAAAAATGAACACAATACATGGGTTCCTTTCATACACAATGTTGAACTGATAATTTGTAGCATTACAATATTGAAAATGAAGCTAAAGACAATAAATCCTAGAAAGGAGACTAAAAGATGCATAAGTACTTTGTGTAGAAAAAAATAATATATAACTAGAAATTAAAGTCCACATCCTTTTGTAGTCATAGATGGAAAAAGAGTGTTGTACTTGAAAAAACAGAGCTAAAATGGGGAGGTCATATGCCCATTGATTGAGTAACCAAATGTTTCTTGTCCCCTTATTTGTCGACACAAAAGGGTGGGTTTCAAAGCTATACATATTATACTTTTAAGTTTGAGCTTGGTTAAGGAGCGAATTAAAGGTGAAATTAGTGCAAATATTTGATAAATATCCATGTCCCTACTCCACATATAAATAAATTTATATATACAAAAATAATATTATAAGTGAAATATCCCCAGAAAAATCATAGACCTTACTATTTATATCCATGAAAGCTTCACTTCCACTCTAAACATCGCACTCTATATGTTCCTATTGTGCCCTAACTATTGCAAGGCCTTTCTCATTTATTTTAATTTTTTGTCCTGTCCACCTTGCCCTTGGTGACAATTCCCAAATGACGCTATTAAGATCAATGAAGGCATTTTCCTTTGAACCAACAACCCATTGTTGATTTTTAGTTCAGAAATTTCTATATAACTCTTTGAGATCTTTTAATGTTCTTGCTTTCTTCCACCATTGAACTTCCACTTTGTAAGACTCAATAGTTCCATTAGAATCTTGGTAAATATTTCTTTTTCCCCTTCCTAACCATAATGCACACTCTTCATCAGGTGATTGCACTATGAGAAATTGTCCTTCTACAGTATCTTTTTTTTCAGAGAACATGCATCTCTAGGTTTTTTATGATGAGGACCAACATAGCATTTCTCAATTGTGGGGATAGTTTCTCTCAAATATGCTTCCATAAGTTGTTGAGATGATTTTATATGTTCCTTAACTCCTTTGTCTTGCAATGTAAATAGCCAAAAATTAGATGAATGGTGTTTAATTCTTTGAAATGGAGTGTCCAAATATTTATAAATATTTTCCCAATAAAGTATATTTGAATAAAAATATTGCTCACCTCCATTATTGACAACATTTCTCCAAAATGAGATATATGTTTCCAATCCTTTTTGTATTTCATCCATCTCCAAACTTTTCTTTACCTTTAGATTTAACAATTTGGGCTTCCCCTTTGACAAGTTCGCGATTTCATCGGGTAAGAAACACCAAATATGAATAGGAGATGACCACTTTTCATCCTATAGAGAGGCCTTATATTGCATAATAGGAACATCATCAATGAGTTGAAAATTTTAAATTTGACTTTTTTTTTATACTATAAATCTTGGAGGTTCGATCTAAAAGGTGTGGCTCTACAAAGGGTTTTGAAAAAAAAAATATTATCAATAAAAAATGAGACATAGGGATGGCGGTATTCACACATGTTTTGAGTATCCATCATCTCTGGAAAAGAAAATATGTCTTTCCTTCTTAATTTTGTTGATAGCCTCCCATAAGTCCCATTTGTCTTCATGTGTGTGACCCATGGGAAGGAATACAACATCAATAACATAAAAAACCCTATTTTCTGTTAATAGAGAAAGAAACACAAACACCTATTGATTTTTGTTATCACCTACACAATTATCCATTTGCAATAATAATATTGGGGGAAAGTTTTGTATTATCAATACTTATTTATCTTGTTGGCACAACGCTTTGTCTATAATCCAAACATTGTCCATAGTAGTCATTTTCAAACAAAGATTTATGCAATGGGTGCTTAGATGTTCCCCTTTTATAAGTAAAATCTCCACAGTTATCAATAATTAGTTCTTCAATATCTCTAATGAATTTGTCCAATGAAGTGACGGTAAAATTAAAACCTGTCTCTAAAAAGGAAAGGATGAAATGCCCATGTGTCAACATACGAGTCAAATATATCAGAAGGATCATTACATTTCTAACAAAACTTTCTCTTTTAAAAATACTTGAAACTATAATTATTTGACTTATCCATCTCGTCATGTAAAATGCTCAGGTAAGTTCTTGGACACTTCTATGAAGCTAATCTACGCACATCATCCATATGAAGACACATTCAATGTAATGATTATGGTATGTCTGAATAGTTCATAGACATTCCAATTCATTTGGATCATTTGTAGCCCTAATTTTGTTTATAGTTGAAATACATTCACCACATTTTGTAAAAAAAATTGTTTTTGGTGATTATAACATTGGGAAAATGGTCTCTCATTACTCTATTGAAATTTGATTGAGAAATTGGAGGAAGGCCAACTTGTTAAATATCATCATTAACCATTTTTTGAAACAAACGATGGGCCATAATTGATGGAAATAATTTTGTAGGTTCTCTTGTTCCATCTTGACTTACTGCACGTGTTATAGGTGGAGCAATATCCGAGTTTTGCTCCACAATTTTACTAATAGTGACAATTGTTTCCATAGTATTTGTCCTTGATTTATGCAATCCACCATTTCCATTCATTGCCTTCAAATCACCACTTAGAAATTATCTTTTATATTTGAAAAAAGTACTTCTTTTTATTCTAAGACATTTTCACCATGCATTTTGGCACACTTCAGATGTATTAATATTCATCGTAAATAATGTTCCTTCTTTTCCCAATTCTCCCAGACTTAAAATAGGTGCATCGGCTGCTATATAATTCAATATAAATCCTCTTCTTTAATTTTCATTTAGTTCGATTAATTTCTTCATGCATTCCATCATTGAATGTAATGGAATTTTTGAAATAAACAAGTTTGAATAACAATATGCCTTATTTATTTCTCAAAGAATGAAATATCATCAAAATCCTTACTAGATTCCAAACACAACTTCCTTTTAGTTGAATGACTTCAATTTTCATGTTTTCTAGAATTGTAAGGCCTTCTTGTTGTACCCTTTATATTGGCACATGCGTCATTATGAACATATGGAATGTCCATATGCAAAGGACATTCTTCAAGTGTCTCCTAGAAGAAAACCAATTTTTCTTCTCCATTTGTCCTTAAAACTACATCCAAAGGATCATTATCAAGGCCACACAAATAATTTGTAGGCCATCTAATGAGAGAACCTTCAACTAGAACACAATTCTCACAATTGCAAAAAAAATTGAATTAATAATCCAAATTCATTAACATTCAGTGGCTCAAACTACACCACTTATTTTTCTAAAAAATTAGAAGCAATTCCCCTGACAGTATAATTTGGCTTAAATGAACACTAGTAAATTAATATCTACCTTTTATCCCACAAACTTAAAGTTGTGATTCTAGTTGATTTGTCTATCGATTCAATTGAAATGGTAATCCTTTTCAACACAATATTGAACATGTATTGCAATCCATTAGATTTTCTATTGGCCAATATACAAGAATTCTGTTGAGATTATTCAAATAACTTAGAAGGGGGAGGGGGGTTGAATCAATTATCCCTAATGTTAACCAATTTTCGACCTTTCAAACTTTATTACTATTCCAATATTTACAACCATGATAATGCAACAAATATATAACAAAAGTAATTGTTATCTATCACACATACGATGGGGACAAAAGCAGATATTCATGGGGAAACTCATAAGAGAAAATTAGTTTATTATAAATTAAATTTCTTTGAGCACCAACTCAAGTGAGGCTACACCCTTTGTTTTACAAGCAACAACTTGTGGAGAGCACCAACTCTCATAGTTTTCCAGTACCCACTAGACTTGTACAAGATCCAACTTGCACACAGAAGACTATAAATCTTCCCTACCAACACCCTACCACCCTTATTCCCTAGATTTAAACTTTGTTCAGTACAATATGCTGAAAATTAGATATAAATATGCTAAAAATAAGATATAACTATGCTTACCAACACTGTTACATTCTTTGATCTACTTCTTCTTCTACTCAATCAAAATTGGTGCCCTTCACTATCTCTATTCTGCATATCCTCCACATTTCAGCACTTGATCACACCTTTCTCTCCTCCGTGGGAGATGCTTGCTAATCTCCCCCCCCCACCTATTTGTATGTTTGAATTTCAGTTTCATAATTGATCAAAGAAACTGTTCAATGACTCATGGCAGGGAAAGAACCCAATTGATACGCATTCTAAACTTCTTTAACCATCTATCGCCGGGTTCTTGAGTTCATAACTACTTGAACCAAATTTCCTTGGTATTCTAGGGTTCCTTCAAAGTCTTGGACCTCTGGGTTATGGACCCACATATGGACTGATAACGTTCATGGAAACAACAAGAAATATTTTAATAATTTTTTTTATTTTTCACGCCTCCACTAAATCTTATCTCTACTCCCAAACTAGCAGACTTGCCAACCCTTTATCAATTTAACAATGTGACCAAATACTTCTTATGTAACTTCTATAATCTTGATTCCACAACTTCTGTCCCGCAGGATATCTTTCCACAATATATATTTCCACAAGCTTGCTTCCGTAACCTTAGCCTTCTGCAACTAAATATTGTCGCAATTGAGTTTTCGCAACAACCTTTTCACAAGATACTTTTCATAAGCTCCTTTCCACAATACAGCTTTCCATAAGATTTCTTCCGCAACCTTAGTATTTCTGCAACTCTATCTTTCCACAGTTGAGTTTTTGCAACTCTATCTTTCTGCAATTGAGTTTCTGCAACTCTATCTTTCTGCAATTGAGTTTCTGCAACTTAGTTTTCACAAGAACCTTCTCGCAAGCTCCTTTCCGCAATTGCGGATTGCAGGTTGTAGGTATGCAATTCTCAGTTTTCCCAAAAAAACTGACTTCTACAATGGCCCTTTCCACAATCGAATTGCGGATTGTGGATGTGCCTTCAAATTTTCCTGAAATGCACTTCTGCAATTTCCTTCTGCAAATCTATTTCTATAAATTATGAGAGTCATCGATTTCTTTCGGGATTCTTCCCAACCTTTGATCTGTGATCAAATGTGGATCTCACCTTAACATTGTGGATCTTCACTTTTCTTTTGCGAATCGCTTATCTCCCATACAGGTTCACTTTGTGAATCCTTTCCCACATTCAATCCATGTTTCCTCCTTTAATATGGTTCGTCTAATCTTTGTCGAATTAATTGAATGTACTCTCTAGATCATCCAATCTCTGTTGAATGAATTGAATGGGAATCAAGTCTCATCTTCTTGATTTTCGATATTGAAGGTATTCATCTAGGTTGAGTCATAGTTTGCTTCCTCGGGGGAACTAATTTGCTTGCATACATGAGCATAGATCCTAATTACACTTCGATCTATGCTTACCTGTCCTCCTTGATATTGGATCATATGCTTGGAACTTATGTTTTTCCATCAATGAAAACCACATCTCAATTTGATATGTTTCCATATGATTGCAATACCTATCATAATTCCAACAGTATCCCTTTTTGGCATTGATGGCAAGCTTCCAATTTTGTATGCATGTTGCACTTGTAATCATTGACTGCTTATCATCTATAGCAAAAAGACTTCTCCCCCTTTGACATCAATGTCAAAGAAAACTCTGTAACACAGATCCCCCTATCAAAGTGAACAAGTTATTTGGAATAAGATATGATACCCAGCTTCTGGCATAGGTACTCAAACTGTGTCTTTGGTAAAGGTTTAGTAAAGATATCAACAATCTGTTCTGTAGAAGGAATGGGTTTCAATTGAACCACTCTGTTTGTGATCCTCTCCCTTAAGAAGTGATACTTAATTAGCATGTGCTTAGTCTTGGAATGAAGGACTGGATTCTTGGAAACACTAATGGCACTAGTATTATCGCAATGGAGAGGAATGGGATCGACATATTTTACCTCCAAATCTGTCAGTGTCTAGATCATCTAGAGTACTTGTGTATAGTAGGTGGCAGTCGCAATGTATTTAGCTTCTCTAGTAGATAAAGATATTGAGCCTTTCTTCTTACTCAACCATGCAACTAAAGAATCACCCAATAAGAATGCACCTCCACTTTGTGCTCTTTCTTTCATCTAAACAATTTTCCCAGACAACACTTGAATATGCAATTAACTGAAGATTCTAATTTCTAGGATACTAGAGACCATAATTCATTGTGTTCTTCAAATATTTGAATATCCTCTTAACAGTCACCAAATGACTTTTCTTAGGAGGAGACTAAAATCTACCTACCATTCCAACAACTTGCATTATATTAGGACGAGATGTTGTGATGTACAAAAGACTACCTATCATTGATCAATATGATCTTTGATAAACATCAGGTAATGGATAATCCTTTCTAAGATTACAACCAACAACCATAGGCATACTAACATATGAAGAATCTTCCATTTGAAATCTCTTCAACATCTCCTTCAAATACTTCTCTTGAGAGAGAAAGAATCCTTCAGAACTCTGAATAATGTGGAGACCAAGAAAGAATGGAAATTCTCCTATCATTGACATCTCAAACTCAGATTGCATGGCATTAGCAGACCACTGAATAGAAGTATCATTAGTATATCAAAAAATAATGTCATCCACATAAACCAAAACAACTAACAAATCATCACCTTAAGATTTGATGTACAATTTACTGTCAACAATACCTTTCTTGAATCCTTTGTCCTATAGATACTTATCTTGTCTATAATACTAGGATCTTAGTGCTTATTTCAATCCATATAGTGCCTTCTTTAGTTTGCAGACATGGTCAGGATTGTCTATCAGTTGGAATCCTTCAGGTTTCTCCGTATAAACTTCTTCTTCTAGATCTCCATTAAGAAATGTTGACTTAACATCCATATGATACACTTTGAAGTTCTTATGACTGGAATAGGAAAGAAACATTTTGATAGCTTCCAATCTTGCCACTGGTGCAAAGGTTTCATAAAAATACCGTCCCTCAACTTGTTCATACCCCTTATAGACCAATCAGGCTTTATTCTTTGCAATTTGTCCTTGTTCATTTATCTTATTTTTAAACACCCATTTGGATCCTATTGCATTCTTATCTGTAGGTCTAGGAACAAATTCCCAAGTATTATTTTTCTCAATCTAATCAAGCTCTTCATTCATGGCTCTAATCCAATCTTCATCCTAACTGGCTTCTTCAAAATTCTTAGGTTCAATCATAGATAGAAAACAAACCTGAGATTGTTCTGAAGCTTTAATCAATTTCGTTCTTGTCTAAACTCCTTTATCCTTGTCACCAATTATCCTAGCATATGTATCCTTTACTATTTTTGGCATATCCTAGGAAAATACCTTCATCGGCCTTGTCATCATATTTTCCACGATTTTCATCATTATTTTTAATATATCATTTACTTCCAAAGACTTTAAAATGTTTAATAGAAGCAGGTATTCCAAACCACAGTTCATAAGGAGTCTTATCATTGTTTGGACTTATATGAGCTTTGTTAAGAATATGGGAAGCTGTGTGAATTTCCTCTACCCAATATGTTTGAGCAATATTTTTTTCATTCTTCATTAATCTCACCATCTACTGATCTGATATGTTATGTCTCTCAACTAATCCATTATGTTGTGGAGTCTGTGGGATAGTATACTCTCTTTTATTCCATGCTTATTACAAAACTCTTTGAATTATTCTGAACTAAATTCTCCTCCTCTATCATACCTTTTTGCCTTCAGTCTTTTACCTGCTTGATTCTCAGTTAGAGCCTTAAATACTTTGAACTTTTCAAATGATTTATATTTTTCCTTAAAAAATGCAACCCGGGTGAGTCTAGAGTAATCATCAATGACCAGCATAAAATATCTTTCTCTTCTTGTTCCTTCCTTCCTTGGTGGTCCACATGAATCCATATGCGCTAACTGAAGAGGTTTGTCTGTTGATGTGAAATTCTTAAATTTAAACTGGGTGCGAGTCAGCTTTCCCATTTGACATGTCACATGCCCCAATTTGCAAAAAAAAAATTATAATATTTGAGGAACATTGTGTTAAATTTCATGCTAAGTTGAAATTGATGACTCAGTGGGGTCAATAATATTTTATTTATAAATAAATAAATGAGGATACAATAGCTTAGGAGAGCTGCTAAAAGAGTGTTTATTGGTCAATTGGTGGAGGAGACTGGGTGGAGAGGAAACTAACATGTGGCATCATCCTCAAACCACTTCCAACTGTTGCAGGTGGAAAATTCCCTATATTTGTGGTCATGATTCCCCAAGAAAGTGGAATTAGAGCAGGTGGATCATTTAAAGAAAACTGACCCAGAAGACCTAGGAATCTCTATAAAATTTCCCATTGAAGAGAGCTGAGGCTACTCATTCTAGAGAAGTGATCATTCAGGGTGAATGAATTTACTCAAGAGAAATTCAATGGAGGGGAGTCTGGAATGTGTTTGAGGGGATAACTACTGAGATTGATCTAGTTGCATCTTTTAAGCTGAAGATCATACTATTGAGAGCAGATTTTTATTACTGAGGTAATTGAACCTGTCAAGTGACAGAGGTTTTGCAGTTGCATTTTCCACCCAGTTCTCAGCCAAGAAGACCAGGAACAAGCTCTGGGGTCTTGAGGAAGCATTGTTTGAGTGATCTCCAAGAGTTTAGTAGGGAGGAACGGCCTCCTTAAGCTATTGTCATCTTGTCCTCAACAGGTTCTATTTTGTTTTTACTGTCTTCAGTTAAATGATTCTTAGATTATCTATTACATGCATGTTAGTGTTTAGGGTTTATGAATGAAAAAGTAACTGTGTAATGTTAAGTTTAGTAAACTTATATATTATTGTAGAAATGGAAATGATTATGTAAATAGTGAAATAGATAGAAATTAAATTTCCAAGCTATGTTTTTCCACACTTGAACTCAGGTAGTACTCTAGCACAGTTGGATTGTTTAAGTAAAAGAAATGATTCTTTATTTGAATGTGAATAGTAGATAGGTTTTACTTCAAAGTTTACGAATTTTGCTGAATAGCAGTGATAGGTTTTGTCTGTACTTATTTACTTCTGCCAATTAAATGGATACACAAGTATAAAGAGAATTAGTAAATATTACTATTATTTCAATATTAGTATACTGATAGGAATAAAAATATTATAGTAAAATAAACAACTAATATTTGAGAAAACATGTAAAAATATAATAGCAAAACAGTTTTTAAATATTAACTTAACAAGACTAGAGTAAGGATTCTTTTATAATCCTTTTATATTTACAAAAATTACCGAAGGTCGATATTACTCTAGTTTCAAGTATGACGTACTAAGAATATAAGTATTATATTTTTCTTAACTAAAAACTAGAAGCAAAACTGTACAGAGTCAAGAATATTATAAGTGGAAACAAGAATTTATTAAACTGTAGGGTTTATAGTATTTCTTTTAACCTTTAAAAAAAAATGAGTTCAATAAATTATCAATATCTCCTAAACAGAGCTTAAAATAATTATAAATACAGAGAATTTATAAATACAATATAATTGTAAATCCTGAGCAAAATAAACCATTAATATAAACCTTTTTCAATATAAAAACCTGTAGGCTTATTGCCTATAAAAATCAAAGGGTCAAAACCCATTCCGCTAATAAAACCAAATTCATAAAAGTCTATGTATTAAACTATAACCAGTTACATTACTAACTATAAAAGTAAAAACCCTGCAAACTTACAACTAGACTGTTTCACAGTCTTCTGTCTTTAAAACAAATATACATAAGTATTTTATATTAACAAGTAAAAACTACATTACTGACATGTTAGGTAAAACCCAACTCACAGATTTATTTTCTCAAAAAGTTCAAATAGAAAAACCGAAGCAACGAGATAAGAGATCACATAAACATCTCTGAACACAGAGGAGGTTTTTATAAACTTCACAATAGTATTACATCATTAAGCCGTAAGGATGAAAACTGTTTCATCGAAACCACACATACATCACAGCTTCAAAAGCTTGTGCAACCCAGCGATGTATCGACAGTGTTTAAAAATAAAAACATGGATATTAAACAACAAAGTAAATATCATAACCAGCAGAGAGTTTGCAGCTAGGTTTCCAACAATAGGAACCTTCAACCAACAACCCTTTTCAGAAGCAGGGAGAACCCACGACAAGACCAGGGCTTACCCGTTTGAAAGCCCACGAAGTTAACTGATGCATGAGTGGATTTTCCTTTCAATTCCATAGTTGTTGGTGGTATCGTGCAAGTTTGCAACCCAAACATTATTCAAAACTCTGAATTCATAATTTATTAAAAACCCTAACTAGTAAATAAATTTGGCAAAAGAAATGGGAGCAGAGTAACAACGTTTACCTGTAAGTAAGAAGTATTTGAAACTGAGAAGGAAACAATCACCAACTCGGGTGAACTAAACCAAAAAGCAAGCAAACCCTCAAGACAACCCTGTGACAGAGGCAGCAAGGATACGTCCTCAAGCTCCACGGTGCCAAGGCAAGGAATGAACAGAAAACAAGAGTGAAATCTTTTTACAGACTTCGAGCCAAGTGAAGAAGTGAAAAACCACTCTCACTGTGTTTTCTTCAACTCATAAAAGAAACTAAAAACACCAACTACGAAACCATAAACCACATTGCACATTATTGCAGACTACGAAGCCAATAAACGAGGAAGGAGTAGGCCTCTCTCGGCTACAATAAGTCTCATAGCGCAGCCTGCGGGCAGACAAACCCTCAGAGCCAAATGCAAGGGAATAGGGTTTCGTCGTTATAAGTCAACCAATGCATGGTGGAGACTTGTCCACGTGCCTTCTATAAATTTTAATCAAGTGTGGGTCAATTTCTATATTCAACACTGCACATTTCGAATATAAAACTGATCATTGCCAATAACATAAACCATGTTTTCGGCTATAGTATAAAAGTGCATAACATTTTCCAATAATACAATTAACGTTATCAGCTATAATATAACATTCATATGATTTCTCTTAATGTCAACTTTGCCATCGATCTTTGGACAATTCTCATGATTGCTTACTATGTCAATCATACTATTGTTTATACTATGCATTAGAACTAGTATATTAAAGGAATAAAACTTATAATGTTTTCTACCTTTAGTTCGACCATATGATAGTAGTTGTTAGGTAGTGAAACTACCTTATATTACAAGTTGTATTTTGTTATAACCTAGTATTGTAAATTATAACTCGGTATAGCATTGTAACATTACAATAACATTTGCATCGTAGTTATAAACTCAATACTATGTACACAGCTTGTCCACTAGCTGTGCAAGAAGATATTCATATTTGCAAACCAACCAAATAAGTTTGGTATTGTTATAGGTTTAGTAAAGGATAAATAGAATGTTAATTTAATGATATTATGATTTATTTTATAAACTGAAAAGCTCTAAAAACTCTCCACAGAAAGACTTGATACTGATAAAGGAAGGAGTCTTCAAGAAGACTGAAGACTAACCATTGGAAAAAGTTTCTTTTAAGCAAAAAATCTTTCATTGTAAACTTTACCTTTGAAAAACATAAGAGTATGTTCATACATAAAGAGCAGAACACTTGAGTATTAAACATGACAATAGCAGTAAGATCATAAAAATAGTAAAAGTAATTATATGCCAAGATCATGAGCTCTATGCTCACTGTAAGAATCTATAATTGACTAGGTACTATAATCTTCATGACAGAAAGAAACCTTGGAAGAAATCATCCTTGTAAAGAGCATTAAATTAAGGATAAAAGTCATTATGGCTCAAATATAAATACTGTCTTAGATCCAAAACAACGAAGGAATTCACTTTACCTCATTTGAGTCTTACATCTTAATAATCAAATTTTTATACTAGCATCTTATCATGCTAAAGAAGTACTTCTCGACTTAATGTAAAATAAACTCCTACTTGATCAAATGCTTACCTGCTGAACCTGTAAGAACCAACAATCCATTTGAGTTAGCAGAATGCTAAGTAACCCCGATTTCAAACATCGTTTCTCACCTACTAGACAAAAGTAAATCATCAGTACAACTAACAGCAACTAAATGCAAGTCATTTGTATATAACTCATAAAAATTAAAGTTGTATTCGTTTTTCTGTATTTGAAACTAATCCTTAAAAAAATTATTAAACTGTTTCATTATCCGCTAATCGCTAGCAGTTACTAAACTGCGATTTCATACATTTTATGTCACTTTAAAAATTTTAAATTTTTATGAAATTTTGGGGTTATGACATGTGGTATCAAAGCACAAGGTTCAAACACTAGGTCTTGATGAAGCTCAATTTGCTTATATGAAACAATAAATTTAAATCATTTTGTTGATGTTATTTTCTTTGAATGTTATCAACATAGAAATTTGTTTCTCAGTTTAACAATAGGTATGGAAAGATTGGAGGAATATGCGGAAGAGGAATCCCCTTATACTGAACAAGATAATCTACAGAGAGAACCTATACAATAAGACATAACCACTAATTCTTCAGAACTTTTACAAACAGTAAAAGAATTAAAATCTGAAATGGAATCTGTTAAAAAAGAAAATTAGAGGATTCTGAGAGCTCAGGAGGAGTTGAATCAGATCTTAATAGAAAAATTTCATGCTGAGGGAAAGGGTAAAAGAGCTGATTCGGAAGATATAAGTTATCAACATAAGCATAAAAAGACTAAATAGATTAAAAATGAAAGTAGCTTATCTTCCAAAGTATTTGGTGATCAACGTAATTCTCATTATACTAGTGACAGTAGTGAGGATAACCACCATACTAGGAAAAGAAAATATAAACCTTATGAAGAAATATCTGGGGAGTTTAAGAAGATCAAGCCACCAACATTTAATGGAGAAACTGAAAAAGGGGAGGAAGCGGAATCCTAGTTATTCGGGATGAAGAAGCACTTCTAGATTTATAACTATTCTAACCAATTAAAGGCTAGGATGGCTATTTATAATCTTACAGGGAAAGCTGATATATGGTGGCAAGATATAAAGAGAGTAAAAGGTATAAGAGAGAAGAACATAAATTAGAGTACATTCAAGAAATACTTGAAAAATAAATTTTTATCTAAACAGTACTATGAAGAAAGGGCTAAAGAATTCTATGAGCTAAAACTAGGTACAATGACTATGAAAGATTTGAACAGTAAGTTTTTAAGTCTGCTTAGGTATGTGCCATATCTTGTGGATGAAAACCGAAAGTACAACGGTTTCTTAGCTGTTTACCTTATCACATAAAGGATAGGATTGAGTATGACAATCCGAAAACCATGGAAGAATCTATGAGGAAAACGAATTTCTGTTATGAACAAAATCGTAAAAAGGAGAGTATGGCCAACTGAAAGGCCAAAAGGAATAATAATTTTGATCAAAAGAAGAAAGAGTTTGTGCCTAACCGGAATTCTAAAAATAATAATACCATAAACTTTTCTAATAAGAATTTCCAGGGGAATAAGAATAATTCACAAAACAATCAAAACAACAAAAAAATAAGGAGTCTGCTAATAATCACAGTAATTACACAAAGAACCTGTAAAGGGTTGGGAATGCAATGGTCCACATTATCCCTCAGTCTGTCTCAATCGAAAAAATACTGTCAGCAATATCCACACAATACAGGAGGAGATGACGGTTGGAGATTTAGCAAGAACTATGCCCAGGATCAATGCAACTTTGGAGAATCAGGAAACAGACTATCAAACTTCCATGGTGGAAGTAGAAGGTAAGATAAACCAAACACAACTTATATATTTTAATTGATCCAGGAGCTAGTTTAAGCTATATTTCTCCTAACTTGGTAGAAAAGTGTAAACTTCCAGTTGAAAAATTTGCAAATTCTTGGTTAGTTTAGTTAGCAACTGGTGCAAAGAGAAAGGTAATTAGCTTTGTAAATAATTGTGCAGTAACTTTGGATCAATTTGAAACTTTTGTTAAGCTTAATGTACTACCTCTAGGTTCTTACGACATACTAATTGGTATGGATTGGTTAAAGCATCATAGGGTGGTCTTGAATTGCTATGATAAAACCTTTACTTGTATAAATAATGATGGAAAACTAATAAGCATAAAGGGAATCCCTAGGAAAACAACCGTAAGGAATATTTCTGCTCTGCAGCTTAAGAGAGCTGTTAGGAAATGCTGTAAAGCTTATGCAGTAACAGTAATCAATGAAGAAAATCTAAACAACATAGATAAATTAAAATTGGAGGATATACCAGTTCTAAAGGAATATGCAGATGTATTTCCGGAAGAAATTCTGGGACTGCCTCTGAAGAGGGAATTAAATTTTACCATTGAGCTGGTACTGGGTGCAGTGCCCAACTCAAAGGCCCCTTATAGAATGAATATACTCGAATTAAATGAACTTAAGTCACAGTTAAAAGAACTAATTGACAAGAATTATATTCGACCCAGTGTGTCTCCCTGGGGGGCACCTGTCATCTTTGTTAAAAAAAAGGACGGAACTCTATGACTCTGCATTGATTATTGTCAATTAAATAAGATGACTATCAAGAACAGATACCCATTACCTCACATAGATGATCTGTTTGATCAACTACGTAGAGCCACGGTATTATCGAAAATTGACTTACGGTCTGGATATCACCAAGTTAGAATTAAAGATGAAGACATCTTTAAAACAACTTTTAGGACTCGATATGGACATTACGAGTTTGTCGTCATGCCATTTGGGCTTACTAACGCTCCGGCTGTTTTTATGTGTCTAATGAATAATGTAATGCATAAATATCTGGATAAATTTGTGGTCATGTTTATCGATGACATATTAATTTATTTGGAATCTGAAGAAGAACATAAAGAACATTTAAAAATTGTCTTGCAAGAGTTGCGAGATCATCAACTCTTTGCAAAGTTTAGTAAATGCGATTTCTTTAAAGATAAAATCCAGTACTTAGTTCATGTGGTTACTAAAGAAGAAATTTCGGTGGATCCCGAAAAGATAAAGGCAATTGAATATTGGCCAGTTCTTAACGACGTAACTGATGTCCAATCATTCATAGGGATTACCAGTTATTGCCGGAGGTTCATTAAAGGGTTTTCGAGAATCACAAATCCAATAACCTCTTTGCAGAAAAAGGAAAAGAAATTTTATTGGAATCAGAAGTGCGAGGATAGTTTTAAAAAGTTAAAAACCTTATTAACTAGCGCACCAATTTTAAGAATTGCTGATCCAAATAAAGATTTTATAGTATGTACTAACGCCTGCAATGACAGTTTAGGTGAAGTATTGACTCAGGAAGGACATGTCATTGCTTACGAGTCTAGGAAATTGAAGATTCATGAAAAGAATTATGCAACCTATGACTTGGAATTAGCTGCTGTCATACATGCTTTAAAGATGTGGCGTCATCATCTAATTGGAAGAAAATTTATTTTAATGACAGATAATAAGGGATTAAAATATCTATTAGATCAACCTAACCTGAATGCTAGACAAGCTAGGTGGCTAGCTTTTCTAAGTGAATATGATTTTGAAATTCAACACATTAAAGGGAAAGAAAATAAAGTTGTTGATGCATTAAGTTGAAATGCAAAGCTGAATTTTAAAGCAGCTATCAGCACTTATACAACAGATCTGGAAGAACAGCTCAAAGCAGGGATAGAACAAGATGAAAATTACCTAAAGTTACAAGCAAAAGCAAAAGAAAATCCAATATAAAGTTTAAGTACAGGGTACAACTTGAATGAAAAAGGATTTTTACTGTATAAAGATGGAATATATGTACCTAACGTACCTAAGATTAAGTTATTAATTTTAGATGAAATTCATAAAACTTACTCAGGCCATTCGGGTTATCAGAAAACTATAACCATGTTAAGAAAAGAGTATTTTTGGCCAAACATGAAGACTGAACTGACATAATATATTGCTAGATGCTTTGAATGTCAGCAAGTAAGAGCTGAACATCAACATCCAGCTGGAAATTGGAGATAATTAGTCTTGATTTTGTTACTGAACTGCCTAAAAATCAGAACTTAAATGACTCCATAATGGTAGTGGTTGACAAATTGAGTAAAGCAGCCCATTTTATACCTGTAAAAACTACTTATAAAGCTGCAAATATAGCTGATATTTTCTTAAAGAAAATTTTTCAACTGCATGGGATACCGAACAGGGATGATTTTAGGGGTGAATTATAGCCCATAGGTGAATTTTAAGGGGTGCCCAAAAAAAGGTGGGCGAATTTTTAATATTAAAATGTTTTTTTTTTAATTTAATAAATTAGCCCATTTTTTATTTTATATATAATTTTCCCCAATTAAATAGCCTGCCTGGTTAAACTATGAAAATTCATACGATGGAATTTATCCCACCCGTCGATGGGGAAAATTGTGACATTCGCCTGGATTTCTTCTATAATGGAGGTTAAATCGCCAGAAATTTCCGGTTTTGGAGGAGAAATGGAGATGGTTCGCCTGGATTTTATGGATGATAGGTAAAAATTTGGTATTTTGCTCCTATTTATGGATATTTGGGTAAACTTCTCTCATTTCATCCTTGATTTGCAAACTCATGGACGCAGGACAACATTCGATTTTAGGTGGTGGCCAGGCCATAGATGCAGGACAATGTTTGATTTCAAGTGGTGTTTTCCTTGGTTGGCCAAGGATGCAGGATAGATAGGGTTTGAATGCTGGACATGGTTTGATTCCATGTGCTGGTGGTCGTGGTCGTGGCAGTCTTCAATCTCCATGGACGCGGGACAGGGTTTGGATTTCATGGGTTTTATTTCTAGGACCTTCGTTGGCCATGAAAGATGGGCATAGTCGGATTTTGTGTTTGCCATGTTTTTCTGTGTTTCTTAAAGCCATTGCAATTCTCTTTGATGTTTTTGTTTCTTGCTAGCTTCTGTATTCTTTTTAGCATGGCCATGCTAATTTCTCTTTTTGTATATTGTTTATCCTGTTCACTTACTTATCATGATTTCTTTCACAGATTTTCAAGCTCTGGGTTTAATGGGTCTATGGTTTTCATTGTGTATATTTTTTTTCTATGGGTTTAATGGTGAGCAAATTAAGTAGATCAAAATAGCCCAACTGATCGAAATAGCAAATTAGGCAGATCCAATAAGCAGGCCAAGGAACAATGATATTATGGGTAGAAGATCAGACTAGCAATTGAAGGCCAAGGAGCAGGGAGGAAAGGAAGAGGTTGAAGGTGCAGTGGCTACTACAGTCCAAAATTTGATATGAAGAGTGCAGACTGAGGTTAAGGCTTGTGGATTTTTTTGATCAAATTTTGCATACTCCTTTGATGATGGCTAAATAGTATTATGATTGAGGTATGTATGGTGTTCTACTCTATGGTAAAGAGAGTATTCTTGTGCCCTTAGCCATGCAATATGACCATTGTTGAACCAACAAC
>LPNX010850401.1:103794-122363 GCA_001517045.1 Pseudotsuga menziesii
CAGTGAGGATGTGTGGGCATGGCAGTGTGAAGGAGACCATGTGAGGGAGAGTTGAGACCTTCGGCCTGTGACTCCCGTATGCTGTGAAACATAATTCTTGCTGCTGGATGCTGTGGACTGTTGGAATCGTAGAAACCTTGCTGTTGGATATTTATTGTTGTGGCCATAGTTAAAAGTTAAGACTTAATACCTCAAGTATTTGCCATAGTCCCTTGTTGGATATTGTGGGTACAGTGAATAGTAAATACTTAATTATTTTCTGTTGCTAGACAATAAATACCTCAAACATTTACTATTATGTGGTTGTTGGTTGTGACGTTGCAATAGGGAGAAAATACTTAGAATAGGGTCTAGCACTACTGGAAGAAAATGCTCAGAACATGGTACTTCTAGACTTGTTCTCTTGCTATTGTGTGCTGGATATTAGTAGTTGGGTGTGCTTTTGCCAATTGGATAAGCTTAAATTGTTGTTATGTAATAGTTTTAATGGTTAACGTTTCAATTCTCATATTTTAAATCTTTTTAGTATTTGGGCTGGCCTTCTATGTTGGAGACTTCAATGTTCCATATATTTTGTGGGGTGATTCCACATGTCCCCTTGGATGTGTTCCCTTGCTCCCAAATTTGCATATCCCAGAAACTTGGTGGAACATTGGTGTTTTTTTCCCTTGGAAATAAACCCTTGGGAAACTTTTGTGCACTTGCCCCCATTTTGATGATGGTACCCAATCTAAAACTGGTGGTGTAGACTTTGTGTGCTTAACTAACCTTGTGGTAATCTAACAGCTGACTGGCACACCGTATGTACATTAAGCATATAATGAAAGTAACACATTAAGCATATGATGAAGGTAACAAAAAAAATTATGATAAGATAAGATTATTTTATTAATGTCCAACAAATGATCCCAAAAGTAGGTCAAGAAGACTGTGCAGTACCATGATAACAATACAAAGTGGGATCCCAAAAGTAGCTCCTATAAAAAGCTAAAAGCAGAACTCAAACCTAACCCCAACTCCATATATGAATTTGAGGTTATGTTCTGGGTAAAAATAGATTCTACATTATACTTTTTTGTTGTAATGTTGATGATTTGAGCTACATTACCTTCATGCAGCTTATTTTAAGATTGATGGTTTGATATTTATCTCTTACATTGTCTCTTTCTTGTATCTGATAGGAAATGACGCTGGAATTTGAGAAAGCTAGGCCAAGGAGCTATCTCTTCACATAGATAGTTTCCTAACATTAAATGATAAATAACTAATTTGACAACACTTTCGCTAAGAAAGAATGGGCTCATTCAAGTACATGAAATCATGTTGGTGTTTAGCACAAATATCTCGACAAATTTTTATGGTTTGTTTATTGCTTTTGTTTGAAGCATTTTGTCGATTTTTGAAGTTTGTGTGTATTTTGGTTAAATATTGTGTTAAATCCTTTGAATGATTCTAGTTCTCATTCGATGCTTGATTTAACCATTTGTTGTAGCTTGAATCAAGGTTGGTTTTAGGATTTGAGAAAAGATTCTTTTATTAACTTTTAGTTGCATGAATTAATTTTCTTCAGTTTTTCAATTCTTTTACGCTGCTTGTATATTTTCTTTGTAAATACTTATCGTTATTCAAAAAAATAAATGAGCTCTACATATCTAAGCGAAGAGAAAAATGGTCTATCCACTAGGTTCCTATGCATTGATCGTAGGATACCTATTGGCACAAGACCAACATTCATCTAATGCAATAATCAATTGGCATAATTACAATGCATAATTGTATTAGACTCCATGACCATAATTGGCTAGTGGAGGCCAAGATCGAGCATAATGTATGATTCTATGAGTTTATCAGTTTGTCAACATTCAGGTCCCCACATGTCCATTGGATCGTTAAGGATGAGATAACAATTGGAGTCCCCACTTGCCCTGAATCTAGTCAGTGCAGTTGTGTTTCACTAACACCTTCTTGTTGTGACTTGTGAGTCTACATGTTCTGTTGTTGATGACGTGATTCATGTTATTTGACTCATATTGTTATTCTTTTATTTTGACAATATTCTATAAATCAGTGAAAGATTCACCAGTTTTTACAATTTTTTATAATGAAGTTAAATATTCGCCAAGTTTTTACAACATTATATAATAAAATGAAAGATTCGCCAAGATTTTACAACATTATATAATAAAATGAAAGATTCGCCAAATTTTATATATATGCATATTATATTATTGATAAAATCGACTTCAAATTTTCCTATATATCGGAGAGATTCGCCCAATTTTATACATATAAATCTAGGGGGGGTTCTTAAAATCATCCCTGATACCGAAGGTCATAATTTCAGATCGAGACCCTAAATTTATAGGTAACTTTTGGAGATCTCTATTTAAAGGATTAAATACCACGTTAAATTTTAGTACCTCCTTCCATCCTCAAACTGATGGACAGACTAAAAGAGTAAATCAGGTACTGGAAGATCTACTAAGAATCTATGTAAAGGAACAGCCAGGTAAATGGGAATATTATCTACACTTGGTATAATTTGCTTATAATAATAATTATCAAGCTTCAGCTAGATATAGTCCGTTTGAAATTCTGTATGGAAGGAAATGTAACACTCCCATCTCTTGGAGTAATCAGGTGGACAGGTTAGTATTAGGACCTGAATTATTGAAAGAAATGGAAGTAATTGTAAAGCAGGTACAAGGTAATCTGAAAATTGCGCAAGATCGACAGAAAAGTCAAGCAAACCTTAAAAGAACTCCAAAAGAGTTCCAGGTAGGTGAACATGTTTTCATTAAGGTGAGACCCAAAATAGTTCTCTGAGGTTGGGTAGTTGTGCCAAACTAACACCTCGTTATTGTGGTCCTTTTGAAATACTGTCTAGGATCGGACAGGTAGCCTATCAGTTAGCTTTACCATCGAATTTAAGAGTTCACAATGTTTTTTCACATTTATGTATTAAAGAAATATGTGCATGATGCTACTCATGTTATTAATTGGAATGATGTACAGGTGGAACCCGAAGGAGGTTTTCTGGTGGAACTAGACTGTATCCTCGAGCGGAGGGAGATCACACTTCGGAACCGCACCATTGGTCAAGTGAAGGTGCAATGGAAGCATCTTAGTCCAGAGGAAGCCACCTGGGAATTGGAAATTCATATGCGGGATGCATATCCAATTCTTTTTCAGGGGAACTTTGAGGACGAGGAATAAATAACATCGAGGACGATGTTAAAATTTAAGGGGGTGTGTATGTCACATGCCCCAATTTGCAAAAACAATTTTATAATATTTGAGGAACATTGTGTTAAATTTTATGCTAAGTTGAAATTGATGACTCAATGGGGTCAAGAATATTTAATGTAAATTCATAATATTTTATTTATAAATAAATAAATCAGGAGACAACAACTTAGGAGAGATGTTAAAAGAGTGTTTACTGGTCAATTGATGGAGGAGACTGGGTGGAGAGAAAACTGACATGTGGCAGCATCCTCAAACCACTTCCAAATGTTGCAAGTGGCAACTTCCCTATATTTGTGGTCATGATTCCCCAATAAAGTGGAATTAGAGCAGGTGGCTCATTTAATGAAAACTGACCCAGAAGACCTAGGCATCTCTATAAAATTTCCCATTGAAGAGAGCTGAGGTTGCTCATTCTAGAGAAGTGATCATTCAGGGTGAATGAATTTAAACTTTAATACTGTTCACAGATTTACATCCATGATGATGAAACAAATATAAAACAAAAGTCATTGTTATTAATCACACATATCATGAAGACATAGAGAGATACTCACGAGGAAAGTCATAAGAGACAATTATTTTATTATAAATTATCTTTCTTTGAGCACTAGCTCAAGTGAGGCTACAACCTTTATTTTACAAGCATCAACTTGTCGAGAGCACCAACTCTCTTGGTTTTCTAGCACCCACTAGACTTGTACAAGCTCCAACTTGCACATAGAAGACTACAAGTCTTCCCTAGCACCACCCTACCACCCTTATTCCCTAGATTTAAACTTTGTTCAGTACAATATGTTAAAAACCAAATATAGCTATGATTACCAACTCTGTTACATTCTGTGATCTACTTCTTCTTATGCTCATTCAAACTTGGCTCCCTTCATCGTCTTTGTTCTACGTATTCTCCCCATTTCACCACTTGGTCACACCTTTCTCTCCTCCTGTTTTATGCTTGCTAATATTTATTTCCCCCACCTGTTTGTATGCATGACATTCAATGTCATAATTGATCAAAGAAACCGTTTAATGACTCATGGCAGGAAAGGAACCCAATCGATACACATTCTAAACTTTTTTAACCATCTACCGCTAGGTTCTTGAGTTCATAACTGCTCGAACCAAATTTTCTTTGTATTCTGGGGGTCCTTCAAATTCTTGGACTTGTGGGTTATGGACCCACATATGGACAGATAACGTTCATGGCAGCTACAAGAAATATTTTTTTATTTTTTTATTTTTCACGCCTCCACTAAATCTTATCTCTTCTCCCAAACTAAGAGACTTTCCAACCCTTTATCAATTTAGCAAAGTGACCAAATATTTATTCTGTAACTTCTGTAGTCTTGATTCTGTAACTTCTTTCTCGTAGGCTATCTTTCCACAATACAACTTTCCACAAGCTTGCTTTTGAAACCTTAGTCTTTCTCCAACTCAATCTTTTTGCAATTGAGTTTCTGCAACTTAGTTTTTGCAGCAAAATTTCCGCAAGCTCCCTTCTGCAATAGAACTTTCAGCAAGCTTGCTTCTGCAACCTTAGTCTTTCCTCAACTCTAGCTTTCCTTAATTGAGTTTCCGCAAAAACCTTTCTGTAAAATCCTTTCCACAATTGTGGATTGCAGGTTTCTAGTATGCAATTCCCAATTTTCCCAAAAACTGACTTTCGCAATCATGTGACCACAATGGTCCTTTCCGCAATTGGATTGTGGATTGCAGATTGCGGATGTGCCTTCAACTTTTCCCAAAATGGGCTTCCACAAATATATTTCCGCAACTTCTGAGAGTCCTTGATTTCTTACGGGCTCCTTCCTGACCTTCGATTTGTGATCAAATGTAGATCTCACCTTAACATTGTGGATCTTCACTTTTATTTTCCAGATCACTTATCTCCCGTACAGGTTTAGTTCGCGAATCTTTTCTCACCGTCGGTCCATCTTTCCTCATTTGATATGGTTCGCCCAATATTTGTCGAATGTACTCTCTGGATCGTCCAATCTCTGTCGAATGAATTGAATGGACAACATGTCTCAACTTCTTGATTTTCGATATTGAAGGTATTCATCCAAGATGAGTCATAGTTTGCTTCCTGAGGGGAACTAGTTTGCTTGCATACATGAGAGGAGAGCCTAATTACACTCTGATATCTGCTTATCTTCCCTCCTTGTTGTTGGATCATATGCTTGGAACTTATGTGTTTCCATCAATGACAACTGCATCACAATTTGATTTGTTTCCATAGGATCGCAATACCTATCATAATGCCAACATATTCTATTCTTTAATTTTGAAGAACAAACATAACGACGAAATAATAACTCCTTCACAAGACCACCAAATGATACGGATCCAAAAATCCTTCCATAAAAAGAATCATTATTGTAAACATTTTCTACAAGGCCTATAGCAATGCAATCCCTTTTATACATTTCTTAGTAGAAATGAAAAACAACTCTCAACTAGATTTCTCTCTCTCTCTCTCTCTCTCTCTCTCTCTCTCTCTCTCTCTGTCTCTCTCTCTCTGTTCCCAATGCAACACTGCATGTATCATTCAACTCGACTTGATTCAAAGATTTATAAAAACACTTAGAAATTTTTTATCCATTCCATTCGATAAAAGCTCCTTTTGACTCTATAAAAGTATCTACACTAGGTGATGCATGCGAAAATTGAAGATCTCCATTCAAAAATTCAATGACATTTACAACTACACATCCATATTTGTTGTTACTATTGTGCAATTGTTTTCTATTGGGGTTTGATATTTCTTCAACAACATATTTCAATCTTTTGAAAGCAAAATCCACATGCATACCAAAATCAAGCATTATTGTATACATTTCCAAAAGCGAAAAAGACGCCAGAAATGAATCCTTAAAAATACAAAAATTGAAAATCATCAATTTCTTATATGCTCTGCATTAGAATAAAGATCTTAAATGAAAAAAAAAACTTTAATAGTAGCACACAAAAAAGAACCATTTTGATTTATAAATTGAAAATAATATCATAATTAGTTGGTGAGTGTATTTCTATTTAATTTTGAGTAGAAGTATTGTATCTATTTTAGGACCTATTACATGAAAACAAAGAAGAGAACCCTATATTGGTGAATACAAGAATGACCTTTTAAAGGGAAAACTCTTAGCACTCAGTATAATTATACTAGAATATGTGGGTAAAGAAAAAATATCTAGGGCAAGACTTTATAAAACCTAGAAACACGACACATTTCTTTGATGATAGTATTGTCAAAATGGTTGCATTAGGAGGAAGTGTTGGGAAATCCTTTCATATTTATAGAAATACATAATTTTCAGTTGAGAGTGTAAATAGGAAGTGTTGGGTGACCATTTCTTCACGGTCGTATCTTTAAAAGAACATAGTTCAACGATCATTCACATAAGTGATATGTTTTATGTGAAGCAAAGGTTATAGATTGGATGATATTTTCTTTGGGTGATAAAGGTTATAGATATCGTATTTGAAGAAGGACAACCAATAATTTCTTTGGATAAAAGGTCGACTGAAAAGTTACTCAGATAATAAATTTTGTAGGCACTACAATTGATAGAAGGATCAGCCGATATTTCCTCTTAAGCAATACATTTTCATTTTCTGGGTTGAGAGATTTATGTGTCATTGTATTCTATGATATGTTTATAGTCAACGGTGTTGAATAAGGTAAAGTCGAAGTCAAATTTTCAGTAGTCTTTATTGTGTTAATCTATTCTCTTAAATAAATTACTAGCTCTCTGCATTCTTAATTAGCAGCGTTGATATTTAAGAGTGTATACATCTAAGTAACAGGACACTTCCAAATAGGGCCCGTGTTCTGTATTCCACTTGTCGGACATGACACTTGCCCTAATACGTGTCTGACACCAAAATTTTCGTGTCCTGAAATCTGGACACTTTCCAACACATGTCAGACATGTGCCAGGAACGTGTCTTGATTTCTAGACATGAGTCCTGTAAAAAAGGGTATAGAGGAGGAGGAGGATATAGGAAAGAGTTATGACAGTAATGCTCATTTTGACATGGAGGAGCAGGAGGATGATTGACAGTGGCTAATACCATTAATGAGCTATCATATTCTTCCATGTGGCTATTTAGTATCTTCATTTTGTATCTAGTAGTTATGTAGACTTAGTACTGAGTAGTATCTACTCTATTTTATATTTGTTTGTGCCACTCTCTCGATATCTATGTGATACATTTTGATTTTTGTGGTTTAATCAGAGATATCAAATATGCAGTTTATGGTTCAAAATTCATGGTTCATTGATAATTTTTTTATTGATTCATCATTGTCAAATTTCAATTGAATGATATTATGATTGATNTTCGTGTCCTCCGTGTCTCATGTCCTCGTGTCATGTGACTTACTATACATTGATTAACATCATAAATTATATATGATGGTTTTAATATATATAACTAATTAATCCCGAATCTATTTATTTCCATAAAATGTGTTAACAAATTACTTTTTCCCACTTAAGGTGTAAGTGGAGTACTTCATACGAATTGAGCCGTAGATTCCCAAGAGAAATTCGTTCAACAAAAGCCTTACATTCCTTCTTTATTTCCGTGCTTTGACCAGTAGTGACCAATCATTTTCGAGAAACTCTTTCAAGTTTTAATTAAGATCTCATCTTTATCTAAACTTGTAAGTTGTAACTTGTTGCTTTAATTGTACAAAGAAGGGCCATGATTAATGCTTGTTGTTTCTGGTACACATATATTATTTCATGGATTAAATGCCACAGAATCCAATCAATGCTTTGAGATTTTCCTTTTAAAAGACCATATCCAAAAATAAGAAATAAGAAAAGGGCAGTGCAGGTACATGATACCAGCATATAAACATTATTATTTTGTTTAGGTTTTACCATAAAGTTAAAATCAATCATTTTTAATATGACTAAAACTCAATTAATATATATTTTGCTATCTTCCCCCAAAAACATTATTCTTTTAGAAAATTATATTTACATTACAAACAAAAAGCCATTAATTTCCAAAATCATACAAAGTAGGTTAAAAAAGTGCATATGACATGATGCTTGCACAACATAAGTCCAATTTAAACTCTGCAAGATACATTGTAGTACACTATGATCTTACTGTTGACTACGGCACAATCGATTTTGGACTATTTTTATATTTTTTAATAAAAATCACTTTTTCTTAAAGTGTAGCATTTATACTTTCAAAATATATATTAAATTTAATAATTTTTTTAATACAAAATATACTTAGTCTAGACATTCCAGGATTTCAAATGAAAATATAATCTTTCTAAAATTCTAGTATTTAAAAAAAAAATTCATGCATGGTTAAACTTTGAAATTTTAAGTATCCTATATATTTTTAAACACATTATACATCAAATCTGTTTGAAAAATAAATGAATGTATAGTAATAGAAAAGTTAATTTTGCGCCCAACACACGTCAAGAAACATAAATGAGAACAGCACACAAGTTAAATTGAAAAATGAATGATTGCAGTGTAGTTTATATGTTAATTTTTTAAATGGAAAAAATGCTAAGTTGAAATGAACTTCATTTCAAGAGTTAGTTATAACAACAAAATTTAATATTATTAAAATAAAACCAATTTTAGAATAAAATATGATCTTCGAGAAATGAATGAATGCATTGTATATAAGTTTGTCTTTAAAAAAACCTGTTTGGCCGAAAGGAAATGAATTTTCCGGTCTGTTAAAAAATATTACTGTTGTTAAAATAAAAATAAGTTGTATAATAAGATATGGTATTTACAATTTTTTAAAACAAAGTAGGACCTAAATAAAAGCTTTGCTATTTATAATTGAAATAAAATTATGACATTTATATAGTTTGTGGTTGGGTTAGATTGATAGCTATTAAATGGTTGAGAAATAGTAACTGAATGGAAGACACTTATTTATGTCTAACTACATATTATCACTTACATTTTTCATGTTATCCATTTATAAATTATCAGTTATTTTATATTTTTTTTTCTTTTTATCTCAAATTCTTCTAGTTATCTGCCATGAATTGTTGATTATACATTTATTAGCTATCTGCCATAAAATCAATCTCCACAATACACACTTATCATCCTCGCATAAGCTGCCACCCCAAATTTCAAATAATAAACCTAAAAATTTATTATATTTTTTTACTATATATTACTTATATTCATATTAAATTTCAATTTCAAAATATTTATAAAACTTATGATTTTTAATCTATAAACTTGTTAAAAATAAAAATATTAAAAATATAAACTTGTGATCTTTTATGTATAAATTTATTAAAAATAAAAAAATTAGAATATCTTATATTTTATTTTTAAACATATAAATAAAATTTTAAAATATTCTATCTTTTAAACCTATAAAAAAAATTTCAAATAAATTAATCAATTCTTTATTATTTTAATAAAATTTTAAATGAATAGTAATAATTTTGTTTATTATTATCATAATTAATATAATAATGTTTAATATCTATATACAATCTATACTGCACAAACCTATTTAATAAAACTTAATTCTACTCTACATTAAGCATATAACAAAAAGTAATGATATTTTAACTTCTCCTTAGACTTTCATAAAACTTTATATATTTATAACTTCATGCAATAAAAATTAAATAAATATATGTTAATCTTTTACCTATCCGGCTCCTAAATATAAAATGATAAGAAATAATAGCTATGAATATAGCCAAGTATATAAATGCAATAATAAGAAGCATTTCTATTGATCAAAATTTTAAATTAATGGATATATATATATATGAAATGCAATATACATTAAAATATATATTTTTACATTAAAATATATATTTTTAAAGTAAGATGTATATATATTATTTTTTATTTTAGAGAAGCTAAATGCTTTACAATTTATTAAGGGGAAATGTTACCTGGGGTATGTTACATTATCAAAAAAAACTAATTAAAAAAAAATGTCTATTCATAATTTTTTGTTTTGAAATGGAACTAAGAAATCCATGTTTACTTATAAAATTATAAATTAAAATGTAAACCTAGTTTTATTAAACCCTAACTTATTAAACCCTAACTTATTAAACAAGCTAAAGTTAATCAAAACATTTAGATTTTTTTTAATTACACTTAAAAGAAATTGAGTCCTTCTCGATTTGACAAAACCACATGTTGTTGTCCATATCTGTTTGAAACACACCCATGTGCATTGGTTTATAACAGTTTTAAATGTTATACGAACTAGAGTGTCCTTCCTTATGCCTAATGGACTCAACGAGCATACGCTCTTCAACGAATTGTATGATTTTTTAAATTTTGCCATAATTTCATTTTTGGCCATTTGGATTTTGTGAATGTAATTATAAAAGAAGAGAATATATGCCATTTGGATTTTGTGAAAGTAATTATGTAAGAAGAGAATTTTGACATGTAAAAATATCATTGAGTATTGACCAATTCGGAGGAAGGGAGACGTTTGAAGATCGTACATACAATATAATAATAATGCATTTAAAATATAGTTAATTTTTATTATAATAGGTTGAACACTTTAAGCAACCATTCATATAAATGGATCAAAGATTGACACACCAATGTATTATATGGTTAACGTCCTCAGAGAGTAAAACAATCCATGGCCACATCCAATACGACCACTTAATACAAAAGAAAAACATGTTTCATGTGACTTTCTCCCACTTGATTCTTAGCAAATGACCCACCATGTTCTTTAAATAGAGATCATGGACCAATTGAGGGTGTTAAGACATAGTTCAATATAGTTAATAGTATGGCGTATAAAATGAATTGTTTAATCACTTTATGTCTAGAACCATGGTAATTTTTAGGGGTGGAATTTCACCAATTGTCTATTTTTTGGGTTTTTTTCTTTTTAAATCACTAATTGGTCATTTTAAACCCACCTATTATTACATAAAGTATGCTTTATAATATTTGCTAAAATTTACAAGTTTTAGTAGTAAATTGCATGTTTCTTATTTAGTATTCTCCTACCTATCTATATGTATGATTTTTTTAATCCAAAATAACCAATTGGAATACTAATATACTTAACTATACTATTTGAACTCTTATAAAATGCCCTAACTAGAACATAATGTGACGATCATATTACATAAATACAAATGCATACTGAAGAAAAAAACTTTAGTTAAAGACACATCATACCAAGTTGATTGTAACTAACTCCTTAGTGTCTAAATATCCTAACAACACTACATAATCTCTTTGCATAGAACTCAATGAGGATAGACTTAGTTCACCCTCTAGTGCCATCAATACTTGAGATTGTTTATGCACTACATATTGAGAGAATTTATATCCATTGGACTATGTAGAGAGCATTTGAGAGCATTGGCTTCAGCTCCATTAGATTTCCACTTAGATAGTTCAATAATACATTGGAATCTTCTACAAACTTCAAGTGCAACTCTCTGTTTCAAATCCAAAACATACATTGATAATTAAATTTAATTAAGTTTGCAAGCTTTTGGATTTGCACTATGTATAAATTTAGGTCACTTCTAAATTTTGATACAGTGCAAATCCATAAGCTTGCACACAATGACTGAACATTGTGGAAACATTCATGCACAAATTTAATTAAGGTTTTATTTCCACTATTTCTTATGAAGTTGCTTTGTGTGTAGTTTTTTTCTTTCATTAGCTTTGCTATGTGCTCGAGTTGCTAAAAATAGGCTAGGGAAATGCACAATTATTTTTTGCTCTTTGCTTCAATTCCCCCTTGCTAACAAACCTCTCCCATGGCTACACCTTCTCCTATAGTTTCAACATGTCCATCCCCCACTGGACAATATTACACATTCCATAAGTCATCCTTTCACAACAAAGTAAATTTCCATGCTTTACAGTGCCCTTATTCTATCAAGACCTTATTTTCTGACACTGACACACAACTTACCCTTATAGACGTCGACATAAATGTAGAAAACCATATTGAATATTATCCAAACCTCATTTTGATGACACATCCAACCACTCTCACTTGTCCCATGATTTTTACTTATACTTGTCATATTACAAATTGTCAAACTAAGCTCATCAAGGACAATGGTAGCCAAAATGGATTTTTTTCTATGACGCTTCTCAAATCATTAGCTTTGTTAGTAACAACCCACTCTCACCCAGGCTTGCAGGCTGTTCGTATATACCCTTGCAAGGTTGTTGTTCCCATGGTTAAAAAAAACCCCACTCTCACCCAGTCGAGTAAGTGAATTAGGGTGCTTAGTCCTTATTTGTGACCCAACAATGTAATATCACCTTGCCATTAGTACTCATTTTCACGACACCATGTTATGTGATGTTATTCTGCTAGATTGCGTTGACTTATTATTAGGGATTTTTTCATCATAAGTTTTGTACAACGTATTCTTCTTGCAATAGCACCTACATTTTCACTAAAGATGGCTAGCACATTTACTTCTAGTCATTTGTTGCTTCCTATCAAAAAGCTAATCTATTTAGTAAAGATGATGTACATCAAACTAGCCTTCATAAATATTTACATTTATGTATTATCTGGAAAGCTAAACTTGATGAAATATCTTCAACCCCCACATCGTTACAATCCTTCCTCTTTGACTATCACAATGTTTTACTAAAGGTTTCCCTTTTCCACCCCCACTATATATCGAGCATACCATTGACCTTGTTCCTGGTGCCCCTCTTCCCAATATATATCCCTATTGTCTTACTCCTACTAAAACAACCAAGATTGACAAACAAATCAAACATTTTTAAAAGAAAGAAAGGTTCACCCCAACTCCTCATCTTATAAATCTCATGCCTTTGACATCCTTAGGAAGGAAATTGATGAATGGTGGCTAATAACTAACTATAGATATCTCAATAAGGTGAATGTTAAGAATATCTAGCCATTTCCTTCTATCGAGGGTTTTTTAGACCATTTACAAGGTGCTTGACATTTTTCAGAGCTATATATAACTTCATGATACCATCATGTTAGAATGAAGTAAATTGATGTATGGATGACAACATTCAAGACCAAATTCAGGATTTAAGAGTGGTTTCTTATGCTCTCCGGTCTCGCTAATTCCCTCGCCACTTTTATGAGGCACCTTGATGACTTGTTCCATTTACACTTTTAAAATTTGTCATTATTAATACTAATAATATATTGACCTTTGTCAATGCATGAGATGACCATGCATGTTCTCCATATTCGTTAAGTGTTGTTTTGCATGCCTATATGTCAATTTTATATTTCTCCCTCAAATCTTTCTTGCATTTCAACAATGTATAATTAAATAATTAATTGACTCTCCATTTTTTTACATATTATATGCCACATTATCAGTGAAATGGTTATAATTTTTAAGGACTCGAAACACAAGATTGCATGCTCAAAGGAAGCCATCAAGGGAGTCCTACATCATCTAGACATCAGGGGTCTTCAATTTAGTACGAGGAAAGCATGGGGTGGAAATCATTTATCATATTGTATTATTTGGGAGCCTTTTAGTTATTTTTAGTGGCAAATGTTCTCCTAAGATGTAATTTGCTATTTTTCTCTCTGAAATCACTCTTGTCCATAACTCGCTTCAATGGAGGGAAGCAAATATGGAGAATAGTAGTAGAAGTGAGGAATGAGCTAAAGTGAATATCGGTGGAAGTAAAGGAGATTCAATATAATCAACATAACATGAGCATGAGACTTAGGAATAATACAAGGGAATTGTCAACCAAAATTCAATAAACTTGAACATGAAATAGTTCAAATCTGGGCAGAGAGTCTATCCTAGGAATTGATTGCTCAACATGAATTGGAGGTTCAAATTCATTCTACCCAAGAGTTGGAGGTTCAAGTTCAATGGTTGGAGCATCAAGTGGATCAATTAAAGATCGAAAATTAGAGGATCTAGAATGATGGTTACTCTCTTTTCTTTTCTAGGCTCATCTAGAGTCTACACGCATTTATGAAGCTCCTTGCGAACCTACTAATTGGTATGCAATTTCGATGTTTTCCTTGTATGGGATCTCCTAATACAATTTAGAGTACTACAAACATGTTAAGCATAGCTAGGATATTACAATATTTAAGTTGTTTCGCTTAGGTGGTTTCTTGAAGCAAAGTTCTGAATCTCTCTGTTATTTTCATAAACATTATTTACTTATCTTGTAACTTTTCTTAGTGGCTTGCACACCTTTTTTAATAGAATTTACAGAACTAGAGACATCTTAAGCTAAGATAGAATATTACAGTATTTAATTTATTATGCTCAGGTTGTTTCTTAGAACAACATTATGAATCTCTTNCACACCTTTTTTTATAGAATTTACAGAACTAGAGACATCTTAAGCTAAGATAGAATATTACAGTATTTAATTTATTATGCTCAGGTTGTTTCTTAGAACAACATTATGAATCTCTTAGCTATGTTCATAGGCATTATTGTCTCATTTTGTAATTTTTCTCCGTAGTGTAGACACCATTTTTAATATATAATCTAATAGTTGTTATGAAAAAAGAAAAACAAAAGTATTATGCCGTTAGATACAAAAATAAAATAACATATTATTGATTTACAATAAAAAAATTCCACACAACCTTTTGAGACTCTTTGATTATGATATTGACTAACTCCGAGACATTTTTTTTTAAATTCCACCCTTAGTGGCTAATACAATAACTTATTCAATACTTCCAAATTTCTATACACGAGTTTCTCAAACATTATCAAATAGAAATGAGAGCTTCATTTTCTAGGATCTAAATTGATTATATTTTTCCCTTGCATTTCTTTTCATTAAATTAATGTTAGAAAAACATGATCGCATAGCAATAACAATTAAACAAGATGCAAATATTAAACACATTACAAGATAGACATAGATATAACGTGGTTCACCCAAGATGGGCTACATCAACACATAAATTTGCAGTCTTTTATTATTATACCATCCAACAAAAAGAAGGGATACAACTTGCAACAACCCCAATGCACTTCCTCTTCACGCTCCCATAGTCTCTCTCACACAATCACAGAGATTGTTTTACAATGCTACAATACAATACACAGTCGTATTATAATGCTTCCTTTTTATAGGGGAATTACCATGGGAAAATACTATAGGTCACTCAATACCATGGGTCCGCAAACTACTGGCCAACAAACATCCCAAGAATTTATTTTGGGAGATTCACCCTCGAACCCCCACTAGGGCCTTGTTGGCCTTCAGACCCCCCGACTGAGGGGATTCCCCCGCTTGAACCCACTAGCCCGAGGGATGGTCCCCTTCGGACCCCCTGGACCCCGCAACTGGGACGAGTGTACAATAAATATAGGGTACAAACATAGCTGAACAATACCATCTATGAATCTATAAGATCAAGATCCACAACCAACAATTAAGAGCTTGCAAAGCGTTAGAAATAGAAATCACACAAAATTGAACACAATACATGGGTTCCTTTCATACATAATGATGAACTAATAGTTTGTAGCATTACAATATTTAAAATGAAACTAAAGACAATAAATCCTAGCAAGGAGACCTAAAATATGCATAAGTACATTATGTACAAAAAAAGAAGACAAAACTAGAAATTAAAGCCCACATCTTTTTGTAGTCATAGATAGAAAAAGAGCGTTGTACTTGGAAAAACAAAGCTAAAATGGGGAGCTCATATGCCGATTGATTGAGTAACCTGATGTTTCTTGTCCCCTTATTTGTCGACACAAAAGGGTGGGTTTCAAAGCTACACATATTATACTTTCAAGTTTGAGCTTGGTCGAGGAGCAAATTAAGGTGAAATTAGTGAAAAGATTTGATAAACAACCATGTCCCTAATCCACATATAAATAGATTTATATATACAAAAATAATATTATAAGTGAAATATTCTCAAAAAAATCCTAAACCTTTCTATTTCTATCCATGAAAGCTTCACTTCCACTCTAAAAATCGCACTCCATATGTTCCTATTGTGCCCTAACTATTGCAAGGCCCTTCTCATTTATTTGAATTTTTCATCCTGTCCACCTTGCCCTTGGTGACCATGCCCAAATGATGCTATAAATATCGATGAAGGCATTTTCCTTTGAACCAACAATCCCATTGTTTATTTTTAGTTAAGAAATTTCTATATAACTCTTTGCGATCTTTTAATGTTCTTGTTTTCTTCCACCATTGAACTTCCACTTTGTAAGACTCAATAGTTCCATTAAAATCTTGGTAAACATTTCCTTTTCCCCTTCCTAACCATATTACACACTCTTCATCAGGTGATTGCACTATGAGAATTTGTCCTTCTACAATATCTTTTTTTTTTCAGAGAACATGCATCTCTAGGTTTGTTATGAAGACCTGACCAACATAGCATTCCTCAACTATGGGGGTAGTTTCTCTCAAATATGCTTCCATAATTTCTTGAGATGATTTTATATGTTTGTTGATTCCTTTGTATTACAATGTAACTTGTCAAAAATTAGATGTAGAGTGTTCAATTCTTTGATATGGATTGTCCAAAGATTTATAAATATTTTCCCAGTAAAGTATCTTTGAATAACAATATTTTTCACCTCCATTATCAACAACGTTTCTCCAAATTGAGATATATGTTTCCAATAATTTTTGTATTTAATCCATCTGTAGAAATAATAGATCAATGCTATGAGCAATGATGCTAAGAAGAAGCACATGAAATAGATTTTGCTACTAAGAATTCTCACAAGCATACACAGGAAAAATAGAGAGAAGAAAAGAGACTGAATCACATGAATGAAGAGATGAATATTGGTGTGTATCCTTCCATTGAATAATTATGAATAATAGTGTACATAAATAGTACATCCCTCATAGGAAAATCGAATTGTATGGAAACAACTCATAAAGCTCAAAAAGGCTGACTTACCAAAATATAGCAAACCCCCATAGGTGGCTAAAGCACTTCCCAAATCTATCAAGGACCTCATGAGTTGGAAAAAGCATGAGTAAGTTGTCAAGGATATGGAAAAAAACATGCTAATCCTAGAAAATGGAGAAAAACTAAAGGAGGATGGGTTGGAAATAAAAGCTCCTAGTTTCCTAGTTGACTAGCTTTTATCTTATCCATAGAAAAGCAGGAAAAGCAGAAAAAAGCAGAATAAAGCAAAATCTGCTGTAAAGTCCTGTATACTAATTCTAGAAGGTCAAAAGGTGGTCAAGATCAACCCAGAATTGGAAATAAATCATTCCTAGGATATAGATGGCATGTATTGACTTTAAGGTGCAAGTGGATGCCAACTAATTAAGCTAGTGGGTGAATAATTAATTAAATAATGATTAATTATTTTATCCTAAGTTGTGAGTGGGCTTAATATATTCCTACACCCCTCTATAAGTCTGACTTTATGATGGTATGACAAAAAAATATGGATGCATATGGATTCATTTAGGGCCCAACAACAAGGCTATGGTCACCCTTTAACAATTATTATGTCCAGAAAAGTGAGGAAAGAGGCAAAACCACATGGGGAAAATCCTCCCTCAAGATAGGACAAGGCACAAAATTTGAAATATGTCTTCAACATATCTTCATCTTCACTTTAATGAGCTAACTGAACTACTTCTAGATGAAGGACTTTTTGAAGAAATCATGAACTCCATGATCATGCGCTGGAGTGTAGAACCTGCAAGAAGGAAGAGGAGAGACTCCTTGTATCTCATCAACTGATGAAGTATGAGCATTATTTGAATGCTTCTTTCTTCTATCAAACTCTGATCTCCAAACATAATCTAAATGGAAAATAGATTTTTGCATACTTCTTTCCAAAGAGTACAAAAAATAAGGCAATTTATTTCACACCCAATTCCCTGAATAACTGCAAAATTGTGATGTGGATCACATGTCAATATTCCTATATGATGTAGCACCTATATAGATATGATATGAGTCTGATAAAACTCTGATATATCAGAAATATTATCATATGGAACAGCAAGGACAAAGGCTTCAATGGCTCCATGAGGATATAGGGCTAGACTAGGAAAATTATGAGCAACTGGGGAAAACTGATAGGTGTAAAAATATGAATGATGGATGGGCATAATATCTGAACCATAAGTGTTTAGAAAAGATCCAAACATGTTTAATATCAGTCCATATATTACTAAGGTCATGGATTACCAGCCACTGAAAGTTAGGAAAGGCTTCAAATCATGTAAGATAAATATCACTACATAAGAGACCAATGAGGAATCAACTAGTGAGCTTGGGATTTGTATAGTCTTTGGATTATTCATAGGTATGGTAGATGGTATGGATGGTGGTAT
>LPNX010850401.1:123219-230505 GCA_001517045.1 Pseudotsuga menziesii
AGAAAAATCAAATTGTATGGAAACAACTCATAAATCTCAAAAAGGCTGACTTACCAAAATATAGCAAACCCCCATATGTGGCTAAAGCACTTCCCAAATCTATCAAGGACCTCACGAGTTGGAAAAATCATGAGTGAGTTGTCAAGGAGATGGAAAAAAACATGCTAATCCTAGAAAATGGAGAAAAACTAATAGAGGATGGGTTAGAAACAAAAGCTCCTAGTTTCCTAGTTGACTAGCTTTTATCTTATCCATAGAAAAGCAGGAAAAGCAGAAAAAGCCGAATAAAGTAGAATCTACTGTAAAGTCCTGTATACTAATTCTGGATGGTCAAAAGGTGGTCAAGATCAACCCAAAATTGGAAATAAATCATTCCTAGGATATAGATGGCATGTATTGACTTTAAGGTGCAAGTGGATGCCAACTAATTAAGCTAGTGGGTGAATAATTAATCAAATAATGATTAATTATTTTATCCTAAGTTGTGAGTGGGTTTAATATATTCCTACATCATCTCCAAACTTGTATTTACCTTTATATTTAACAATTTGGGCTTCCCCTTTGACAAGTTCATTATTACATCGGGTAAGAAATGCCAAATATGAATAGGAGATGACCACATTCATCCTTCAGAGAGGCCTTATATTGCTTAATAGGAACATCATCAATGAGTTGAAAATTTTAAATTTGACTTTTTTTTTATACTATAAATCTTGGAGGTTCGATCTAAAAGGTGTGGCTCTACAAAGGGTTTTGAAAAAAAAAATATTATCAATAAAAAATGAGACATAGGGATGGCGGTATTCACACATGTTTTGAGTATCCATCATCTCTGGAAAAGAAAATATGTCTTTCCTTCTTAATTTTGTTGATAGCCTCCCATAAGTCCCATTTGTCTTCATGTGTGTGACCCATGGGAAGGAATCCAACATCAATAACATAAAAAAAAAACCCTCTTTTTTGTTAATAGAGAAAGAAACACAAACACCTATTGGTTTTTGTCATCACCTACACAATTATCCATTTGCAATAATAATGCTGGGGGCAAGTTTTGTATTATCAATACTTATTTATCTTGTTGGCACAATGCTTTGTCTGTAGTCCAAATATTTTCCATAGTAGTCATTTTCAAACAAAGCCTCATGCAATGGGTGCTTAGATGTTCCCTCTTTATAAATAAATTCTCCATAGTTATCAATCATTGGTTCTTCAATATCTCTAAGGAATTTGGCCAATGAAGTGATGGTAAAATTAAAACCCATCTCCAAAAAGGAAAGGATGAAATGTCCATGCGTCAACATACAAGTCAAAGATATAAGAGGGGTCATTACATTGCTAACAAAATTTTCTCTTTTAAAAATACTTGAAACTATAATTCTTTGACTTCTCCATCTCGTTGTGCAAAATGCTCAGGTAAGTTCTTGGACACTTCTTTGAAGCTAATCTATGCACATAGTCCATATGAAGACAAATTCAATGTAATGATTATGGTATGTCTAAATAGTTCACAGGCATTCCACTTCATTTGGATCATTTGTAGCCCTAATTTTGTTCATAGTTGAAATACATTCATCACATCTTGTAAAAAAATGGTTTTGGCGATTGTAACATTGGGAAAATGGTCTCTCATTACTCTGTTAAAATTTGATTGAGAAATTGGAGGAAGGACAATTTGTTGAATATCATCATTAACCATTTTTTGAAACTAACCATGGTTCATATTTGATGGAAATAATTTCACAGGTTCTCTTGTTCCATCTTGACATACTGCATGTGTTATAGGTGGAGCAATATCTAAGTTTTTCTCCACAATTTTACTAATACTGACAATTATTGCCATAGTATTTGCCCTTGATTTATGCAATCCACCATTTCCATTCATTGCCTTCAAATCACTACTTAGAAATGCTCTTTTATATTTGAATAAAGTACTTCTTTTTATTCTATGACATTTTCTCCATCCATTTTGGAACACTTCAAATGAATCAATCTTCATCGTAAACAATGTTCCTTCTTTTCCTAGTCCTCCTAGAATTAAAATAGGTGCATTAGCTGCTAGATAATTCAATATGAATCCTCTCCTTTATAATTTTCATTTAGTTCTATGAATTTATTAATGCATTCCATCATTGAATGTAATGGAATTTTTGAAATAAACAAGTTTGAATAACAATATTCCTTGTTTATTTTTCAAAGAATGGAATATGATCAAAATCCTCATTAGATTCCAAACACAACTTCCTTTTAAATGATTGAATTCAATTTTCATTTTTCTATAATTGTAAGGCCTTCTTGTTGTACCCTTTATATTGGTACATGCATCATTATGAACATATGGAATGTCCATCTACAAAGGACATTCTTCAAGTGTCTCCTAGAAGTAAACCATTTTGTATTCTCCATCTATCCTTAAAACTACATCCAAAGGATCAGTATCAAGGCCACACAAATAATTTGCACCCCATCTAATGAGAGAACCTTCAACTATAACACAATTCTCACAATTGCAAAAAAAAATTGAATTAAAAATCCAAATTCATTAACATTCAGTGCCTCAAATTGCACCACTTATTTTTCTAAAACATTAGAAACAATTCCCTTAACAGTATAATTGGCTTGAATGAACACTAGTAAATTAAAATCTACCTTTTATCCCATAAAATTAAAGTTGTGATTCTAGTTCATTTGTCTATCCATTACATCGAAATGATCATCCTTTTCAACACAATATTGAACATGTATTGCAATCCATTAGCTTTTATATTGTCCAATATACAAGGATTACAGTCTTTAATTTTGAAGAACAAGCAGAACAAGGAAATAATAACTTCTTCAAAAGAACACCAAATGATACAGATCCAAAAATCCTTCCATAGAAAGAATCATTCTTGTAAACATTTGCTACAAGTCCTATAGCAATACAATCCCTTTGATCCCAACATCTGATGCAATTATACATTTCTTAGTAGAAATGAAAAACAACTCTCAACTGGATTACTCTCTCTCTCTCTCTCTCTCTCTCTTCCCAATGCAACACTGCATGTATCATTTGACTTGAATTGATTCAAATATTGCTAAAACCACTTAAAAAATTTATGCATCCCATTCAACAAAAGCTCTGTTTTCCTCTATAAAAGTATCTACACCAGGTGATGCATGCGAAAATTGAAGATCTCCTTTCAAAAATTCAATGACATTTACAACTACACATCCATATTTGATGTTACTATTGTGCAACTATTTTCTATTGGGGTATGATATTTCTTCAACAACATATTTCAATCTTTTGAAAACAAGATCCACATGCATATTAAAATCAAGCATTATTGTTTACATTTCCAAGAGCGACAAAGATGCCAGAAATGAATCCTTAAAAAAATAAAATTCAAAACCATCAATTTCTTATTTGCTCCACATTAGAATAGAGATATTAAATATAAAAAAACCTTCGATAGTAGCACACAAAAAAGAACCATTTTGATTTATAAATTGAAAATAATATCATAACTAGTTGCTGAGTACTTATTAATACCAATTTCATTGTGTAATTTTATTTAATTTTGACTAGAAGTATTGTATCTATTTTAGGACCTATTACATGAAAACAAAGAAGAGAACCCTAAAAATGGTGAATACAAGAATGACCTCTTTAAGGGAAAACTCTTAGCACTAAGTATAATTATACTATAATAGGTGGGTAAAGAAAAAATATATAGGGCAAGATTTTATAAAACATAGAAACACGACACACTTCTTTGATGATAGTATTGTCTGATGGTTTCCTTAAGAGGAAGTGTCGGGAAACCCTTTCATATTTGTAGAAATACATAATTTTCAATTGGGAGTGTAAATAGGAAATGTTAGGTGACCCTTTCTTCACGATCGTATCTTAAAAGAACATAGTTCAATAATCATTCATATAAGTGATATGTTTTATGTGAAGCAAATTTGAGTAAGATTGGATGATATTTTCTTGGGGTGATAAAGTTTATAGATATTGTATTTGAACAAGAGAGGCTACAAAGCAGCAAGTCCCTGCCAATGCGTAAGAAAGATAAGCTTACATGGACTAGTATTGTAAACCAATTGATTCAATGTTGCACTTCTGAAAATAGCTAAAAGAAATGCATAGAATGAATGCATTGACTGAGAAGGCCTTTGCCACCATGCATGTTTATCAATCATTCGAGTTCGCACCCGTGCCTTTCCTCAACCGCGCCATAGCACATGAGGTGCTATGCTCATTATGTGACGGCTTGCTTAGTTTTCGACCTAGGGTGTTCCATCTCAATTGCTAATGTGTTTTTCTTCCTTTCAGCTATGTGTATAATTGATTGCCGTGTTTATATTCTCCTGATTTGCTATGTGTAATTGCTGAGTAGTTTGAACAACTATTTTGAATAGATTGGAATAGCCAAAGAATTGTCAGAAACATTTTCTCCAGTTGATGGATTTGATTCTGGTCCTCATTTGCTGCTGGAGTCTCGCAACAACAATAAAGCAGGGTTTTCTAAGGAATCGCTTTCATTCGATGAGGTCTGTGTGCATGTGTTTAAAGGTTGCATTTTAAGTTTGGAAACAAATAACATTGAAATTTGAGGGCAAGGGAATTCCTTTTCATATAGACATAGATATGAACACTGGGCAGATATAGTGGGAAGTGAAACTTTAATTAAAACTCGGTGAATTTTGTTTCTGTATATTTGAATTGTTATCTTGGTTGTAATGAAATTCTTGTGATATAAGCCTTTATAGAGAAAAAGGATCTTAAAGAAGATAATGTTAACATGACCAGGTTTTACCAGCAAGTTCTTGCATGGATGAGGACCTTATAAGTGAGACGTCAGGCAGAGATATGCCTTGTCATCTCTCCAAGACTTATGTTTCTGCCCCTCGACCACATACCATAAGTGTTGGCCATTTGTAACCCAAAGAAATTGTGATGCACACACTTACCCTTGTGATTAACATGAGTGAGTTCATTTTTTTCATATAGACGTTTCTTTATGATAAAAAGTTAAAACCAAGAAGATTTGTTACACATGATATGCTATTTAAGATTTTTTTAAAATAAATAAATTACACTCTCTTGTGCTCTAACACTTATGCATATATGAAAATTGTTCCTGTAGTCTTTCATATACAAGACACGTATCATGTGCTATGCATGCAATTGCTAAGTGTGCACGACAAAGACTGAAACCCACTGAATACATGTTTGCTTCTTTAGACTAGCTTTCATTAAGAAAATACAAACACATGGAGTCCATGCACACTCATCAGTCCTATCGCTTAGGTGCCACATTTAGCTCTGTTCGATACAACACTTTGATCTCTTTAGTTGTGATTCATCAAACTTAGGTGCCACATTTAGCTCTGTTCGATATAGCACTTTGAGATCTTTTGTTGTGATTCATCAACGTTTTGTTGTATGTACTAGTTCAGTAAATGAAGCCCACAGAACTCTTTCAGTAGGAGTTAGAGTGAAGGAATATCACCATATTAATTTGGACTTGATTACCCTGGGAACTGTAATTAGGACGCTCAGGTTTGCTTCTACCCATTCCTCTTATGTTTTCAAAGTTCATTCTTAGGGTTTGAAGCAACAACAAGTTTTGTCGCTGAATGAGAATTAACTGATTGCTTGGCAGCTGAATTGGGATCTAACTAAGGGTTTTCTGCTAATTTTGGTAAATATTGGCGTTGTTATCCTTAGCTTTGGAGCATTTCTGCATTTATAGTTACACTGGTGCGAGCTTTAGCTAATTGTGGTTAAATTAATTCTGTATCATGATTTTGAGTTTGATTACCAAACCCTAAACTATAAAATTTTAACCTAAAAGTGCTTGCTGAACATGGAAGATCATGATGTTTTGTGAGGGGATATTTTCTCTTTTTAAGCTTTTTGTTTTCTTTTCAATGGAATTTGGTTAATGTTGAAGCATGGGGATGTTTTAGCGTTTTTTAGTTCTATTTGAGTGGAAATGCATGATGCTATGGGTTAAAGTAGATGGATAATAGAAATTGTGCAGTTTAGTAGAGAATTACTTCTTTGTTCAGCATAATTGATCTTTGCGCCAACGCCTTAGACAATGACGGCTAACAAATTTTATTTCCGTCTTATGGATCCTTTAATGCGTAATGCATGGGTTTAAATTTTAAAATATGTCGAAGTCTGTATGTGCATACGCGGCTTATAGGTCGGTGGGCTGGGTTCTATACCTATCCTGTGCTATGAATATATATAAACTTTTACAGTTTACAGGCTCAAATGTATCTCCGTGCTTTGTGATTTATGGAAATGGAGTCTGAATTGCTACACTATATCTGGAAGTACTTAGTGTTTGGTGATTTGGGATTGAAAATCCTAGATGAGGAAGTCGGAAGATAGAAACCCCATTCCGCCATTTAGAGATTGGGAATTTATAAATTCAATGAAGGATGGAGAATCTAAGACATAAAAAACATAAAAATATATAGGTTATGATTTGTGTGCCACTGAACAAAAAAACCGATACAGGTACACACTGTCGATTTTGTGATACATTCCACAAATTTGTGGATTCAATTTATTTTATCCATGGACAGTGTCTTATCCGTGGACCTGGGGTCGCATACACAGTTTATTCAAATTGAGAAGTCCTCCAAAAATTCAAGAGATAATGAAGAGAGATTTAAGAAAGGGGAATGGAGTGATGGAGCCATACATTCTCTGCTCGATGCATATGAAGCTAAATGGAACCACCGAAACCGTGGAAACCTTAGGGTCGAAGACTGGGAGGAATTCCGTTCACATGTATCCAATCGTAGGGGTGGAGTGAAGTCCTTGAAAACACCTACGCAATGCAAGAACAAGATTGAATGAAGAAAAAATACCGATCTAGAGCCCTGGAAATCGGTGTTCCTGTTACCAGTTTGAAAACATGAGAACAACACAAATATGCTTTGACATCAGGTGTCAATAACACCTTTTATTTACATGCAGGAGCAACATTTTATATGTAAGCTGGGCCTTAGGAAACTCTACGCAAGTAAATAACGTAACGCCCATATTTAGTGAAAATTACAATATAGATATGCTATAGATAAAAATAATGGGTAGCTAATGTTATAATGGTTGTAGTAGCTTCTTCGATGCTCATATTTGGAGGAAATGACTGTGATAATGTATCCTCTATAAAGTTCTAAAATATTTTCTACAAGTTTTTTTTTTTTTTGGTGGAAATGTAAATATGCTAAGGTTTGAACATACCGAAAAGGTTCTTAGACATGCACTAGTTTCGTTGCATCCTCAGTTGAAGAATAGTTGCAATGAAACAAAAGGCAAAGAATCTTCTTTACAATTTACCAAAAAAAATTACAATTTACAATATCATTCCATTGCATCCTCTGTAGCTTGTTGCAATCCACAATGAGCTCTTGCAGAGAGGGAGGATATCATAGCTGTATAAATGGATTGGTTTTCAGAATGAATGTTTCCTAAAATTACTTGACATATTGACTTCTATTGAATGCAGGTGCAAACAGCTCGTGTGACTACTACTGACCTGAAAGTTGTTGGGTATTTATTATTTTTGAATAAATACTTTCGCTGCCTATGAAGAAAGCTTCTGATTTGCTCCTGGTTGCTACATGCTTCTGATTTTCTCCTGGATGTTGTTGTTTTTAGATTCCAACTACAAATGAAATGTGTGCATAGGCCATTATATGCTTCTTCCCACATGGAGCTATTGTAAAAGCATACAGTAGCAAATACAAGGTGAAATGCTTCTTTTGCCCATGAAAGCTTTGCCACAGGTCTTGCAAACTACCATGAAATGATAATGGCACAACCGACTAAAGAAATTATAGTGCGTTGTTGGGGAGATATAGTAGCATGAGGCGGTGGCAGCAAGAGAAAGAGGTGAGGCTGAGGCGGTGGCAGCAAGAGCAAGAGTGTGGCAGTGGATGCATCAACTGAGCATTGAACGAGGTGGTGGCAGCAAGAGCAAGAGCATGGCAGTGGATGCATCGACTAAGCATTGAACATGAAATAAAAGAATAACATTAAATGTTTGAAACTAATGCTAATATAATCTTTAACATTATATCATAGTGTTCTATGTTTTTCTGAAAAACAACCATTATCCTAAGTCCAAATTGAAAAAAAGCAACCTCGGCCTCGATATGAGGTCAAATAAGACCTCCAAATTTTCTATTGGTAAAAAAAAACATAGGGTAAACATCTATTGGTAAAAAAAACATACTGTAAATATATCACAGAAGAAACTTAGGAAAAAACTTTTTGATTTTCGTGTAATATTTTTAGTTTTTGTGCAGATTAATGAAAACGACTGCAAGCCAGCCCAGAGGGCAGGGACTAATAAGGACAACCAACAATTTCTTTATATGAAAGGTTGACTAAAAAGTTACTGAGATGATATGAAAGGTTGGCTAAAAGGTTACTGAGATGATAAATGTTGTAGGCGCTACAAATGATAGAAGGATCAGTCAATATTTCCTCTTAAACAATACATTTTCTAAGTTGAGAGATTTATGTGTCACTGTATTCAGGAAAGATTGGCCAATCCTTATTCTATGATACATTTATAGTCAATGGTATTGAATAAGGGATGATCGATCCATCCACTAGTGTAAATGTTTCTTGGATACAGTATATAAGAAAAGACGATCGATAATTTGTTTGGATGATACACTGTGAAATAAATGACTATGTGACTAAAACATTAGTCACGTGATTGATTTTAAGCTAAAAATGAGTAAATCAGAAAAACAAAACTAAAAATGACAATTTTAGTCATAAGATAAAAAATATAGCTTGATAATTAGTCACATAAATAAAAATGACTAAAATTGTTAATAAATTAGATTTATTATGTATAATATATATTATAAATAAAATAAAATTTTAATATAAATATATTATAATAATATATTCATGTATGACCTCTACAATTGACTTACCATGTTGTGTCTTATACATTGTCATGTCGTGGTCAAGTCAAGTATTAGCATGTTGTTGTTCCTTTCCTATTCCATCATAATGCCAAGAAGTCAATGTCATTCAATTCGTCTCACACATTGACTTCATATCTCATTTCACCAAGATCGTCTCAATTTAACCATTTCGGTTCTGATTCGAAGTTTCAACAAGTAAATGCATATTGTGTGATGTCAATTTCACATCCATTGATAAAATGGCTAGTCATCCCCGTTGTCAACTTTCTTGCTTTGTCTATGTTCAAAAAGTTAAAAATATCAGTTTAGGCACCTTATCCTAAGGCTTATCCTTATCAATTTATTAATACCCAGGAGGGGGACTAGAGTATTTATTTTACTTTTCCTAAAAAAAAATTCTCAATTAATCAAAAAAAGTTTCATTTCAAAAACCCTTGTGCCCCTTCAAAATTCATTTTCCATCCTTTAAATATAACACAAAAGAGTCCTTTATTCCTTTTCCTAAGTATAAGATCCCCTGAAATCTTGAAGTGAAAAAAATTAATAAAAGAAAATATTTTAAATATCTTTTTAATGTTAATACCCACTCTCCAAGTTTGGCAAAATACAAATTGGCGTGGAGAAAAAAAATTGTAGAAAAAAATTGGCAAAAAAAAACTAGAGAAAGGAAACTCGGGAGAAAAAATTGGGGAAAAGATACTGCAGTTTACTGTGAGTCCGATGGTTTTTCATTTTCGGAGTGCTCCCTCAACACAGTTCGAAATTCTATAATCGCAAATTCTATGATCCCATCAATTGATGTGATCAGATCATTGCCACAATGCTTGGATCTTCACAACAATCTACCTCTCATATTTTCACAATGATCCTCCGTTGTCTTCAAATATGCGTTCTTTAATTGTGATTTTTGTTTATCATTCACTTCAAATCTATTCCATATCAAAGATGGGGGTTATTTAATGAATTTGAGGCACTACATGTTTAAAATAAATGAAAATGTTTTGAGATGTTTGAAACTAAAACGGATCAATTTCTACAAAAGAGTTGTTTTGTCAAAATCTAAACTCACCAAAGTATTCAGATACCCCCAAAATATGTTAGGGTTGGTTGGCATTGCTAATTTTTCCTTTGGTTGTGAGATCGAGTAAAAATTTCAACCTAGAAGAAGGCAGTAAAAAGAAGTGATGCCTTGAAATGTTCAAAACGCATTTTCCACTTCTGCATACCACAACAACACCAAAAAAGGGTATGATTAGCATTAGCATCTTCATATGTCCACTGGTTTGTTGACAGAATTGAATTTGATGGTTTGCACATTGGATTTGTGTGATCTTGTTTCTTCTTGAGCAAAAAGATATCCACCTTGCTAATAAATATAAGAAGAAAGTGTTTTTGTGAATGCATGGGCATTAAAGAGCCCCTTACTATATTTTATTTTAAGAACCTCTATAAAAGATGAGTATGTTTAACAATACCAGTCAATATATCCAAGCCTAAGAATACCTTTCTCATAAATCCTTATACTACTCATTGTAAAAAGAAATTGATAACACTTTGAAGACATGTGTATATCACATAAGAGTTACACGGTTGTTCATGATATTCAGTTTGAGCACTAATCTTCAGTGCCCAAGAGAAAAGGTAAACTAAGGAGTTGTGCTATCTCTAACAGATAGGTTGTTTATGCCTTTTTTTTTACTTTCGATATTTTCACAAACCATTGACTTTTTAATTTTAGAATTGAACAAAGAGAATCTTGATTTAAGTGAACTATGGAATCCTTGTGTATTCTTTGTATTCTTGCATTTTTCAATGTTTCACCATGCATTGATGGTGAAACATAAGGAATAAGATTATGCTAGCCAAGTGTCATGGAACATATCTTAGAATTGCTAAACTTAGAAAGGGCATGCTAAAATTAGACACCCAAAAATCAAATCAAAGAAGCATACATGCTCATCCTAATAGCACATGTATCCAATAAAAGGAGATCTCAATGCATTGTTGTAGATTTAAACACAATAGTCATAGGTGGAGTTTAATTAAGAGATTTGTTGCAAAGTTAGATTCTATGGAACAAGATCGGAGTTGGTGAGCATACACATAGCTCTGTAAGAAAGTTCAATTCACCATTGGTATTGTAGCCAATAGCAAGGGAAAATTGTGCATTAATTCCATAATACGGTAAAATTAAATGTGAGTAAGGAAAATGATCATAGTACCCGGATGTGGGTAGTATGTAGATCAACCAAGTGGTAGCAGAAGAGGAGGATGTAAGCCACTAAGCAGAGGCTCGCGAGTTAGAGGTAAGCCAAGAGGCAGAGGATCACGAGGCCCATGAGGCGAAGGCTCACAAGTCCCACGAGGTGGAGGATGAGGGGACAAGTGGACGACGTGAGGCTCATGAAACAGATTTATCAAGTGGACAACATGAGGGGACTAGACCACATCTTGTATATACGCATGCATAGTACAGATGGGAGGGTAGCAGGGATGATGGGGAGGTTCAATACCTGCAAGGAGGATACATAGAGGCATGGGAAGAATTCGTGCGAGGGGATCTCGTCTCAAGTGATGGATTCAGGGAAGATCGTTACGGCGAGCCAAAGCCTGAGCATATCCTCTAGCCTTCCATCAATAGTGACAATGCATACTTGGAGATGCATTGTTGGTCTTTCCTATTGGGTGTCGAGTTATTACTTCAACCAGGAGCAAAGGGAAAACATTATGTTGTGGATTGTGCATACTGTTTGGGAGAAATACCTTTGCGCAGGTAGGAACAAAATCAGGCTCAGATCGCTCTGAAGTGTTAAGGTAAGGAAGTGCTAGAGAAGGGGTAGGAGGAGACTACCATGTAGACGAGGTGGTAGCTTCAGGAGATTGGATTTACTATTGAAAATGGTCGCTCCTGAAGGTGGAATTGAGGAGGAAGACTGGGGAAAGATCTTCAACGAGGAGACGCCGAAGCATATCCAACACTCCATTGCGGTGATGGAAAACGATATTTATGGAGAGTTTAGACTGAAGCTGGGAAGAGAAGTGGGGATTTCCAATTACTAGAGACTCAAATTTATCCTCTCTCGCTCCATGAATAAGAGGGAAAGTTATGCATAGATGATATGCATCACTGTGGGTACATTCAAAGACGATGCTGAGAGAAATCTCGTTCACATGCGCAGCTTATTGAGGCTTTCGACACCCCCCTTTCAGCGTGTTCCAAGGAATGAAGATGCTGATATGGAGGAATCTAGCCAAGAAGGCGCTAGTCAAGGGAATGAGAGAGGCAACAACAATGCCCCGAATGAAGTTGAGTCCTCCCGTAGATGCTAATTCTCTCCTCGTCATGGGCCTGTTCGGTGCTCTATTTTGTTTGTGTTTGATCACAATTTTGTTCGGCTATCTATGTTCTGTCTGTTTATGTTTTTTTAAAACTCTGCTTTTTCCATCTGTCTACATGATAGAGCGCCCAAGATAAAAGGCTGGGATGATATCATGCTTGTTCTCCTTTCTCTCTGGGTAATTCTGTTTACCTTCCTTTTATGGTTATAGGACTAATTCTTGGCCCCATGTTTTAGGGGGTAGGAGTATGTAAATATTTTTTCCTATATTCAATAGTAATAGAAAGGTTCCATCTTACTTTAAGAAAAAAGAAAATGATCATAGTTCAACACATATATGTGTCAATAGAAATGGATATTTACACCTAAACAATCAACTGCATGAACAACTAGCCACCTGCTCATCTCTTTCTCCATCAACACCCTCAGGTTATGACTTGAAAGGAAGTGAATGTGAGGATCTTGGGCTTCCTCTGAAGAGTTTCCTATGGGTGTTCGATCTCTGCATCCTTTGTCGAAAAAACATAACCTTTTCTTTTTCATTAACTAAGGGCTCCCATAGTTTAGTAACCAGATGGATTAGTTCTATTTATCCATTGACTTTTCCATTGATTAGTTCTAGTAATTTTATGTAGCTAATTCAAGGCATCTTCATCCAATCGTTTTCCACCGATTCCCTGACTGGGTACTTTGGAGTTGAATAGGTCCAGTTTGGGCACATGTAACCCAACTATGAAGGTGCAATGGGCCAACTTATGTGGACAGTTATGGGATGTAGTCCCATACTTTGGGGGTACTGGGAACATCGTTGAGTCTACTTTCCAAGCATTGTGCCTCCTATTTCCCTCCATTTAAGATTGAAATTGTAATATGAGCATATTTTTTTTATATAAGTGAAGTGAAGCCTATGATCATGGGAAATGACACTTGTTAAAGAGTGAGTATCAATATAAGTGAAGAGTGAACTTGTTGAATGTGGTTTTTGAAACACAAATTTGGTGAACATACACTATGTTCATTTTTGTAATGGAGCCTAGAGAATGTATTTGAGAATATTATAATTTTCATCAAGTATCATGGAAACTACTTTGGTCAAAAGAGGACAAAACAAATTTTCAAATGTCATAAGCCAATGTGTGGATTGGGTTAGTGAAAATCCTACTTCGTAAAAGGGCCCTGAGACTTCATGTACATTAATTAATAAATTTCTTCTTTTGAGGTGGTAGTTGTCCTAGATCCACCTAAAATCAAATAACAACACTTACGAATTCCAAATAGTGAGGCAACTATATCAGGAAAATTAATTGTACTTTCCTAACATTGGTACCAAAGAAATATGTACGTAAGTACTATGAGGATTTTAGGCCTATCATTCTATGTAATGTTGTGTATAAAATAATTTCTAAGATCATAGCTAGAATATCTAGGCATGTATTGTATGTGAGTAATTTGGATATCCAGATGGAAAAGAAACTTATGAGGATATAGGCTACTTTGGAGGTTTTACACTATAAAGGTAAAGAAGATGTCTTCCCCCAAGTTTGACTCAAGAACTACAATTCATGCTATTGTGCCAAGAGAATTTAGTCAAACCAAATCTAGTAACTTGGCTCCATACAAATGGCATGATTTTCAAAGGTATGCTACCATGCAAGTCTCATGTAAATTTTGCAAATATATACCCCTAAAAATTGGCTCCTAAACCAAATTAAGTCTACTATTTGAGGGGCAGCCCCTTTGAGTATATTTCTTGAATCATTCAAGCACACCAAAATGGAAAGGAAATTAAAAGTGTTGGGGAAATAAACTATGCTTCCCTCTCCAAATATCCACCTATATTGATATTCTATGCATAAAAATGCATTAAAAAATGTTGGGATTGCAAACACAAACATTAAAAAATTAAAGGTGAGAACATATCCTCCAATTGACATATCTTGAAGAAATTTATAAAGTTGTGTATCTGTAGAATATGCCGATGGTGTGATTGTGAATGAGAATTTTTGGGACAAGTTTGATTACAATTATTAGAAGAAAATATATTAGAAGCAACTTCCTAAAAGTTCAAAATTATCAATATTAAAAACAATAGTTATAAACACTTTTTTGGAATTTCCATTCAAATAATGTTATGTGCTTTCTAAATCTCTAGCAAGACTGATATGCTAGGATTAATAAGGCTTGAAATAAATGTTGGGATCACAAACATAGGAAATACCTTAAACATTAAAAATTAAGGGAAAGACCGCATCCTTCAACTGGCATATTCTAAAGTAAGTTATAAAGTTGTACCTATGTAGAATGCACAATTTATGAGAAAATACACATTGCAATAAACTTCCTCAAAAAATCATTATTATCCAAGTTAAGAAAAAGTTAAAATTATTTTGGGGGGCATTTTTAGGTCAAATAACTTTCTTTCCTTTCAAAATTTTTTAATAGCAGCAAGAGGGAGTTGTCAAATCTTGTAGAAAACCTTCCCTATCTACCAGAATCAAGCAACACATAAAATCGAGATTTTTTATCGTTTGGGAACTCTAATCAATTCTTCAATGATCTTGGTCAATTCAAAATTAGGAAAAACACTTGGAGGCATCATTTCACCATGCATGGAACTTGTATCATATAGGAACATTGATCATCCTGAAATTCTATTAAATGTATTATGTATGAATTTAAAAATGCATTATGTATGAAAGTCTAACTTGATATGATTATATTGTTACTATTGCATTAGTTCTTGTCTGGTTGCTACTTTGTATGTCATGGGAAACATTTCATTATGTATGCTAATGAAATAGGATTATTAGAAGCATGACTCATTTCTAACAAGCTATCAAAGTCACAACATAGATGGTTTTGTTGAAGGTGGGAAGCTAAATAATTACTACTCTTACAAGAAATATTATATTTTACTCTAATTTTTAAATTCCATTTTGAAATATTTCATTTCTTAATTGATTGTCTTTTCTATTTTAATCTGTGTAGGTTCATGTTCTATTTTTTATGGTTTGTTTTTTTTGTTGGTTAATTGAACTTTGTCGGTGAATCTTATTTATTAATCACGGTCTGATCTTGTACCTTTTGGGGTTTTTTTCTCACCACACTTCAATAGTCCTCTATCACGTCATGATATTGTTAGTTGGAAGATTGATTTGGAAAAGAAAGAGCTACTAGAAGTCAGTTGGAAGGTAGACTTTAGCAATAGGCTTATAGATTTCTTTTAATTTCTCAAGTGCATTTGTGGAAAATGGCATGGAACTTGGTGGTGTGGGAAGAATCCTTATTGTTGATTCATTTATAGAGGTTATCATAGAAATATGGATTTATTGATATTAACCAAACACACTAGGATGCTTGGATTTCTCTTCTAGTAGATTTATCATAAGGAGAATAGATCATTGTTGATGTTGCTTTTGGTATAGTTATACTCATCCATGGAATTTACATTTGAAAGTTTGACTTGAGTTATGATACTTCGTTTACAACTAAACACGCTTGACTAAGTTGTTTCAACCTGATAAAGCTGTCACAAAAGCATAGGATGATGTTACTCTTGCTACTAGATATGTAGTAGAACTTGTCTCAGAGGAGCTAACCGGTATTGAAGAAAAATCATTAGTTGATACTACAGTTGCAACACATGCTACTTTATAAGCTCAAGTCTAGAAGGACCTTAATGCATCGTTTGAAAAGGAGATAGAATTAGAGAGGGATAAAATGGAATTGGTCGATAGATTAGTTGAAGATGCAAGATCAAAGATGGAAAGATTAAAATGTAAAAGGGAGGAAGAACAATACTCACTTCTAAAGGAATGAGATTCCTTGGATTCTGAAAGAGAATTTATTTCAATACTTAGGCATGAGCTAGAGGAGCAACACCTTAGGTTTGAAACACCTTCTGAACCTTTTTTTTCTTGCCATTTTGAGCATGCCTCATTTCTCTTTTAGAGGGTTTGTAAACATCATGATATGTTTATAACATATTTTTCTATCTATCATCTAGGACATTGATTTAGTCTGTTTTTTTGGTATCAACTTCATTTGTGAATATTTTAGGTATTTTTAGCAATTTCTAAGCATTCAAGTCACTTGACCGGGCAATAGTGTTAACACCATTTGTTTGCATTTTTTGGAAATATACGAGTTATTCCTTGATATTTATAGTTCCTTGTATATTATCTGCTACAAAATCACTCAATTTTACCTGTAAATATATATCTAAATATCATTTTATCTTTTTACAAGTTCTCTTTTTGTTATTAAATAGAGTTTTTTGTTGTAATTACTCACTTTCAATTGTGATTTCATTACTATATATATTAGAAGTGCCTTTATTTAGATCTCATCAAGTTGCTAATACATTAGAATTATATATTCTTCTCCCTTTTAAAATCCAACATATAATGATATTTTGACAATCTTTTTAACAAGTGGGATTGTTCTATTTGACTAGAAAACCCCTTTGAGAATACATTTTGAAGCCATAGGAATCTGAATATGAAGTGATTCAAATATACATTGTTATGTATTATACATGGATATTGTCTTACAAGTAAGAGTAATTTATGCTAATGCTAGTAAGAAACACAAGAAGATGCATGTGCAAAGATTTCTTTCATTGGAATTGGAATTGGATGTTGCAAACTGAGATCTAGGACTTGAGAAGCCAGAATTACGATGTGCTCGATAATATTTTGTTCTTTAGTGAGTATAGATGTCTTCGAATTTTCTCTCTCAAGTATAAAAGTATGAAAGGCTACAACATAGATGTCTATTCTTAAGTACATGCACTTCACTAAAGTACATGCAATTCACTACGAACATATTATTACTCCTCTAATTGATAACTTCTTTTCTTAATAAAGAAAGAAAATTCATGCCATAATTCGTTTAAGCTGTAATCATTCTGATTTCTTTCATATTTTCCACCTTGTTCAACTCTTTATATGCATTTACATTGAAATACGACCTCATTGGCATAGATTTACTCAAATTTTATTGTTTATTTTTCAAATAATTTCTAGAAATATACAACCTCATTGTTATAGGTTTATTAATTTTATTTTTTATAAATAATTTGTACAAATATTTCTAACAAAATCCATTTATCATGACAAATTTCTTTGGGGTTTTGTGAACGTAGGGTTGAACGTATTAGGTATGGAAAATAAATGACATAACAAATGTTGAAATAAACAAATGTTGAAATAAACAAATGTTGAAATAATGAAGATCTATGGTGCTCACAATACATGAATTTGAGTGGATATTAGAGAATATTTTTTCTCTAAACTTATATTAAACAATATTTAAAACTAGGGAAAAAGTTAGAGTCAAAATTTCAAGAACCTTTTAAATAGACTCATGGATTATTTTGGGGGTTGTAATTTTCCATGGCAAAATTTTCAGATAGATTGATGGATTATTTTAGTATTATGATGTTTTCCTACAATATATTAAAACAAAAATATATAAAAAATTATCCCTAGCCTAATATTTATTCCTTGCCTATTGGTCTTATGTTTACCGTTCACATTTTTGTTATTTTTCTTCTTGCGAGCTACAAGAGCACCATCACTATTGCTAGTAGTAGTTTTCTCTCCACTCTTGCTTATTAACAACTTCTCTCCACTTTTGGATTGGATCTATAGGTTCTTACATTTACTGATATGGATGGGGGTGAAACTTTTAATTCATAATTTTTTGGTTATGTAGATGATATAGTAGAGGAGCGCATTGCTAATGATGATTCCATTTTGATCAAAGGAGCAAAGATTTCAAGAGTGGTAAGTAACCTTAGTTCTACTTTGAAGCATTAAAGTTGTCTATGCGCTAGAAAGAGTAGTTATCTGCTTCTACCTTTCCTTCCTACTTGTGGTGTGAAGATATTTTAGAAGTTGTGATGAATATATTTAGTTAGGTAGCTTGGAAATTTCCTAATGAACATTGGTTTCATGTGATGAATCAAGTTTCCATAATATTAAGAGGTGTTAATGATTACATGCTGGATGATATGGAATTATCTTTGCACAACGCCTTGTTCATTGTGAAAATGACATTGGAGTCTAACACACTATGCAATCATATATAGAGTTTTGTGTTATTGGTTTGCTTGGATTTTATTTTCATAATTGGCTTATTTTTTTATTAATCTTGATGGAGCTTGTTTCTTGCTTTGCCTATAATTTCATTGTCTAATTGATATACAAGTAGTTGTTGGTGATTGTGTTGTTGAAGTAGCTTTATTGGTATACTTGGAGAGCTTGAAAACCACTCTAGGTTATAGGGAACAACTTGTTATTGTAGAGTTTGTAGAATATCTTTTGATCATACCAAAGGTGAGGGTGTAAACCCTAACTATGTTGGTTGTTTTTTAGGTTCGAAATTTTTTCGTTTCACAATATTAATCTTGTTCTAAATTGCCTGTATCTCTATTTTGTTCATGGAATTTAGGTTCTTGCTGTGAATTCTAACAAAACTAATTGTTAATCTTCATGCTTACCATCATAGTTCTTAGATAAAGGCTCACAAAAACATCTATCAAAGTAAGAAGAATGCGATAGTTTATTTTACTTAATTAGTAATTATGTTTCTGCAAATGTTTGGCTAGTAGATATTTTATGGATCATTAATAAAACTTTTTGTTGTTGAGGTTCTTGGTTGTAACTTTGATTAAGAGTGAAAATTTATTTTTCTATTGTAGGGTGTTAGCTCAATGGAAGAGCACATTCCTTACAAGAAGGAAGTTGGTGGTTCGATTGCACTGTGCCCTATCTATAGAAATCAATGACTAAATAAATGAGCAGTTAATAATAATCAATGGCTAAATAAATGACTAGTTAACTACACTTAATGACTGATTAAATGGTCATTTAACTGCAATCAATGACTAAATAAATGAAAATTTAACAATAATTAATGACTAAATATATGACCAAACTCTCAAATAAGAACAACCAATAAATGACTAAAAATACTTAGTCACATTATAAGTGACTAGCAATAAATGACTATTAGTCACGTGACTAAAATTAGTCATTTATATGTCATTTTTAGTAGTTGTTTTAATGATTTATCTCACTTTTCTACTAGTGATAGGTCCATATGTGAAGGAAGGTTCTTTTTTTCTTTCTTCATTATGTTGCTTTTGCTAAGGTCCAAAATTGAAGATGGGTCAACCAATCCTTACTATAAATAATGTTTGACCCAAATCCAACATGTGAGTAATGATTGGTTGATATCCCCTCTATATTATTCTTGACTTGAGGTACACAATTGAAGAATAGTCTATAGATCCTTCTTTAATATTATGCTAGATAAGTGGTCCATATTTTAGGAAGGGTTTGTCGATCCTTCCTCTCAACGATGCATAATAGGAAGTCCACAATTAAGGAAAAGTCAATGAATATTTAATATCGAAGATCCTTCAATTGGGGTACACATTTGAAGAATTTTTGGTCGACCCTTTTTCCAAATACTAGGTGATTGATGTCTAACTGATCCTTCCTTTGGAAGATGCTTGAGTCAACTACATTTGAGGATGGGTCAACTGATTCTTCCTCTACATAATTATTTACCCTAGGTTCCCATAGTTGTAGAAGGGTCATACATGTCTTCTCGTAGATGATGCTTGACCACAAGTGTGCATATCATATAGGGTCGGCCAATCCTTTTTCTAGATGATACATTTCCTATATATTGAATTATAGAAACTATAGACCAATCCTTCCTATTTTTTTACAATTCTTGTCTACCATATTTCAATAAGGGTATACAGTTGAATTTTCATCTAGATGATAGGTCAACTGGATATCATATTTGACAAAGGGTTGGATGACCCTTTTTCCATGTGATGCTCAACCTATGGTCCACGTTGAATAATAGTTGACCAATTCTTCTTTAATGTGATTCATGAACCTAGGTCCAAATTTCAAGAAGGGTCATCTGATTCTTCCTCTAAATGATTTTTGACCCAATTTTGACATATGAGGAAGGGTCAATCAATGCTTCTTCTATATAATGCTTGACTGAAGGCCCACATTTACATAAAAATGGGTCTATTATTCCTTTAGATTTTGCTTGATATGAGGTGCACATTTCAGGAAGGGTTGACTTATCCTCCATATATATGATGCTTGACCCCGGGAGCACATTTTAAGAAGGGTTGGTCAATCCTCCCACTAGATGATGCTTGAACTCAAGTCCACATATAGGAAGGGTCGGTCGATTGTCCCTCTAGATGATGCTTGAACTCAAGTGCATATTTAAGGAAGGGTTGGACGGTCCTCCCTCTAGATTATGCTTGACCATAGGTGCACATTTGAGGAATGGTAAGTCGATCCTTCTAATATACAATATCTTTCATCTAGCCTATACAAATCCTTTCTATTGTATTTCATGAATGGTTGATCGATATTCCATATATATTATAGATTTCCTAGCTCCCTTTCTTAATAAAGGGCCATCCAATCCTTCTTCTAGATGATCTGTGATCCATTTCCCACATTGTGCAGATAAAATCCATCCATGCTTTGAATTTATTGATAAAGAAGAGATCACAATCTGTTATTAAGAAACTGAACAAGGTGGCTTGAAATATTAAAATTATTTATCCCACCAACGATAGGATCCATCCCAATTTGAATCTCTCGACCATTTCCAGGACACCATGCTAGCCAATTTCCCATGATATCAAAAGCACTAATTAAACGAAACCAGACGTTTGAAACACCTTTAATGGGATTTGTAGAGGATCAGATCCATTGGAAGATAGACATCCTTTTAAAGTATTTTTCCTAAATAACTCGAAAACACAGACTATTCCCCCAAGTAGTTAACTAGATACTGTTTTCCAGAAGAGATTTCAAGAACACAAAAATGTTTTTAAGTTTCCAGCCCCCAAGTTTCTTCGGACAGGCTAGGATTTTCCATTTCATAAGATTAATCTTGTAATTATCGAAATTGCTTGACCCGATAAAAGCAAAAATCATACGACGAATCTAGTTTAAAATCAATTTAGGAATTTTGCACAAAGAGAGCCAATAAACTGCCAAATTTTCTAGAATTGATTTAACAAGGACTAATATCCCTCCAAGAGATAACCAATGACAACACCAATGATTTATACATTTCTCAAATATCTTAATTAACCATAACTAGTCACCAGTAGAATAACCATTTGTATTTATAAAATAGCCAAAATACTTTGTCCCTTGAGAGAGAAGATACTTGCAATGGAAAAATATTTTTAATTTATGCTATTTGAATAGAATTCAAGTTATTTTCAAGCAATTTTGATTTGGGGAGGTTGATAAACATACACAAGAACTTACAGAATAGGTCAATTAATTCTAAGAGGCATCTCCATTCACAACTTGATCCTATTCCAAATAAAACGATGTCATCAACAAACACCAAAGGGGATATCTTTAGATCCCGCCCAAACTTGATGCTTTTTATGTGACCCTTTGATTTCGATTTTGATATAAGTCTTCTAAGCCCCTCTATTTATAGTAAGAATAACAGAGGGGACAACAAGAATCCTTGTCGCAAACCTCTAAAATTCGTGAAGAACTTTGTAGGACTACCATTTACAAGAACTTCATAGTTAACCAAAGTTACACAGGCCATGATCCATTTCATGACCCTATAAGGAAGGCTAATTTGTATTAGAATAAGTATAAGAAAGCCCCAGTAAACCCTATCATATGATTGTTTTTAGGTTAAGTTGGAGAACCATTTATTTTTGGTTCCTTTGTTTTATGCTGTGGAAAACTTCTTGAGCCACTCTGATGGATTTTAGGATCTGTCTATGCTCCAGAAAGTTGAATTGTTCCATATATATACATCTTGATAGACACGAGTTTGTAAACAAAGTTACATATAGAAATCGATCGAAAGTCTAAATAATCTTTTGGGGAAGAGGTCTTTGGGGTGAGGGCAATAAAAGTGGAGGTTTAGGCTCTAGATACATAACTAGAGATCCTTGATTCTTCAATAGCTCGTAGTAAGTCCTCCCCCATAAATTCAAAACATTCAAGGAACAACTCCATAGTCCAGCCATTAGGTCCAATACTTTTGGATATGGATGAGTCTGATAGTGCAAACATTAATTCATCCTAAGTAACTGGAAGAAAAATCTTATCGCCAAGTTCCTCATCAGATAAGAACCTTAGATATTCTTTGATCACTTTAATATGTTCCGTGACTAAAAAATTCCTAGGATCTGAATAGTGATCTTTGAAGTGAGACATTACCCCTGGAGATCACTTATATCTAAGATCAACTTTCCATCAACACTGTTTAATTCCCAAATAGTATTCACATTATGCATGTGCTCAACATATTTATGGAAATATTTGGTATTATTGTCTCCAGGTTCCAGCCAAATTGCCCGACTTTTTAACCAAATTTTTTATTCTTTTAGTTTAAGAATCCTTCCTTTTTCATGTTCCAAGGATGCCAACATGTCAAAAACCAATTGTCAAAATGAATCAAGAGGAAATTCATTAGTTATGCTTTCAATATTGGCTTTAAGATCTTTTATAATAGAAGCCCATTTAATCACTTCTTCTTTAAGTGATTTCAGTTTTTTAGACATCTTGTCCATTGCAGATAGATGTAAATATTCATTCTCACGCTTCCATACCTGAATCACTAAATATTTAAATTCCAATTCCTTAAGTCAGTAGTGATTGAACTTGAATGGTATTTTAAAGTTATCACTTTCACAATTGAATTGACAAACAACGGAAAAATTATTCGATACTCTAGTAGTGTCAATCCAAGATCTGTATCTATGAAATTTAGATAGCAAGGATTTGTTGATGAGAAATCTATACAAACGTTTGGAAATCCCATTTTCTCCACACCGTCCATTCCTCCATGTGGGTTTGAGAGGAAGGGGTTCCATGTCAACTAGTTAAACTTCATGAAAAATACCTTTGAAAAACTCGCCTTAGGGATCCAACCAAGCACACTGGACCCAATTTTCTGATGCGAACCACGTAAAGTTTAAATCGCCAACCATAATTATTGGGATTATTTAGGGTTCTTTCTTGGTAGACTTTATTCCAGAATTGTTACTTTGTTTGATAAGGACCATACACTTTTAACATATTGAACTCCTATTGAAAATCTATTAACCCGCCAGATAGAAGAATACCAACAGTGGTGGAGAAAGCTTTTAGATTTTCTTTGCATGGGTTCCATGACACCAAGAGATCCCCCCCCCCCCCCCCCCCCCCCCCCCCCCCCCCCCNACCATAGTTTCTTGTAGAAGAATAAAATCAAGCTTAATTCATTCGAAACATCTTTTGAGGGTGAGTAACTTCGGGAGGCCCCCCACTCCCCTGAAGTTCAATGAGATGCAAATCATTTCTTAACCCTAGCTAGGGATTTGATATCTCTAAGAGCTTGAGATTGATTAGGGGAGACAAGAGCTAAAAGGAGGAGGCTGAACGAGGGGACCAACACTGAGGGGGATCTAGAATCTTGTTTTTTCCTAGCACTTCTAGTTTTGATAGGAGAACAATCCATTTTAAGACCTCCGAACAAGGCACCCTTAAAGTTTTTTCTTTTTGATTTCTCTGAGAGGAAATTTTGAGAGGGAAGAGTCACCTGCTTGTCTAGAATGGATACAAATAAACCAACCTTAGAGTTTCCAATGAAAGACTGAGGGGGGGTCTTTTTCAAAGGGTCTCCACTATGTGTGACAGTATCTAAGAGTGTATTTGGATTCAGTAGGGAGGGATTGGAATTTGAGAGGGGTATCTCAATGTTCATAAACCCTAAACTGACCCGAGTGTCGAGAATACCAACTCCCATTCTGGGAATTTAGAAGGAAGATAGAAGGGAATTTGACTGTTTTCACAGTTTGACAACAATGGAGAAGAATCATTAGAGGGATCCCTTATCGAAACAAAAGAAACGATCTTTTATTGGGGAAGGGAGGCAAGACAATTTAGGGTATGGTCTTTGGGCACAAGATCACATTCCTGTGTGGGTCCAGATTACGAGGATGTGAGGGAGATCCCTTTATAGAAGAAGGGGCCTCCACCCAGTGAAATTCCACAAAAAGAATCTCCTTTTGATTCCATATTTTCAACTAATTCTATTCCGTGAGATTCTAGATATTAAATGAAATCCTGATTTAGTTTTTGAAGATTACCTATAAAGGGTAGATTCGCTAAAGGAGGAGAGCATAACGCTTGGAAAGATGAAAAATCCAACCCCTCGATTGGAGAATCATTGTTTTGGAAAATCATTGGTTGTTGTTATATGATATTTGACTGATTGTCTCATATATACAATAGAAACAACAAAGTAATACAATATAGACTTAAAATAGATAAACACTACTACAAGAGCTTCAACCCAACCCCAGCTTCACGCACATGGAGAGTTTGAACAAGGTAAGCACTACTAGAGATTTAACTTCAGCTTCATGCACATGGGGAGTTTGAACGAGCCTTTGTTCAGTGTACTTTAAGGCTATTGATTTGATTGAACCTATCTACTAATTCAAAATTTGAGCATAAAACTATTTTTTGGGGCATACTTTTCAGTAACCTGCGTACTGTCACCTTTATTCGATGTTTTGTCAGAGGACCTTGGGTAGAACTGGGATGCACCACGTTTTAAAAAGTGCCTTCCATCATTATCCGAAATCTTGATAAGAGCCACATAAGAGCGCACTATTTTTGTTAGAGGTCCTTGTGCATACCTAGGCTGCACCACATTTTTTAAAAATGCCTTCATCACTATCTGAAATCCCTCTAAAAGCGCTCTTTTTTCGTCCATGTGCAAGAGAGCCTCCGCGCATGAAGTTTAGGGGGATGGGATGTAGCGCAGTCTTGATGACGTCATACAGGCCCAAATCCCCCTTTGCGCATATGTAAAGGTGGAAGGTCGGCTGACTTAGCGCTAAAGGTACAGTAAATTCAAATAAAACTTGAATTTCAAACTATTTTATTGGACCACAGGGAGGATTTCGTATTTGACAAATGATTTTCTGTGGTATTTGATAGAGGACCTTGGATACCCTAGAATGCACCCAATTTTAAAACGAAACGAAGCCTTCATCATTACCCTAATGCTCCCCTCAAGCGCGCTTTTTCCCTTCATGTGCAAAGGCTATCAGTTGTTTCTAACTTAGATATAGGACCGTTACTTCTTGTCATTATACCGAGATATATGAATATCTTATGCATGTTAGTGATTTATCTGATAGTTGACATGATACATAATTTTTCCATCAACTCTCTACCAATCTCAGCAGATCAACAAACGTAGCAGAGTGTAAAATGGACGTATGATGCGTAAGCATCGAACGACATGAAAGTTATTTGTCTCATTTAAATTATTCCCATATACTTGGGTAATGAAGTACATATATTGGCTCGTCAGCATAGATCCACTTTCCATCCTTAATTTAAGATAGTTTAAACTATCACACTTTATAAATAAATTTATGCTCATAGTTTAAACAAATTTATGATAATTTAAACTATCATACTTTTAACAAATTTATGTGTGGTATATTTTATATAAATTATGATAGTTTAAACTGTCATAAATTTGTTTGAATCCTATACAAGATGTTTTTTTCAATTTTCTTTTAGTGAATCAAAGTAACGTATGTCTCTAAGTACTTCCTTAATGAAATAAACTAGCAACAACCATATTAATAAGATTAATATGTTTGGAATATGCCGAGAGGCATATATTTGATACATTGATAATCTTTTTTTCATAAAAAAATGTGTTAATTTCTTGTATCTAAGAGTTAATCTAATATAACAACCACTTAATTTGTCATTGTTAAGCTCATAGTAGTATCATCATTGGAGTTAATTTAATAGTGTATCTAATAGTAATTAATTTATAAGTTAACAAAAAGTTATTGGAGTTAATATAACAACTCCCAGTTATCTGGACTCCTAGCTTCCAAATAGAGTTCGACTAATCCTTATGCACATTAACTCGACTCCCAAAAATTAGGTCTTTACTTTTTGCTTGATTGTTCAAGGATTAAGGTATCTACATTGATGCACCCAACATGTAGCTACGAATTTTAAGGAATTTTTTTATCAAGTAACTACCATGTAGAGAAACCATAGTCCAATACAAACGGTCAAAAATCATGTTATGCCTCCAAAACTAGCAATCATATAATCTGAAACACCTTACACAATGTATGCCAATATTGATCAAGCATGTAACAAAACAATTCAATAGAGTCCAGAGTTATCAATCGATTTTTTATACATTGTGATCACTTTAAACTTTACATGTCTTACGTACTTAAATGAAATAAGGAGGTCTTGGTTCTAGAATTCAATCTATAAGATTTTAAGGTTAGTATATACTATTTGGAATATATAGCTCTTGCGTGGAATACAAGAAGTATACATGAAAGCTCTAACTGCAAACTTTAGGGTGATGATAAACACTTAAACATATGAAAACAATCACGTGTAATAAGTAATAAAAATTTAAAAAAATTCTACAATATGATATAAGGATGCCATATATTATGCTATCCACGCAGATTAAATGATAATGTTGACTATTTTGGTAGCCTAGGGTTTTCTACGTAAGAATCAGAAAAGTGCAACCGTCATTCATCAATTGTTGCAAGCTATATTTTGAAACAGAATAAAAACAATTCGATGCCACAGTTCACGAACATGGAGCCATTGATGTATAGAAATATCACAAACGCTTCATTGATTCACAAAACTATCATAAACACTTCATTGATTCACATAAATATCACAAACACTTCATTGATTCACATAAATATCACAAACGCTTCATTGAACGTTACCTAGTATACCTATATAATGTATAGGGGACATTGAAAGCAAACCTGACATTGCTCTTTGTTGGTACAACGACTTCCTCTTGGTCTTGGTTTTCTTTCTATAGTTAAGAGAAAAAGAAACTAGATAGGTAATGTATGTATTAGAACATTATTTCCAATTTTTTAAAGCTTATTAATATATATTAATTAAAGAACAAAAAAATATTCCAAGCTAGAGCTAACATTCATATCCAAATAAATATTTGACATCGTGAAGGCACTTAACTCCACCAGTCTTTTTATAATCAATGTTTTTCCAGTATTATACTTAAAAAGATGCATGAGAGAGGAATCAAAAGACAACAAAGTACTCCAAAGATGGCTTCGAAAATTGTATTTCTGTAAATTCCAGAAACCGCGACCAAGAACACACTCCAAAGATGGCCACAAAAATTGATTAAAACTTTTCCCTATCGATCTAAAAATGGGCGAATATGAATAATGTTTTGATGTTAGGTTTGAATCATTTATACCCAAAAGATATGAAACATTCTTGAGGTAGGCTATCCACGACACATTTATATAATAAAAAATTATTACGAATTTGGAGGAGTTTATTAAGAGTTCAAACAATTTTATTAGGAGTTCTTGACTCTTACATGAGTGTACATTAGCTAGACTCCTAGATGCCTTACATGAGTGTACATTAGCTAGACTCCTAGATGCCAATTGCAGTTGGACTAAGCCTTAAGTTATTAGAGTTGAACTTAAGCTAATAGTTGTAAAATCACTACAGTTAAACAAATAGTTATATCTAAAGTTATTCAATATAACTCTGATAAGAGTTGAAGTTAAGCTAACAGCTGTATCTAATAGTTATCCATTATAACTTTGTGATTAGAGTTGAAGTTAAGCTAATAGTTCAATCAATGGAGTTAAGACATGTATAAGCTGCAGTTGTATCTAATAATAGATGAAATTAAACTGGTAGTTGTATCTAATAATCGAATAGTTGAAGATTAATTTTAATTTTTACAACTATTACTAATTGTACTTACCACATGTTAATTAAGCTATTTTCTATTTAATTATTAATTTTGGAGGTAGCCCATAGAATCAATCTAAACAGTACACTTGTTTCTGGAAGAGGCCCATAGAATCAATTTGGAGAGTACACTTGTTTCGTTCTCGTGGATAGATGAAAAAAATCATAGATATATAGTTTATCCACTTAAGTATTGACGTAACTATAATTAAACAAAATTATCGTAAACCATACATTCTGATAATTCATTTTAATCTTCGTCTCCATCGTCTTTGTCTTAATTTAATTATCGAAATCGATCTATGCTCATAACTTATTTTCAACTAAATATGCGATCTAAGATGCAGCTTTGTACGTGATTCACTGAAACATATTTCCCTTTTTGTGGACACAATTAAAATGTAGGTAACGAAATTGAGAGAAATAACTTTAGCGTGACACAATTCTTTGCAAGATATGTGCAATCTAAACTCTGAAACATCTGTCCCGTCTGTTGTTTTTAGCTAGACGCAATCTGAGTAGTGGGGACAAGAAACGATATTAACTGAGGAAGAAACTATCGTTCACTTTCAAATCCATTGAAGATCTTCCACTTGTTCCGTGTGAGGATAAGAAGTTATTTGTGATAGCAGAAGGTACCATCGCTGCTTTACAAATATACAAGGCAAAAGTTATCCATTGAGATGCAGAGCATTTAATGCTGCTGCAGCAGGCTTGATGATTGTTGGATCTCTAGCAGCTTATGATCCAAGGGTCATCAAGCCTGCTGCAACAGCATTAAATGCTCTGTAGCTCAATGGATAGTAACATAAGTTATTTGTGTCGCAAAAACAAAACATAAGTTATTTGTGATCGCAGAAGGTACCACCGCTGCTTTACAAACATGATAGAATGATAGGTAGCGATTGAACACTATTCACCGGGCTGGGCAGTATTTAATATTACGTGGTACAATGGGTAGAAACCAGACATGCCAGGTAGCTGGTGAACAGCATCTACTCTGATGGGCAGCATTAAATACTGCGTGAGGTGGAGGTAGACGGGAAGCATTAAATACTGCGTGAGGTGGAGGTGATAATTTACATACCACTTTATGTAACATTTAGTACTTTGTTGCATAGTATTTGGTTAGCTTATGGAATACATTGGAGTGACTTAAACTATAGATTATTTGCAATGTTTTTTGAATGAAAATTCTTATCAAAATTGAGAAGAATTGTTGAAATTGCATCTGTTTGTTGTTGAAATTACATAGTTGTTCAAAGGTTTGTCGAGGAAGCTGAATTCATTTTTGCAACTAAAATTACAATTTCGACAACTAAAATCTTAATTTCAATAAAAATTCCCTCTCCAAATTTTGGCAAAAAAATATAAATAGTCTAAAATTTAACTACATTAACCCTGAGATGCGATGCGGTAGATACAGAAAGAAACTCCTAGTCCAGCTCGAAGGTAAAAGAACCAAAGGATACGGAGCCAACTAGCCTGTCACCCTGAGTGATGGAAAAAGCTGGGGCATGGCACATGATGAAGGGCCCAAGCGAACCAAAGAGAACCCGTGACCATGCAAATTAGTGACCGGTCGCAGCTCCGGACAGGAAAGCGAGGCATGCGGGAGACCGTTAGGTTTAAACGCATCTATATTAGCGATTGTAACCAAGTTGGTAGGACCCACCCATGCTCCCATCTCTTAAGTTGAATGTTATAAATCTCACATAAGGTACGATAGGTTCTTGAATCTTGACATTAATCTCAATTGTGGTTAATTAATGCACCATAATTATGACTTCAATAGTTATGTCCTCATTTACATTTAAATTTCAATTGACGCTTTTTCGCATTATTTTCTAATAATTGGAAATTCAAGCATTTAGTGGCAGGCCTGGAAATTGACGGCGTACACAACTTTTTTTGGTTTTAAAAACTTATTTGATAGTGGCTTTAGTTTTGACACCTTGTCATCTATCCATTTACAAAATCACATCTCGTCAAATGATTTAGTAAATATAAAAAATATTAAAATATTGTTGTTGAAAAAATTGGAGCTGCTTTTTCCTAGTGAGCTCCCCTCCAAATTTTCATAGTGACATGAATATGTGCAATATTTAACTCTCTTTTGCCTCTCTTCATAAACGTTGTCTCTTGCTTTTCTTAAGAAAATGCTTTATGACTTGATTGTTCTCTCTTCCTCCCCTCCAACTTGTAGTAAACTTCATGCTTTCCTTTGGTCTTGCATTATCCCCATGAAAATACGATGTTTCATTTGGTTGGCATTGGCAAACAAAATTCTCACATGGGACAATCTCCAAAAAACAGGCTAGATCGGGCTTGGCATCTGTGCACTTTGTGGATTGGGTGAGGACAGTGTTCAACATCTTTTTCCTTCTTGTTATGCCTTGAAGATCGTGTATGAAAGCCTAAGTGACCAGCTTCATTTACAGCCTCTTACCAAGAACGATAGTCTCAGCTCCTTTTTGGGTACTTGGATATCACGGTAGTCCAGACACTCTGAGTGTTGTTACCTTCCTTTTTTCGTCATATGAGTTATTTGGAAAGAATGTAATCACTGTATCTTTGAAGGAAAAAAGCCATTGATCTTGGGCATACTCCACTAGATTGATTATTATTTCCAGTTGTATTCGACTTCAAGTTTAAAGATAAAAAAGCCCAGGGTATGTGGATCGGGCCCATCTTTAGTCTTCCCCTATGGCTTCTTTGATGGGGCAGCTGCTAATTATAAGGGCGGAGTGGGTTTTTGCTTGGTCCTGAACGAATCTTACTCTTTTGAGTTTGCAATGGGGGTGGGCTTTTGCACAAATACAAAAGCTGAATTGATGGCACTATGGGCATTGCTGTCTGTGGCAAAGTTGATGGGGATCCCATGGCTGAATATTTTTGGTGACTCAACAGTTATCATAAATTGGGCAAATTATCATGCTTCCTTGGATCCTTCGGATTTAAGTCACTAGTGTATGGATATAAGAAGGCTTATCTCTTGTTTTCTTCACTTGTCCTTCAGTCATACATATCGAGAACACAATTAGCTTGCAGACAGCCTATCAAAATCTGCCTTGTCTTTGGCTCCTGGATGTGGTGATTTTTCTGAGATTCTTGAGGGCCATTTGGTCTTATCTAATACTTTCCAGCTCTTTTGAGCTCGGTGCAGGAGCTTTGCTCTCCTTTTTTTTATGCACCCCTTTGTGGATTGATGTAAATGGAGCGGGCTCTTTTGATAGAATCTCTGCACTTCTGTGTCCTCGATTTGTATGACTGATAGGGATAGGTTACAATTGTATGTCTTCTTGATGCCTTGCTTTCTTTAGACTTCTAATGTATGGTCCATGACCCCTCCCCATTGACTGCTCAAGAGTGCTTGAGACATGTTCCTGGATACTAGCTATAACAGATTACATTCTTGTTTTTTATTGATTGTAACCCTTTTGATAGGGGAAGCATTTCAAATGCCCTTTGATTCACTTATTGAATAACAAGGTCAGTCTTTTTTCCTTCTGAAAAAAAAAGAAAATGCTTTTATACCTTGGGTGTGCGCATACATTGTGTGCTGCCTAAGGTTTGGCATTACAACATTGTCTTTAAAAATATATATACATAAATATAGAGGTTTGAGTGCGTAGTAGATCTCCATATTCAGTTTTTGAAAACCAATTTTTGATATTGTGCATAGAGCATTTTTTCGTGCCCGAACTAACTTGCATAGACCACCTATGTTCTATTTTCAAAGACCATCTATCTAACAACCCTAATTTTGTACTGATAGCTGCGTTGGTACATTGGAGCCCCAAAAAACTTGCTTGGAAGATTGGACTTGAGTTGCTTTAAAGATTGTAGCGGCGTTGAGAGAGATACCAAGTCCCTTTGAAGGTTGCGATGAATATCGTGAGCTCATTCTCTGCTGCAATTTGAAAGGATATCGTGGGATATGCATTTTGACATGTATACATTTCCATAAGACGTAAATTGACGGGCATTTTAAAAATGTAATTGTCATCAAATTTTATTTGACAGGCTAGTAAAATTTGAAATTTCAGGCTTGCTTAGTGTCCTTAGAGCAATCTCTAGTTTTTCCATCTAGTTCAAGCCCATGCAAAAGGATATCTAAGACCATCATAGTGTGAAAGGAGGAGATATGACATGGTCACCTCAACTACCTAGGCATGATACAAGCTATCGACATGGTAAGCAAGATATGAATCCATAAACTAAGTAGTAAGCCTTAGCATAGTTGTCATACCATAGTGATAAGAGTGGGTATTTTTTTCCATTTTCAATTAAATTAAAAGACACTGTGAAGCTTCCAAAGCAATCTTAAAACCTCACCCAGCAGGGAGCATGGCTTCTTTCCCTATCACTTTCTTTGGGACCAAGCTTGTAACTAGATTCCTTTCACCGTTATCTAATCTTTGTGGACCATTTTTTCTTGTGGCTAGGAAAAGTGATATGAGCCTTTGTTATGATAACTATGATGCCCTCATTTAGGTAACCATGACACACCTACTCATCCTAGTTATTGGAAAAAAAAAGTGGCGTAGCTTGCTTTGCTTGGTTATTATGAAAGTAGGTACCGTATACAATATTTTTGTAGACACTTATTTGACCAATGGTTTTGACTAGAAATTTAAGGGTTATTTGGAAAGTATTATCCACTTGAGAGTGCGCAAATCCTTGTTCATTATTCAAATCACAACTTTTTGCAAATTCAAGCAATGATTTTGGATTTTTTTTATAAGGTGTATTTTCCTTTTATAATGTCAATTTGTTATCAAATATTCCTCTGAACTCGTATTCATAATCTAGAATACACATTATTTTTTTTCTAAGTAATTTTCATGATTGTCCATGTAAGACCGGGTTTTGAAAATATGGATATGGAGGAAGAGGTCAAAGATGAAAGAGATTGAGGAACCAACTATGACAGAACCCAATCTAGTTTCTAATGACAAAGATCCTAGTATCAATGTACCATATCATCAAACTTTCGACACATACTAGAGAGCTATTGCACCTCCAAAATTACTCCCTTATGCATATGGTGTTGAAACAATGATTGACCTTGTCCACATTAACCATATGGCGATTCTTTCTCATTTTCACAAATTACAACTTGGTTAGGTGTCCTCCCTTCCACTAATGTAGTGTAATGGTTAAATAATGGAGCTATAACTAAGGAGAGAAGTATATACTTAACAAATGAAACAAGGATTAATTCATATGCCCCTGAAAGTCTCAAAAACATATACAACTTTCCAACTATTTTGGTAATGTTGGATAAGGAATGTGTGTAAGGATTTACATGAAAACATGAATGAGTTAAAAGTAAGTGAAAATTTGTAGTGTTATCACCTCAATTTTGTTCACTAGCGATATTCTAGCAATAATACATTCAAGCATCACAAGTTTGTAGTAAAGAAACATAATAACACTACCTTATGGCTACTTAACACACTCTACTGAGGAAAATCTTATACAAGGGATTTTTATTCAGTGGCACAACCTTCATGTGGCTACACTTGTGAGACTTGCATGGGGTATCCTTCAATACCAACACAATTCCAGCCAAATTTGTGAACATGTTCTTTTAGGAACACTAATGGTCCATATTCCTATGTTAGTGCCTCTAGGGTGATGTACAAGTTGTATTCGAGCTATTGAATAATTAATATTAAGTACTTTGGAACCCTTGGAGTCTCTATCATGTATCGGGGACCCATTTTGAATGCATAGTATTCACATTGGAAATAGATCTTCTTTAGAGTTGAATGAATAACTTTGGCTATAAATGAAATATATGGTATAGATATTAAAGAAGATAATAATTGAAAGATTGTGCTAAAAGAAAGATCTTGGAGATCAAACATCTCACTCTCTCTTCTCTACCATTAATTTCCCTCATTATTTTTTGACCAATTTGCTCAAGGAACCAAGTGTTATTCATTCACCATATTTGGATAGAGATTTCAACAAGTAATAAGACCCATCCCAAGGAGAGTGTTAAGACCCATCCCAAGGAGAGTGTTGGGACCCACTTGTTTCCATTCATTCTTCTCAAGTAATATTACTCATTTTTATTATTTTCCATTAGACTAATATATGATTATTGTACTTTCCCTCAATTTCTTACGTTTGAATGGAATTCTTGTAGTTAATCTTATTATATGGTTTCCTTAGAGTGTTGTAACAATGATTTCGAAACATACATAACATATATTCATTTTGGACATTAAATGTGTGGTATCATCTTACCAAACCCACGATACTCAATCAACAAGTGTGGTATGATATTTTTGTATGACTTATACCCCCCAATTTCCAACCTAATGTTTAGTTATGCATTTTGGTAGATCCCTTGCTTATTTATACAATTTAATTCCTCTTTGTTTTAGAAAATTTTGTCTTCTACCTTTGGATAAACCCTAATTTTAGGCACATGCTTAGATTGGAAATTTATCTTTATACATCTCTCTCATGCCCAATTTTGCTTGCACATGTGGGATCTATTATGGTTGGCTTGGATACAATCTCATGGGTTTAATTGATTTGTCCCAAGGTATTCTCATTGGCTTAGTCCCACTCATACCATACTTTGTATTTTCATTTATTTATCTTAACAATAATAGATCTAGTTTTTGGATCTCTCTCTCTCTCTCTCTCTCTCTCTCTCCCCCTCTCTCTCTCTCTCTCTTTCTCTCTCTCTCTCTCTCTCTCTCTCTCTCTCTCTCTCTCTCTATATATATATATATATATATATATATATATATATATATATATTTGCATTGGAGTTTAGTTCATGTCTTGTTTTGTGAGAAATTAACATTAATAAGATCCTAATTGATCTAGTGGTTTTCCCCTCACTCAATCCTCTATTGCCTTACTTTAGGGTTTGTAAGATTAGCCCTAAACCTAAGTGGAAATTCTAGTCCTCTTTTCTTCCCTCTTATTAGAGTGCATTATTATGTGTGTGCATGCACTTTGGTGGTATTCCATCCCTATCCTTGTGCTATGTGTGGTAGAACAAATCCATTCATTTGCAACATTTCTACATCTCAGTTAGGGATTTCCCACTAACCCTTTCTTCTCTTGATTGAAGGATTAGGTCTTCTTTTCTTTTTTCATCCCCTTTCTCCACCATAGGGGGTATTTTAGTTTAATTTCCAAGAGATTGAAAGTGCACCTTCTCTCTCTCTCTCTCTATTTTCTTGGTTACTCTTTGAATCATCCTCTTGTCTAGGAATTTATTTTTCCATGATGGAGGTTGTCTAGGTTATGACCATTGACATGAAACCTTATGTGTGTTCTTATGATTCCCATTCCTATTATCATCATTCGTACTTCATTATTGGTACATAACCTCACTTCCCATAAGGTATTATTCATTCCCAAAATTACCACTTATGGACTCCTAGATCCATCTATTAAGGTGATTATCACCCCCTATGAAGGAATAAATGGGAGAATCCTCTTGGTCTTCGACATAGGGAGATATTTTTCACTCATCACTTCAATAGTTCTTTCTCTAAAGTGAGCCTATCCTCCCCCCTTCTAGGGAACCCTTTAATAATGTGCATGATACCTTCCCTTTTATATATTGGGTGGCATCTATATCAACCATTCAAGGTCCAAGACATTCTTGGACACCTCCTTCATCCACTTATCCTTTTATCCATTGAGTGTTGGTGCTTCTAAAATAGCTACACATACCATAACTCAAAAAATGATCCATAGAATCCTAGAACAAATACAATCACATCACTATCAATCATGAAACTCTTCAAATACTATCCAAGGTAATAATAAGGTCTCTCCCTAATATTTGGTAGGCCCCATTCCTCAAACAAGTATTCATGTAATGATTCCCTCAAATTTGATCTAAGTTGCAATAATAATCACAACAAAATTGTTCAACTAAATGCATCCTAAAATACATTCTGAAATGAGTACACATTCCAAATATCCCCACAAGGACAAGCATACATTTAGTTATTCTCCCAACCACATGGACAAGAATACCTTCAATCAATTTCACAACTACCCACACAAGTATTTCTCCTAACTATGACACCCTCTCCAAAAACTTGTATGCTACCACTTGGACAAGTATTCATGCCAACAACATTGTGATCCTTGGATATCACATTTCAAGGGGATGGAACCCAAGAATGAGCATAAAAACAAACTTTATTTAATTACCTCAAGATCCTTCTCTTAAACAAGTATGGAGAGTGGTGATGGGAAAACCCATCCTAGCAATAACATGACTCCTTTTGGAGGATAACCTAGTCAAAATTTATGGTTTGGTAGTTGGAGAGGGTGCATGATAACAAGAACTTCATTTTACCACTTAATTAGGGAACCCTACACACTCCAAATTTACCACACATGAATTTCTCAAAATATATTAGAGTTACCTAAGTTAGAGAGGACTAACAGGATATATCCTTAGTGTTACTTGGAGGATTTTTAAATGGATCTCTTCAAATTCATGTGAAACAACAATATCTTAGATAAACACTTTCCATGATCCCTAATAGGTCACATCCCATGCTAATTTTATCATTTTCTAGAAGGATTGGTATTTGATCTTTGCGTGTTAGTATACCAATACGTCCAACACATTGACATTCCTAAGTTAGTTTAATTGGGTTTGATTACCCTCATGTGCCTCAATAAAGAAGATAAAACATTAATATGTTGATGTCATAAGGATAAGTATAAATATACAACAGAGGTCCATGATTATAACCTTTGCGATATTTTCACACGAGCCTTACACTAGGAAAATAGAGATAAAGCATTTCTTTAAGACCATGAATTAACATAACAATCCATTGACCACCTCCTTTCCATTGAGAATTCCTATATCAAAGCTGCATGGAAGAAAACAAAATAACATCATAAATCCCAAGTCTCCAATAAATATGAAACAATCAATGGGGTGGAAAAAGTTCCTCAACCTAAAAGAAGAGTTATATTCACCATTTTATCCACAATAAATGGGAAAGTAGAGGTCATCAATAATTTCTTGAAAACTGTGTTATAACGAACGATGATTAGGAGTAAGAACAATTGGCACATCATGCTATACCATTTATTTTTGACATCTTGGAATTCAATGAATACTAGGGAAGGATTCACTCCTTTCCACCTCATTCATGGAGTCAAGTATGTAATACCAATTGAATATGAGATTCCTTCATTAAAATTGGGCATTAACCTCCTACCTAATACTAGCTAACTAGAAGAATGCCTAATCTACCTAGAACAATTAGAAAAACATAGAATGGCCATTGCTACTGATGCGAGGTACATAAAAATCACATCAAATATCAGTATGACAAGTTGGAAGTTGGATTTTCCTCATTTCTTCTTTGAAGGAGACATGGTATTAGTATATAATCATGATCATGATGAACTAGGACCAAGGAAATTAAACTCAACATTTCTCGTTCCTTGCATTATGAGATGAGTCTTGAATAAAGGAGCCTATGAATTAGAATATTTTGAGGAAAATGTGATAGGTGGATTAAAAAATGGGCTCTACTTGAAGAGATATTATGCCTAGGTGGCAATGCTTGAACTTGTTGTATTTTAAGTATAATAGTTTACTTTTCTTGTATTATTATTGTTGTGTTCAACCGCCACTCATCATGCGTTTTGCTTGATTGGAAGATACCATTGAGAAGACTTGTTTGTCACTTATGAGGATGGTGCTAGCTTCCACACTCGAAACGTGGCATCCACTACTTGGGCGATTTACTTTCCCATAGGTCAATTGGTAATTTCAATGGGGGTATGCCTTGGATCAACATCGAACAATGTTGTTGAGGAGTGATTGGACTCTTATTGGACACCATTCACATGGCCCTAGAGAGATTAGTATTCCACTTTGATTCCCAATTGGAAGACTTGTAACAACTTAATGGGTTGTACCATGTCCATGACCCTAGTCTCTTACGAATATATCTATTGGTGCATCTTCTTGAAAATAATTTTGAATTCATTTCATATGTACACATTTCAAGAAGATTGAATTTGTTAATTGATGCATTAGTCAATTATGTGTTAGATCATTATTTGACACACCAATAAGCAAGCACATACGGACACAAAAACAAACATTTGTAAATAGAGATGTGAACAATATTTTTTCATTAATAATATAGGGAATCCATTAAGTTCAAAATAAAAAAGGAGAATCCATCTAGATTTAATGAGTCATGTACAAAAAATGGGGCTCTAGGACCTCTATACAAAATGTATCATCATGACAACTATATCTCTTTGTTGCAATATACACAGTGTAGTAGGTAATCACTAGGGTGGCTACTCAAAGAAGTATCTAACCCATAGTCTTAGAACTCTAACAACCTGCCTTTACAAGTTCTCTGGTGGATCCTCTACTCGAACCATGGTCAAACCTTCCACTTTCCCCTCTAAAGTGTGAAGCAATACAAAGGCAATAACATCAATTGGACCTTCCTCATCCTCGCATTGCCTCCTCCTATGATGAGGTCTCGTCGATCAAACTATAATACAATATGGAAGATGATAATTGTTGTTAGATAAGTCTCTCACAAAAAATCATATACACATGAAAACTCATAAAAATTATATGGCTCTTCAAAAATTCATAAAATTAAACAACATCAAAAGTGAAAATATTTTACTGATAATCCCCCACCACGCATATAGAGAGAGTGGTAGCTCAGGGTCCTGGAATAAATCCATCAATTCATATGGGTAATTATTGATGGCTATAATATGAGATCCACACTAGTTAAAAAAATTGTCATTAAATTCATGGAGGACCTATCCACCTCCAAGCATCCTCATCATGTCACCCCACACACTCATGTGCAACTTCCTAGGGTCATAGAGGGAATACTGGTGCATGGGTGGATAATAGAGACTTTGTCTAGGAAGAAGGAGACTAGAAGGGTCCCATAACCAAGCAATCAAATCCCACCTATCCTACATCAGGTCAATTGACACCTCAAGTTTCTCAACAATGGTGAGCACCAATCATGAATAGTAGGTCATATGCACTTGATTGCATAGTAAATATGGGTTTGGGAAGCTAGGTGAGGAGAAACTTAGCCAATCACCCTTGTTATAGATAGGATGATGATCTTGAGTCCAAGATTTGGGATCCTCTTGACATGTAGCTGAGAATTTATCTTCTCAAAATTGACACCACAATATGTGTCAACATAATCATGAATTATAAAAATACCTCAAGGCCGTACCCTAAGGTTCACCTCTTCTCCACGACGAGATAATCCGGTAAGAAATTAAAAATCCTCAATATGGATACTAAATATGCCCCCATATATAACATAGGCCTCTCGATCCACATCCCTGTACCGTATGAGCATGTTGAGTAACCTTAGTTGGGCTCTGATATTACTCAGTTCAAAAGAATTTCAACAAACCACATTGTTGGAGAATTGCCAATGCATTGGGATCAACCACCACATGTTGGTCTATTAATTCATGATCTCATTCTCTCTATTGGATAGCCAAGGGAAAGTCTTGTAAAATGAATTTTCAAAAATTAGTATGAAATTCTGAATTTTTGGTGTTATTCATTGGTGTATGTGCCTAATAGTGGTGAAAACAATGCATAAGGAAAGGTGTACATGGATAACAATGGAGACATGGGAATACATACATTCCCCATCTAAGTGCTACCCCCATATGCAATTTCAATTTAAAAAATTAAAATGTACACCTACAAAACTAAAAAATTCAAGATGAAAACATCAAAAATAAATATAAGGGATCAATTTAAAACCTAGTGATGATGGTGCCTTATTTCAACAAGTGACGATCCCACAATTTGGATTTTAAAACCAAAGTTGTGCTGGTTAATTTCGGTAATCTTTAAAAAGGGTTTAGTAAAAATGAAATTTTGAGCCATGATAATCTTTTTGACATGAATAATTTACCGAAAGTGCCTAATAACTTTATAATTGATTTTCTGAAATAAAAAAAATATAATAATGGCACTACTTGGGATTAATGTTGGATTAGTATAAAGTGGCACTATGCGATATTTTCACTCAGGATAACATTTAAATGTGGTGAAAAAAGTTATATTGTTTCTAAATAACATATAGGATAGGTTCATCCCACATTCATACATGCATTATCTATCTTGAAATGTCATCATCCTTAGGATCCATGTTCATTAAATTGCAAAATTATCCCTCTAGAATGAAGCATTGTAACTGATGAACTAGAGACTACTTAAAACATGAGTACCTGGGATAGTTCCCCATTAATCATATTATTTCCATGCCAAAGATTTATGTTAGGTTAGGAGTCCCTAGTATCCCCACCATGACTATATGTTGAAGCCACATTTTATCTTCTTCATCTCCTTGCTGAACATTACCTTTAGGGGTTCCCATAGTTTTCGTTTCATTTGTGTTGTTGCGTTGGATACCATTTCTTGCATTTGCTAGGACTAATGCAATTTTTTTTGTTTAACTTTAAACTCGTTTCTCGCAGCTCATGCATTCTCATTAGCCATAATACTTTTCATTTATTATATCCATTACTCAAAACTATGATAAGAGAAGACAACCCATATGAGTGTCCACTTCTTGCACATCCCTTTTTTCATTTTACATTTTGCATAGGTATGTTATGTGTGCCATGCAACACTCATCTCCTCCACTATAATATAGCATTTTTTTTATTCCTCTCCAAGATTTATAATATGAAAAAGACACTAAAAAATCAAATATTTCTAAAAAAAAAGAGACGAGGGAAAGAATTATGATCTTGTTTGAATGTACTAAGAAACAAAGTCATGTTGCCTTTGAACTTAGCACTTAGGTAATGTCCATGCTCACAATTGGGTAGTATTTTTCTATAGAAACTTAACCATGATTAGAGTCCTAGCACTCCTTTGATTGGTTACTCTTCCAACCAGTATGGAGTATTTTCATTTCCTCAAGCATTGTCAACTAAATTTCATTGTCTTATCCATAGGCCATCGTCACTGCTCAATCCAAATAATGTATCATGTTCTTGTCGAAAGGAAGTCTTATCTTGAGTCAATCATTCATCAAACTCACTAACTTTTCATGTTGAGATTCCCAACTGTCAAAATTGTTCTCAGTATCATCTCATTAAGTGTTTGGACTCATGCTAGTGTAGAAGGTCCCCATTGACTTCTTACTAGTAGGCATATTCTCATCAACTACAACACATGAATCGAAGGAGTTGACCTATATTCATAGAACCATGGACCTATTCTCATCATTAACAAGTTTCCATGCATTCAACAACTGAAAATACACCATTGGTAATTGATTGAGTGGTTTCACATCATGTTCGACATCAAAATATCTATTCAGATTTTGGGATTAATGCTATACATTGGGTTCCATTTTCATCATTGGTGGAAGTTCTAGCTCATGTTATGATTTACATCATGGCTAATTACTCAGGGAGTCCTTTTTGTGTGCTATTCACATTTGGTGCATGCGAGAAATGTACTTGGTGGTTATTCTTGCAAAAAAAATTCCAAGTCTAATAAGTTCCTGATATTTCCTTGCATTGGGTAACGAAGGATGCCTTAATTCCTCCCTTCCAATGGATATTTTCCATTGAACTAAAAACATTCTTCTCTAGGAATGGGATCGAGATCAGTATAGATAGTAACTTGGGGTTTGCGACCATCAGTAGAAAGTTCCCTTTCTATTAAGAAGTGGGTATACATCAATGTCTCTTGTTGGATGGATTCTACAGGTTTTCGAATCCAATAAATATATTCACACTCGCTATAATGTACATCATCGTGGATTTCCTTGAATTTGTTAACAATATACATCAATTACATATAATCAAATGGTTTCCTCTATGTTTGAATTCATATCAGATATTCACATGGGAAGGACTCGTACATTTCAACAGTTTGGATGGAATACCTTAGGCCAACAATAATACTATCACATTATTCTATTTTTCGAGCTGCACAAGACTGTACAATACACTATAACATTTGTACCACCGAAGATAACCAAATTATCATAATTTTTAGTTGTTGTCCTCATACATACTGAGACATATATCCACTATGTATCTATTCATAATTATTCTCTTTTGACACATATCCATAATGTCGCATCTTCATGGCCATTTCCCATCATCTTATATTGATTCATGGATCCACTTTGTATTCTATTCATGTCCATGATTTTGCATTCATCATATCTCATGGATCCATAATGTACTTTTATTTTCCAACCATGTTCCTTTCACACCTAATCATGGGAATACTTTCCTCGGGAAGAGAGTGTTATGAAAACTGGATTTCAATTATAGGTTTACTTCTATATCCATTGTTGGTGAATCCTACTTGTGCCCGTTGATTAATATACAAGTTTATTTATAGTGCATTTTGGCCATCTGATTCTCCTCTAACCTCATACATTAGGAGGCATCTATTATAGCACTAATTTACTTAGTGTTTCTAAAAAACCTCTTATATTCCCCTCATACATCTAATTGTGAGAAAAATACTTCAAAAGATAATTTTCTAGCTTGTGTACACACCTAGTCAATGAGAAACACACATGCGTGTGTTACCCTTGAGCACTAAGCATACATCTTATGAAAATCAAAAAAGAAAAAAAAGGAATTTCCATATGTAGTTTGGAGAGTTGGATTTTGGTTTGGTTGAGTTACACCAGAACCAAGCACTTAGGCTACTCGTATCAAAGTATAAAAAAATACTAAAATGGAAATTGGATGGTGACAAATGATCACCAAAGAAAGTATATGCTAGAGGAATAGAATCAAGAATTCACCTCAAGGATTTCACAATCATATATCCTTAGTATATCATTAATATATATATATATACATCCTTATTCCTGAGAGTGAGTGGGGATAGTATTAGTTGATCCCTTTTATTCATTGTTCAAGGAAGTTTACTGAAGAAGTCTTGTCCTAATTAGCCCGAGAGTTAAGAATGTAGACTAGTGGCAGAGACAACTCAACGGAGAATCATGTATACCCTGTACATTTTAGTTTGTCTCTTGAGTAATATGAGATCACTCTTATTTCACTCCCCCAAATATTCTTGGTTGTATTGTAGCTTGTTTATGTAGGATTTTTTGAGTTATTGAATTGTTGTAGATTAATAAATGTTTGTTTACTTTGTTGAATCATGAATTCAAGATATTTATTTTATCATCAATATTTTGTATTCAAAATCATTTGAGAAGGGTACTTTCTTGTTTATTGCATGCATAAGTGTGAGGATTCTAAGGATGAATGTAAGACAAGTATTAAATACATGCACGTACATGGATTAAACCATCCAGATCCAAGTAAGTACATATTACCGTCTCTTTGGATTCAATCTTTGTTGGAAAAGTAGAAAATTAGAGTCAAATATCCCATGATCTTTGTTATCTTTGAACCCTAGATTTTTAGGCCAGTTAAAATCCCTTAAAAATGTCCCAAGAAATGCTATATGCAAATACTTTGAAAACTATAATGCTTCTTCTGTAATCACTTAATGCAATGATGAACATGAAATGCAACTTTTCTTTTCACTTAAAAGTGAATGATGAAGACTGAAAATGAATATGCATACCACACTCATTTAGAATTACAAGGGCTATAGGATATTGGCAAGGGTCACCATACTATATCAAACTCACTCCTAAATGCATCAAAACATGTAAGAGGTTTCAACATTAACTTGGAAGAAACTATGATTTCATGTGGTCGAAAATAAAAATAATAAATCCACAAAATGTTTGAATTGAAAGCATGTCATGTAATATTTCAATGGAAATATTAGGAAAAATACTATCCAATGGATTTGGTTCTGGGTTATATAATATCTATATGAAGATATATCATCCCAACAGTTGCGTAGTCACCATGAAAAATAGAAAAATAGTTGATTTGAAATCAACCATAAATCCACTTCTTGAACTAATTTTTAGATGATTTTTTTAAACTATATGATTTTTCAAGAGGAATTCAAATATGTATCTAGTTCCTTGATATATTTCATAGAGAGTGTATGAATATGATCTAAAATCTATGGCCCCTTTTTTCTTTTTTGAAAGGTAAAAAACAATCTTTTTTTTCTTCCAAATTTATTCTTTTGAAAGATAAATGTGCCCCCAACTCAATAGATCTAAGGGGTCGAATAGGCCTAGAAACACATAAATAAGGAATGAATAAAATGTATGGAATTACCTTTTGAAAAACAAAAACAAACAAGGGCTTTCGATACCTAAGGAAGAATCAATGGATCCTTCCCCAACAAAGTCACCAATTATGTTGTAGGAAAAATATCTTCTGTGGACAAGTGAGACTTCCCTCACATCTTCCCTTGATTTGAGACAGAAAATGAAATATATCACTACACTATTGCCTCCATATGTAATATTCTTGATCCTATTGATGCATAATAAATAGTATATGAATGATTCTTACCTTATGATTGACGGTTGTCCTTGCATATTCCTAGTTGAGGTAGCTCTAGATATTTAGCTCCATATCCTTACACCTACTACCTGCACATAAGAAGACATGAATATACCAAACCAACCTTTTAAAGAAGAATAATAATGAAATAACTTACATCTAGTCTAACATTCTCAATGCAAGATTAGATATACCATTGGAATGCATACATAATCAAATAAACACCACAATGGAGTGGAAAATCATGTAGATTTATATTGATAATAAAGTAAATTACAACCATGAAATAATTCCTTGAGTCATGGTGCAAGATTCTCTTGGTCCTTTTCTCCAACTCATTCTCCTTAACCCCCACCTAAGAAAGAACAATTCATATCGCATGAAGGCTATGTCAGAAATATATTAGACTTATGGAAAGGACAGCATGTAGCTATTTCTTCCAAATCGTCCTAAACAATCGCTCTCTCCTTTGAAATCCTCTTCTTGATATAGATTAATGGAGGATATGGTAGGATAAATCTATACTCCTAGAACTTCGTGAACTCCGAGTCATGTACAAGTTCCCAATCTCATAATGTTGAGGATCCATCTCATAACTCGATCATCTCCTCAAAACTTTGTCATTGTAGAATAAATGAGGAAATTAATGGTATAAGTGAGTGTTTTAGAAATATGAAATTAACGAGTCTCTAGAGTGAAAAATATAGGTGTAACAAAAATAGTTGGAACTAGGTAGGTGGAGTGTTGATAATGGATGGTTCAAATATTTTGTAATTTTCATATTTGGAATCATGTTCTCATTTATGTCAACCTTGGCTTTTTCTTCACCTCGAAAGCTAGATTTGTAGCTTGAATTCTTATCATCCCTCATGAGACACCAGAAATTGGCTTCTCTAGACATCATTGGTGAAATCAAAAATGTATTAAGGGAAAAATGGGGAATACAAAAATGGTTATAGGTCAATATATTGTCTTGGATAAAGTGAAGGAATTGCTAAAGGTGGCATTAGTAGGAAGATTCATGGGTAAGGTGGTCAAGAATGATTCCTTGACACAATGGTTAGAAGAAAGATAGAAACTGCGGTTAGGGTATATTTCAGGGTTAAGGGTTGTATTTGTTTTGATGTTTTGACTAATACATATGCATAAGTAATTACAGAACCATATTTTTCATTAGGGGTTTACTAGTCTTGTTCCAAAACAATGGAACCTAGGCTTTGATCCTTATATTGAAGATATAGTAATATAGCACATTTGGGTACTTTTGTTAAGTCTCCCTATACAATTTTGTATTGAAGGGTCCTTAATGTCCATTTGTAACACCTCAAGGAAATTTATTTCTTTAAACAAATACATATGGACTTATTCAAATAAATGAATTTGCATTGTTCTTATGGAACTAGGGTTGAGGGAGGGTCTATAAGATAAATTGGAAATTGAATTGGGGTTGGGAACTTTCACTCAAATATTGGATTATTGGAAATTTCCATTTAGGTTCTTTAATTATCATTAAGTATATCATCTATGGAGGGATTGTTCCACAAGTTAAATTTTGTTTTCCAAAAATAAAGTCTAGGAAAAAAAATATCAGTAGTTGGAGATTGTTGCTCAGAACAAGAAATAAGCTCCAGATGTGATGACATATATATTTTAGGTCAAAGTGATTGATGGTAATATTTCTCCATATTATAGTAGAGACTCATATGGATCAATGCATTTCACAACATTCACAAGGTATTATAATATATTATCCTAATTCATTACATATTCATTTGATTGTGGGAAAGTTTGTATCGCCTTTAGAAAAGCCAATAGGTATTGACAAGACATAAGCCTTGCAAAAGGAACCCTTAATCCCTAGTTTTCACAAGTTTTGTAGGGTTTTGGAAAATCCTTCACTCTCACCAAATATGTCCTTAGGATCTCTTTTAAATAAGGAAGGAAATTTTGGTGAAGTTGAATTTGCCAAGCCTTGGGTTCCTTATTCTAGGGTTCCTTATTCTTACACTTTCCAACTGTGGCCTCAAAATATAATTCATGTGGAATAAAATGGGGTTATTAAAGGATGTATAATAATATCAATCGATAAAACATTAATAGTAGGAAGAAATTATAAATTTAAGAAAGAAAAACTCTTGGCATCGAAAGACGTGATATAAGGAAAACAATTGACTTTAATGGGGTTATTAGAGCTAGAACACCCCCCCTCCCCCCCCAAAAGGAATCCTAATGACTATACTCTCTCTGAATATGAGAGTGGTGGGGGGATGGACATAAACAAAAAGAACTTAGGATAATGGTGTTGGTTGTCATCCACATGTAATATTCTTTTGATAAATTGTGTGTTTGGGATGGAAGAAATTTCTAGTACATCTAAAATTTTAAAAAAATGGTATCTTAGTTTCCTTGATGCTAATGGAATGTCAATAGGTTTGGTGATAGGTTGCATTCCAAAAATTAATTCAATATTTACCCATATATTTTTTATAGGGATCAATCTTGAAGGATAGGTCAAGAATTTAGGTAAATTCTTCATAATTGTAAATATGTATGGGTTATATATGAAAACAATCATGTCATTCTTGGAACAAATGTAGGAGTATGACATTTTTTCATCGGATAATATCATTATTGGTGGGGATGTTCATCTAATAATATCTTATAGAGAGGTTTTGGGAGGATCCTTGGAATTTTATTTTACACTTTTCTTTGAGGATAATTACCTAATTTACATAGAGATACTCAATGAGGGGAAGAGACGGTATGTCAAAGAGGTTGGAAATGTTATTTATGTTAGAAAAGTTGATTTAGGAGGTTTAGAGATAAAGTTTTTGGGTGGGTAGTGGTGTTTCATAAGGTTTTTGGGGAACATATTCACCTTGAACAACATAACATAAAAGAAAATTTCAGAATGGAACATTATTCCAAGAAGAAATGGGGTGTCTAAAGACATCGTTACAACACTTGAGCACAATGCATTATGATAAAAACATGACAATGAAGTATAAAAAATGATACACTATGATATCAAGCATATGAACTCAACCCATAGGGTTGTTATTTTATAGTCTCTTGATATAAAGAACTCCCTTGAAGTGAGGAAGATCTGGTCCACAAATTGGGGTCATTGGTTTTAACCATTTCCATAAAAACACACTGTCTCATAGTTTAGCCAGCTATCATAGTCAAGATGGTCATGTCCTCATATACCATTGAGTCGAGATGATCACAACCTCATTGACCATTGAGTTGATCCTTTGAGTCTCCCATTTGATTCACCAGTCAACTTCTCTTCTAGTCGACTGTTGTTTATTAACTGATTATCTCCAGAATATTTTGGAGTGTGATGAACCATTAGAACCTTAGGTTCCAACACCCCCCAATTAGCACAATGCTATAGAGATTCAAGACATATAATTATGTTCTCGAAACATGCCCCCATAATTGTAGCTTCCTAAAGCTTGATCATAGCTCGAAGTTTCACAAACTTAACTTCTGGTAACAATTTTGTAAAGATATTAGCAATGTGATCATCTATCCTATAATAAACAAGTGAGACAACATTGTTGTGTACCAATTGTCTCAAATAATGAACATGAAGTTCAACATGATTCATCTTTCTATGAACAACAATATTATCAACAACCTGTATTGTACTATAATTATCACAGTAAATAATGGTTGAATCCTGAATAGGAAAACCAATATTTGCTAAAGGCCGATGAATCCAAATTTCCTTTATACCTACATTGAAAACGCCACGAGACTCTGCTTATGTAGTCAAAATAGAGACTACCTTTTGTTTCTAACATGACTAGAGTAAGGATCCAAAACTCAGTCAAAACACATATCTAGAAGTGGACTTATGGTCGGTAAGGTCACCTCCCCAATCGAAATTAGTAAACCAAACCAATGTTTTTGTAATGTGGTAATAATTAATACCATAATGATAAGTTTCTTTGATATAAAAAAAACTCCTCTTCCCATCTTTCTAGTGGTTCTCTCAAGCTTCTACATGAACTGGGAGACTACACTAACTAGAAAGGAGAGATCCCGTTGACTGTGAGTTAAGTAAATTAGGCTATTGACCAACTATTGATAAAGAGTGGCATCAAATCATTAAGAGTCACATTATTTTTAGAACTTCACTTGAGATTGATAAGGTGTAGAATAATACTTATAGTTTTCCATCTTGAATCATTTCAAAATATCCAAAGAATATTTAGGTTAAGAAAGAAAGATACCATAATTCATTTGCAAAATTTGAATTCCCAAAATGAAATGTAACTAACCAAGATCAATCATTTCAAAGGTATATGCAAATTGTTTCTTCAAACCCAAAATTGACTAACATTATTTCTAGTTATGACTAAATCATCAACATACAATTCCACAATAAAGGAATAAGCATGAACATGTAATAAGTAAATATGGTGATCAAATTCACAACATTTGAATACAGGATTAACAAAGAAATGATCAATTTTTCATACCAAGAATGAGGTGCCAGTTTCAAACCATACTACAAATTCTTGAGTCGACAAACAAGACTATAATCTATCATAAAACTAGGTAATTATTCCATATACATTTCTTTATACAAATCTCCATAAAGAAACACACTTTCAACATCCATTTGATGAAATTACCACAGGTTTCAAGAATGCTTTCCATTAGTGTAACACTTCGATGTTGTTTCCGATTGCAGGTCTACCAACCAATACTAGCATCTTCAACATTTGGTCCAATAGATTCATTTGTTTTAGTATCCCATCGAAGCAAGAATGTAGGTGGTGATTGGATATCAAATGAGTTAGTGTGTTGGCATATTCAATTATAGTAGACCAACTACCTGTCGAATCAGGAATAGAATTTGTTGGTTTAATAAAAAATCCATAGAAGGGTATAGTCAATATAGATTCAAGAATATCAAAGGGATCACTATGCAACAAATAAGAGGAGGAATTTGACAACTTATTACTTAAATATTTTCATCAAAGATCACATTGCTGCTCAAAATGATCTATTGTTTGACAGGATCAAATAAACAATAGGATTTTGGTTCATTAGAATAACCTATCATGATGCATGCATGACTCTTTGCATGCAATTTCTCCCTGCAATTATCAATGATATTTTCCCAAGAAACAAATCCAAAGATTATGAGGTGTCTGACAAAGGGTTTCCTACCATTCCACTTCTCAACTAGAGTCATATCAGTGACCTTTCTGATTGAAACAAGGTTCAGAAGATAGTTTGAATAGTAAACAACTTTTGCCCCAAATCTAGTCGAAAGGCCTTTGGTTTGCAGTAGGAATCGGACAATTTCCATAAAATTTGATTCTTCCACTTTTTGATTCCAATCTATTGAGGGTTGTGAGGGATAGATATCTACCAAGAAATACCATTTTGAAAGAGTTACTATTCAAATTGTCGAGTCACATATTCACCACCATTGTCTGATCTCAAACATTTGATGGGTTGGTCACGCTATTTTTCATCCAATGCTCTAAATTCCTTAAATATGTCAAAGACATGAATTTTATTATTTAATAAATATACCCATGTAAATCTAGATAAATCATCAATAAAGGTTAAATATACTTTGCACCTTCTAATGAAGGTTTTTTCATGCAACATAGATAGTTGTGAACAAGTTCCAATCATTTTTTCCTAAATCAAAGAGTGCCTAAGGATGCTTTCCAAGCACACATCCTCCACAAAATACATCAGGTGGAATAGTATTTGGAGTACCAATAACCATATTATGAGTAACCATCATCTTCAAACTTTGAAAGTTGAGTTTTCCAACTCCGTTCATGTGAAATTCGACTTCTATCATGGGTCTACATAATGAGTGTAGTTGATCTAGTCATTCGAGAAAAATTCATGGGAGAACTATGGAACTTGTAAATATGTATTCAATATCTAAATATCTTGAAGAAATAGTTTTCCCCGAAGCCTTATATCCTTAATGATAACATAATCTCACCAAACCTCAACAATTTTCATAGTCTGTGTGATTTGAGAAACTGACAATAAATTTTCACTCAAGATAGACACATGATAGACATTGGATATTCAACCATGTTGGAATTCAACATCGTTGCTTCCAATAATCGTGAGAGTTTAATCATCAATTACATAAATACATTGTGATGGGACTCCACTCAAGGGAGATAATAGAGAAGCATCCTTATCCATATCATGATTACATCCAGAGTCAACTATCCATTTTGTCCGAGTAGTATGGGAATGTATTGCCAAGGAAGTGCTAACAAAGGTGTTTTTTTTCAATAGGTCAGTTGATCAACTGAATAGTCTATGCAATTTCCTCAAGGTTCATAATCTTCCAATCCAAGTCCTTCATATTCTTCCAACAGGTTTTCTATACATGCCCGACTTTTACACAATAGAAACAGATCTCAAAAGGTGTCTTGGTGAAATGTAAGCATGCAAATCCAATTGTTGTCCTAGACCAATTTAAGGTTTGCGTGTTTACAATGATGTTTTATTAGAAATAAAGTTTATTAATATAGGTTTCTATGGTGATTTGTAAGTTGATATATTTCTCCTTTATGGGTAAATTTGCTTCAATGGGATGACCTTGTCGATTGTTGTCGACATCATCCAAACTTATTTCATATTCACAACCTCTTTGCAATAATTATTGTTACGGAGAGAAAATTCCTATGGCTTGGGGGTACCACAACAGACTATATGACACCAGAAATCAATATTTCCCAATATGCAAGAGAAATAAGCACATCTAACACTAAGGGATATAAAATTGTACCTTATTCTGAACGATTGAATTAGATCCCTATTGAGCTTTTACAATGCAATTGCATTTAAAATTTTCTCTCAACAACAACAAACAAAGAAAGCATGATATATATAAATGTGTTAGAGCTACTCTAGCATATATAATCAATCATGTATAAGCAAGTAAATATATCCATGGATTCAATATTCACATTTAAAATGCACATGTATTTAACAGGAAAATATATTTCTATTAATACATCAGAGATACAATACTGACAAACTTTGTCGGCACTTTTGCGAACCAGAGAAACCGAGTCCTCCACCTGGGCCTCCACCACCTCAATCCTCCATCTCTTGATAACAAGCCCACAAAGAAAAGGAAAGCTTGGGAAGAACACTATGTCCTCTAAAGGGACAAAGGGATGCAAACTAAATTATAAGAAAAATTAGGTAACAATGTACTATAGTTTCCTTAATCTTCAATTTCTCCTCTTTCAATGTATCCAAGAGGCTCAATATATATCACTCCAAAGAGGTAATGGAGGGTCGAGTCTGACCATTCTCAAGGCATATGGAAGGACAAGAGTCAATATATTTAGGCTCATATGAGGAAAAATCCAAAATATTTTTCTTTATGCACACATCCCAATGTACACGGGTTTGAGGTCAAAAGCTGCGTATACACGCGAGTATGGCTTTAAAATTCATGTATAGGTAGAAACAGATGATTTTTGGGGATGATATGGGAACATCAAAGTATAATATAAGTCCATGAGGTCCAAAGAGTCTGCAAAGGGATAGGGAAGTCCATAAATATGTGATCCACCAGGTGTGGTAAAATCAGCTATAACAGATGCCCCCTAGTGTGTGATCTTAGAGGGGTAACATGATGGCCGAAATACATTATGTAATCCATCCCAGAAGTGGAGTAATGAATACCCAAGTGGAAGAAACAACCACTCATCAGTACAATACAATAATCAATCTCTTCATGTGACTACAAATACATATAGCAATCCTGAATACATAGGAGTACAATGGCCATGAATAGGCATGATCTATGAATGTCATGTGTGGTCATTTCCACATACAATATACAATGGTTCAAGATCTCCATAGTGGATGAAGATATTTGAGATACACTGAAAACAATGGAATGAAGATAATGAGAGATAGAATCTCATGAATACTGGCATGATCAAGGAGGTAGCATATATGGAATTCCACCAATATGGAAGGTCTTCTACACAAAATGCTACGAGTACATGTCCTACTATGTGAATAGATGTGTCGAGGTCGAACATAGTAGTCCATCATCTGATTACCGGTGATTGATGTACATTGTTAACATACATGAGATAACCCATCGATAATGAAAAAGGGAATCAAGGTACAGAGTGAAATCTAACAAGTGTGAATACATGTGTTGAGGTCAAACACTTGAAAGAATCAATCAATCAGGGGACATTGATGTATTCCCAAAACTATTGATGGCGAGAGAACCTACCACTGATGACTGTAAGTCTCAAGGCACTCAAAGGACTCTAGACTCCTATTCCAGAATAAATGATTTGAAGTCGATGGAATGGAATCCACTGTAAGGAGGGCATTAAGTCATTCCCCATCAACCAACACAAGGTACTCAGCAACGCTGTATAATGTGGAAGAACTCGAACAAGATGTGCATGAACCAGTAATAGTACATGGAATGGCTGACATGCAAAAGTCAAGACAACTGAGGAATGGCTGACTCAGGCTTCAACTTCCTTTGAACAAGAGCATAAGGAAAGTGGTAACTGAAGGTAGGAAGCATGGACTCAATATGAAAACTGGGACATCTCTGTGACACAGAAGGTATCGACAGAGGCTCCATGGGGACTGGAAGCGTAACCATTCGGTGGAGATAAACTCAAAGTAATGAGTACAATTCCTAAAGTCAAACTAATAACCCAACTAACGGATGTGATATACAGTGCTCTGTTTGAAGGCGACACGACTTGACTGCTGCCAAAGATAATATCTTTTCTTGCCTGGATTTTTATGTTTCTTTATTTTTTTTGGAATTTTTTTCTAGATATTTTGAAAAGCTTGAAAAAGAATAAAAGTGCTTCATAGACATATCTAGGAGGAGACGAGTGTTAGGGACAAGCAAACTAGTTCCAAGCAGTGGAACATACCTATGCTCAATGCAAGGAAGTATGTGAAGGATAGCGACACTTGAGGGAAGGTCTCCTCCTAGTAAAGGGGTGATCAAGCTGCAAAGGATATGTAAAAGGCTCTTCCTGGCTAGACATGAGACAAGCTTGGGCTACATGGCTTATAACTCTGAAGTAGGGAGTCGACATGAAGTTCAATAAGAAAAGAAAAACTCATGAAATGCATTTACAACTTGAGATATACAAGGGAGTCCCTATGGGGAATGGCCATCATAAAGTTCAAGAGGAGTGTGATGCTCTTGCTCAAGGACATGGCGAGACTAAAAAGGGACTCCCAGAACCTAAAGGAGGCATCTCAACATGGGTACCAAATGAAAAATATGGTTTAATAAGGGCACCCATGTATAGGAAAGCTCTACCATTCACACAATATCACTTCTAACAATAGCATGAAGGTTCTGTGATATTATGGAATGGGTTCGTACCTAAGGTTAAGATGAAACGGTCATAAGGCCATGCAAAATGCAAGCGGATGTGAAATACTAACCTATATGCTAGTTCAGACATTATGCTGATACTAAGCATGAATGGATCAAGGACTCGGTCAAAATGCGCTCAAATTGGGTCCCTACAACACAATATTAGGCAAAACGGTCCAAACTATAGAAAAGTGGGTAAAAATTAAAAAAAATTCTATAAAATAGTGATTTTTTTTCCATACCATTTGAAAATTTAGCCAACATAGTGTTTTTTGGACTAAAAAATTGAGAAGTTGATTCTGGGAGCATCTGTCCACGAAATCGCACACCGTCTAGATTAGGTAGATCATCATGCCACACTCTTTCATTTTCATGCTTTTAATTTGATGGTCAATTTTTTAATTTGGGCCATCCTAAAATAGGCAGCTTCTGCCCACGCGGAAATCGGGTGTTTTCTGCGTATAGGGATCGACATACATAGAAAAAACCGTGCTACCCACATATGTACGCAGATGTTTTCAAAACAATCACGTATAGGGACGCAAATGACAAATTCAAGGTCAAATTCTCATGAAACTTTAAAATTTATGTGCAGAATGGTTCTTGAGTGGAGAGAATGTGAGCATGAAGACGTTGACAGGGATGTGCAAGGTGACTTAATGGCTCAACAAGCTTTGAGGGATTGTGGTTTGTACAGTTTCTTGCACCTTGGTATCTTGAGAGAAAAACCAAGGCTACTCCAAATGCTAGTAGACTATTGGGATCCTGAATCAGAGACATTCCCACTAGACGGGATGCCCCTCAGCCTTGAGGCTGAGGATATTTATTTCATTATAGGATTTTCCCGTAGAGGGGAAGTGGTGAACCTACGAGCTCATGGGACAGGAGGCGGTATCAGTATAGAGGAATACATTGTTTTCTATTGTCTCCTCGATATCGAAAATATTGGGAGCCAAATCCCAATGAACTTGATCCAAAACCTAAGGCTAAAGGCCATATTGTTGGCACTTGGCAGGATAGTGGGGTTGGCATCCCTCCACCAGGATTCAAGGTCATTGATGTTCTATGTGGTGGAGTGTATTCGTCCTACCATTTATGATTGGAGTACCTCACTACTGAGCAACAACTCACAGACTGCAAGATGGGAAGGGTGAGGAACTTTGGATTCAGAAGCATCTTGAATACTTTATTTTTTGAGCATGTGTTGGGGCTAAGCCCAAAAATTGATATCACCCCACATGATGCTCTAGATTCGGCTTAGCTAAGCTAGACCAATGTCATGCGTAGAATGGGAGGGGGGCAAGTGGCTAACCCCTACCCAACAAAATTCTTTCTCTAGTGCTGCAGAAAAGTCATTGCCACAAATGACTACCCCTACTAGGGGGTAGACTTCCATGGAGACCCTAACATGCCCATTCCAACAGGATCTGCATATGGGAGATAGGTAACGATCCCGACTCATACTTGTCTTGGAATTATTACATTTTTTTGTGTTTTTTGATATATGAAATAAAAAAGACATGTTTTTGGTATGATGACATATAGTGATACTTGGTCATCTACATGCAGATGTGGGACCTAGACGGACAGATGGTTTCCCTCATCATAGATTCAGGGGAAGAGATCATAGGTGTGGATGCAGAGTGTATTCTCCAAATCATTCACACGAACTTTGTTCGATTGACACATAGAGTTCCCATGGCACAACTCAAGGACTTACCTGAGGCCATGCATCACCAGGTGGCGGGTGTTCCATGCGCATGGGTGCACTTATTCCTTCAGCTAGCTAGAGCCGTAGTGTGCTACCATGATCAACACCCTCCTCCTCCCCAGGCTTAAAAGGCCTAGGTGTACCTTTTGTTGTATGACCGTGTAGTATATTTTGGTGGCTCGGATGCCCCATTTTTGTATATGACATTATGTATTATGACACCACATTTTTTGGACTTATATTTTAATGAAAAATACCTATGATGATCGGTTATTATTTTATGTACATGTGTAAATGTGTTTGTGAATTCTTTATCGTATGTGAAACACATGCCAATCTAGTACATAGTTTGCATATGAATCAACAACTTGATTAAAATTTATTGTAATATGGATGTATCTTATGTTCTCAAATTGTTGTTCCAGCAACCTTACACACAATAACCTTCGTAACAAAGTCGGATCCCTAACATGATACAAGCCATTTAGCTATGAGACCACTAACTGCGAATCAAGACGTACCTCAAGAGAGTGAATACCATGTGAAATTGCATCACACAATAAATTAATCATGATGTTGTACTTGACAATATTGTTTGATGAAGGCCGTAGAAAAACACCTCCTAAAGACAACACTTGACCTGTAGGAGTATAAATCACCCAAGCAGCCAAAGCTAAGTTTTGAGTGTGGCGTCTAGCACCATCAGTGAATCCTACATAAATCGAAGACTCTGTTGACATCTGCCACAATAAACGGAAGCAATTCAACGAACTCGATCACCACAAGAAGACCAAAACTAAGCTATGCAAATGTACAATAATATACAACAAATCATCCTCGGTTGAGAATCATGCATAGTACTTCTTAATATAGAGCCCATTTCTAGGCTCTGCTAAGGCTATCCCTTCATAATCAACTAAATCATAAGAACCTTTCTCTAATACACGCTTGATCACATAAGGACCATGCCACATAGGGTTAAAATTTACTGCCCCCAAGGGTTCCTTAGCTTGGTCCCACAAAAGAACCAAATCGCCTTCACTAAACTTCCTAGGATGGACAGACTTATTGTACTGGTCCTTAACGGGACACTTATTAATATCAAGAGCCACTAAAGCATCTCGACGCTACTCATCAAGTTTCTCCAAGTGTACCAAATTCTCTTCCAATGTGGAAGTCTCTAGTAAAAGTTCTATGGTTAGTTTCAAAGAAGGGATTTCGCACTCAACCGATAAGATCAACTCCGCCCCATGAACAAGATGATATGGAGAAAAACTGGTGTCAGTCTTGACTGTGGTTTGATAATCCCACAAAGCAGGATATAACATGATATGCCAATTGGTCTTGCTTTGTGCGATGGTTCACTAGAGAATGGACTTAAGTGACTTATTCACTACTTCAACCTGTCCATTCGCTTGAGGATAGTAAGAAGAGGAATGCTCTTGCTTATACCCTAACTTCAAAGACAACTCATCCATCATCTTATTTTGAAAATGCCTGCCATGGTCAGTGACAAGCTCCCTTGGGATACCAAACCGGGTGATAATCTGATTGAATACGAAATGGGCAGTTGTATGTCTGTTAGCTTTAATGGTGGGCATAGCCTCTACCCATTTCATGAAATAGTCAACAACCACTATAATGTGATGGTTCCCCCCAGATGAAGCTGGGTTTCAATCCATAAAATCAACCCCCCACTTGGTGAAGGGACTGATAGTGATAATCAGATGCAAAGGGGAAGGATGCAAGCGCATGTTCCGTGCAAACACCTGGAAAGGGTGGCACCACTTGACCACATTAACACAATCCTTAAAGATGGATGGCCAAAAATATTCTTCTCTCAAAATATTTTGAGCTGTAGAAATCCTAGATAAATGACCACCACACGCCCCTCCATGGAAATCATTCAGCACAACCGTAACCTCTTCATGAGTTAAGCACCTACGTAAAATGGAACCAACCCCACGGTGATACAAAGTGTTATCCACAATGAGGTTATTCTTTGCTACATAACGTAGTCATCGATGCTCATCTCATGATAGGTGAGAAGGAACCTTAAAGCTTTGCAAGTAGACAATAATGTCCCCATACCATGGGTCCACAGTCGAAATGAGAAATTTTTTCTCATCAACGAAAGAGTCCTCATGAACCTCTCCCTCATCCAAACTTGGAAAATCAGATATGAGCTCAACAAAAATTAATGAATTCTTTGATTTCTCTGAAACAAACTCGAGGTAAAATTCTTGCAATATCACAATCTATTTATTATAATTTCCTCATATAATACTTCTGGTGAGGACGAACTGAAATGGTTTAATGTGAGCAATAACAAAATTTTGGTGAAGAAGGATATAATGCCTCAAACGTTGGACCGCATGGACGGTAGCTAAGGCTAACTTCTCAACATGGGTATAACGAAGCTCCACATCAATAAGGTTTCGACTAAGATAATAGATGACATTCTCATAAAGCTCCTCATCCTCTTGAACCAAGACCATACCAATCGTCTCTTGAGATATGACCACATATATCAAAACTTCATGGCTATAGTCAGGTGGACTAAGCACAGGGGTCGATGCCAAGGCTCTCTTAAAAGCATCAAAAGACTCCTGGGCTCACTCATCCCAAATAAATGGTGTGTCTTTCTTCAACAAACGCATGAAACCTTTAATCAAATTGGAAAAATTGACCATGAATCTTCACAAGAAGTTTTCCATACCTTGCAAACATTGAATATGTTAAATATTACACGGGGGAGACAATTGAAGTATTGCCTCAACCTTCTAGGGGTCGACCCTTATACCCTCCTTGGAAACAATGAACCTTAGTAAGCGACCAACCTTCACGCAAAATATGCACTTATGAGAATTTAACTGAATTTGATAACGACAACATATTTTGAAAACCAAACGCAAATGATAAGGATGACGCACCCTCATACGAGAGTGAGCAGCTAAGTCATCCAAATAAACTTCAATAATCTTTTTAAGATAGTGAAAGGAAAAGGTCATATACCATTGAAAAGTAGCTCCAACGTTTTTAAGGCCAAAGGGCATCTTTCGATATGCAAACGTACCCCAAGGACAAATGAAAGCAGTCTTATGTTAGTCCTCAATTTTAATCTGGATTTGATTATATCTTGAAAATCCATCCATAAAGGAGAAAAACTCGCTCCCCGCACACTCATCCAAAATAAGATCAGTAAATGGTGCGGGGAAGTTATCCTTAGGTCAGGCTCGATTCAAGTCTCTGAAATTAGTGCATACACAGATTGTTCCCTTCTTCTTATCCACCAAAACGGGGTTTGAAACCCACTCCATCAAGGGAATGGGATAGATGAAGCCAACTTTAAGCAACTTCTCTATCTCTACCTTAATAGCGGGTGCTTTCCTAGGATTCATTGCATGCAAATGTTGTCGAAAAGGTTTAGCATCTGGATAGGTTTTAATTTTGTGGTCGATAATGCGAGGGTCAATTCCTGAAATTTACTCATACGAACAAGTGAACACATCTTGAAATTCATTAAATATCTCAGTGTATTCTCTAACCTCTTTGGGGGAACAATCTACCCCAATGTACATGTTTTCAACCTTGCTAGGAACATGAGAAATATTGATAGGTATAGTTGGTGACAAGTTGGCCATGTTCCCCTCTGCATATTTACTAGGAGAGTCTAATGGGACCACGGGCCTACCAATTTTCTCGCTAAAGATCACCCTATAGTCATCACACTCTATATCCTCAATGTTAGGAAGAAAATAAGACCTATAATGCAACTCTCCCCAAGGTTTTTCTAACCCAGACATGGCCTCGAGAATAGTTTCATCCATTGGAAAAATGTCATCGAGGTAGTCATGCGAGTGATATGACGCAAACACCCAAGCAGGTAGTGCATAAGGGTCCTCCTCTTTCGTCAGTGGATAGAAAGGAATAGACTCTACAACATGATCAAGATTAATTTGATAAGACACCAAAGCTATAGACAACGACATGCTTGTCTCAGTAGGTATATCATCTTCACCTGAAGTACTCGAAGAAGGAAGAGTCCAAGGGTCCTCCACATGTGAAGTGCGAAAAGGAACCGAACTAAATGATGTAGAAGAATTACCAAGACTAGAACCGATCATAAGGATAGGTGAGACACAATTAAAAGTTCCCATCAACGAAGGATACATGTCTACCCCAACATCCTCAGTTGCCAACTAAGAATGATCGATAACCAGGATAGAAGCTCCCACTGATGCTTTCGAACTAGAATTATCAAAAGATATTTAATCGATCATCACAATCTTCCCATCCAAAGGAAAAAAACAACCTGGAATAGGGATGATGCAACCACTTGCATGTTATAAATCCAGTTCCTACCTCGTAAAATATTATAGTCAAGGGGCGCATCAACCACCTCAACCTCGATCGCAACAGTATTCTCTACTAATTGGACCTCGAGGGAAGGAAGTATACCATGCAGCCGAAAAGATCTTTCGACCAACATAGTCCACATGATGCCTAACTTAGACAGTGTAGGAGAACCCAAACCCTTCCAACAAGTTAAAGACATCAAGGAATCCGAAGCGCCTTCATTAATCATTGTGTGCTTGATGGTGTTGTTCAGACAATCTACATGAACCAAAAGGGACACATAGTAAGGCAAGCGAGGCCCGGAATCCATGAGTTTCAAATTTAATCACTGAAGGAGAGCTTCCATTAGCCACTCAAAGAGTAGATAACAAGGATTTCCTTTGCAGAGGATAAGTCTAAAGAAATTCTAAAGAAGATATTGCACAAGGAGTCTGGCCCAAATCCTCAATAATGGAATAGTTCTGGGCAGGTCGAGAATTAGGATTATTCCACAAACGCTTTAATACTCCATTAGGAATACGAGGTGGAACTTCAGGCTTATCACTAGGTTTCTCAATACACAAAGAGATATCAGGTGGAGCAGGTTCTTTCCCTAGGTCAGGTTGCGACGTACCATAATCCATAGAACGCGTCACATCATTTTCGAAAGACATCATATTGATGCAACCATGGCCACTAATGGTGTTCGATGGGTTTTGATTCCCACTAGAACCACTACCAGTGTCCATGGTCCTCGAGTTCATATTCTGGTTTTGTGGTAAAGGATTCGTCAACACAACTGGGCTCTGTGCGATGAACTTTGAGGTGTCTTCTATCTAAGGGCACAAGTGAGTGAGGTGATCATCCCCGCAAATCTTACAAGGAAATTTAACCTTACATTTATCTTTCTTTCCCCCCCCCAACATTATTGTTGTTCTTGTCATTATTAGCATTTTCATTCCTATTCCCACCCTTTCGATTGTTTTTACCTTTCTTCTTATTTCGTCTAGGTTGCTGGTTACCTTTCTTGTTCGACAATTGCACCGAAAGTACATCCATCGTTTGGGTAGGATGAGATGAAGGCATAGCTTGTCCCGACGCAGGCTGTTTAATAGAAAAGTTATTCATTTGGTTTGTAACTGAGTTAATGGTTTTAGCACTTGTGGATCCAACAATGCCATCAACATGTGGCCCAAGTTTAAACTTAGGGTAGAAATTGGATCTAGGTGCGTTCAGTATGATCTCATACAAGAGCCCAGATTGAGCATAAATAAAAGCCATATGCTGAGCTCTAAAAATAGCTTGTTTCTCATTCTACACCCTAGATGTGGAAACATACTTCACTATATAAGGAAATAAATACTTGAGGAACCATTCCAAAAGGAACTCTGTTGGAATGAAGGCCTTAATCAATCTCTCGTCTACGCCACTCTTGAATGTGATCAGAGATATGGGTGGCTTTGTCCTGCCGAAATGTCGACAAGAGTTAAGTACCAGCATCATAATGCATAGGTAGCTAAAAGTGATTAAGGAAGGTCATATCTAGGTCATTAAATGATGTATATGTCCCCCTAGGAAACTCTATATACCAATTCACTGTGGGACCCTTGGGGGTGCATTGAAATAGCCTTAAATGAACCGAATCATGATTCAATGAGTTCAAAGAGAACCATAGGTGGAAAGTCACGACGTGCTCACCAGGGTCTTCACCAGTCTTACCTTCAAACTTTGGAATGTCCGAAGGAAGCTTGGTGGGAATGACCGACCATGCTGGGTCATGAGAAACCAGATCATTTGTCAATCTTAACAAGTCAGGTAAATTTAATGTTGCAAGGAAAGGGATCCTAGGTTGATCCATTTGGTTCCATGCTCCCTGATAAGGCTTGTTCACATAGGTTTGATTGTTATAAACACCATGGCCTTGGCCAGTGGGATAGTAACCCCCTCCCATTTGACCCATATAGGGTTGCATATTGTAGTTTGGAGTACCATGAGGCTGGGGTGCTACAAAGCCATAGTTAGGAGACTGATAAGCGGGTTGATACTTGGACCCATAAGGTGTATACTTTTGTCCATAAGACGCTCCATAAGGTGGTCCATAAGACGCTCCATAAGATGGTACATACCCTACTGACACATAAGGAGGCACATAGCCTTGTGACACTACGGTGTGAGCAGACGCGGGATGAACATGGCTAATGGTAGAACTCCAACCCGAAGGATCATGTGAGTTAGGAGGAGGATGTGTTGTAAAAAATGCACTTGAAGGAATTGGTGTTGAATACGATGGAACATGGGAACGGATGTAACTTTTCCCCCAATATTCACATGTCTAGGATGAGATCCATGAATAGGAATGCCAGTACTAGGCATAGGATGCGTGTGTGAAGGTACTCCCACCGCAAGGATGGAAGGTACAATATGAATAGTACTACCAAACCTCTCAGCTTGGAAAGGAATGGAAGTGTCCCTAGGCGCAACACTAGGGTCAACACCTGATCAGACATTGGGTGTCGGACCAGTCTCGGGAAGGTCTGGCATACCATACCTAAGTTTGTTAGTGCCAGTGGGTGCATGGTGAGTCTCACCGCTCGGATTATGTTACCAATACTGGTAGTCGACATTTATGTAGTCTGGGAATTGTGATAAATATTCATGTTATGTCCTAGCCATAGGGTGGTCGGACCCTACTGAAGTCCCATACGTGCTTGAAGGTTCAACCTCCCACACAGTAGGTGGAGAAGCGAGACGCTTTGGGAGCTTAGACCCATGGTGATTCATGGTGAGATCTGTGTGTGAATCAAAGTGAGTATTAGTCTTCTTGGACTGTCTGGTTCTCTCTCCCAAAGGAGGAGGAGATGTAGAAGGCGGAAGACCTTCTAAATAAAGAGAATGGTAGGGTGCCACACCCAAATCCACTATGACTCAACAAAAGAAAAAGACTCAAACTAGCTACGCAACCCTAAGAAATCTAGTGTACACAGAGCACACTCCTAAGAAAATCTCAACCAAGAAAAAAGAAAACCAAGGGGAGGATATGTGAGCTCCCAAATTCAGTAGGTATGTCTTGCCTAGGAGAGGCTTGAAACTCCCATATAATACAAGCAGAGGCATGTAACCTATTATAGTGTCCCTCGGCTTCAATGTGTAAAGAGACTGTTCTATTCGACCCCTTCCTAGCTAGGAAACCTACAAAACAACCTCTGCATGTACCCCCTACAATATCTAGGTAAGGAAACTAAGGTCACCCGAATATAACCAATGCTCAGGAGGACAATCGCAGGTAGGATCAACCGTATGGGAAGGGTAGCAAAGCCTAAAGCTCGAAATCACCAACCGGTAACTCAAAATCCCCCAGATACAAATACGATCCTGGAAATATCTCCGATGCTCACATAAAGTGACCAAGGGCTATCCCAATCATGTATGCTGCCTCATGCCTCTATAAGAGGATCTTCCTGAGAAACACTAATTATACCAAGGATTTCTCTCTCTCACTTGGACAGACACCTACTTGTTGTGTTTAGTAGTCTTGGAGAATTAATTAACAATGAACTATTCCAAGACTCTAAATCCTAATCTTGTTGATGAACCCTATAAAAGAAAAAGGTGTAATTCATTTTAATTAAGCGTTTCTTTTAAAGGCTGTGGTCAGTTAAAGGGAAATGGTTGTGCAACTAATGATATTGTGACTCAGCAGTGAAATAAATGTGCACACCTAACAAACAATGCCAATTGAAATTTTGTCGAATGAAAAATGGGGTATGCCACTACATGAGATGCAAGTTTTTTCCTTCAAATGAAATGCAATCATTCCTAAATGAAAACTTGTCTATAACTTCAATAAGTAAACCTAATGCAAGTACCATGCAAGTGCAAAATTGCAAGAATGCATAAGTATGCAAAAGCAAAATATTTTTGTATTTTTTGAAATAAATGAGATATAAAATAAATAAAAGACCCTACAACTCTCAGACCCTGCAACCACTCACAGACAACAGCCAAGAAAGGTACCAAGATAAAAGGGACTTAATGCACTAATCCCAAAACAATAAGGAAGAAATGAATGACAAGAACAAAACCTAATTAAAAATAAATAAAAAGGGTCTCTGGTCAGAAATAGAGGCTGTATACAAACACCAACATCACCCAAGAAGAATCAACAATCATCAAAACTCACCCAGCAACACTCAATCCTCCAAATAAATCTCAAAACAAAAGCATACACGACTGTTCGCAGTGAACTTGCATACATATGTGGGAATTGAGGAGAAAACCACGTGTATACAGGACTGTGCAGCAAATACTCACGTACCGAAAGAAAAAGAGGGAAAAATGATAATCCAAGGTCAAATTACTTCTACAGGACACTACTGGGAAAACATACCTCCAGAACCGACACATAAACAGAGAAATAAAGAGAAATTCAAGCACATTGTATACCCAAACCCCAAAGAAAAAACAACTCGGAACCTCCCCAATGGAGTCACCAATTCTGTTATGGGGAGAAACTTCCTATAGCTTGGGGGTACCACAATAGACAGTATGACACCATAAATCAATCTTTACCAGTATGCAAGAGCAATAAGCACATCTAACACTAAGGGATATAAAATTGTACCTTATTCTGGATGGTTGAAGTAGATCCCCGTTAAGCTTTTCCAATGCAATTGCATTTACAATTTTCTCTCAACAACAACAAACAAAGCAAGCATGATAGATATAAATGTGTTAAAGCTACTTTAGTATATATAATCAATCATGTATAAGCTAGTAAATACATCCATGGATTCAATATTCATATTTAAAATGCACATGTATTGGAAAGGAAAAGATATTTCTATTAATACAGCGGAGATACAATAGTGACAAACTTTGTCGGCACTTCTGTGAATCGGAGAAACCGAGTCCTCCACCTGGGCCTCCACCACCTCAATCCTCCATCTCTCGATAGCAAGATCACAAAGCAAAGGACAGCTTGGGAATAACACCATGTGCTCCAAAGGGACAAAGGGATGCAGACTCAAGTATAAGCAAAATGAGGCAACAATGGACTATAGTTTCCTTACTCTTCAATTTCTTTTCCTTCAATGTATCAAAGAGGCTCAATATATAGCACTCCAAAGAGGTAATGGAGGGTCAATTTCGAGAATTCTCAAGGCATATGGAAGGCCAAGAGTCAAGATATTTGGGCTCATATGAGAAAAACTCCAAAAATATTTGTCTTTATGCACACATCCCAATGTACGTGGGTTTGAGGTCAAAAGAAGCATATACACACGAGTATGGCTTTAAAATTTGTGTATAGGTATAAACAGGTGATTTTTGGGGATGATATTGGAACATCAAAGTATAATATAAGTCCATGGGGTCCAAAGAGTCTACAGAGGGACAGGGAAGGCCATAATATGTGATCCACTAGGTGTGGTAAAATCAGCTATAACAATTATCAAGGGTTTTTTATGGTCATTGAGATAATTAAATTGAGTGCATGCTTCAAGGTTAATTGAATCATTAATGTTTATTGTTGATTGAATTGTTTCAATGTCAAACAATCCATGAGGACTCAACAAAATTTTCCAAAATTGTTTCCTCCTACTACTCATCCATGAAGTGAAAGGATTGTGTGAATCCATGAGAATGACAAGTGCGATTTAGATTACAATACGGGTAGGTTTTCTCTTAAAAACATATCATCTTATTTTGAAAATATATCTTGGTGGTGGTTAGTGTCTTTGCAAGACTCAAACTATTGCTCGATACACAAGTCACCCTATGCCTTCATCTTGAGACGTCTTTGAAGATAACTCTATGTGACCTAATTAAGTCATATTTTCTATTTAAAGAAAGTTTTTACATACTGCATCTTTATGTGCACTATAGTAGAGATTTCATTTTACACGCTAGAGAGAATATTTATGTTGATTGAAAGAATCATATTCCCAATCCTTTTGTGCAATAAGTAAATTGGTTAGGATTTTTATCTTCTATGTGCATTTCGAGTATAATATTTTTTGTTTCTTCAAGCGAAGAGATACTCAAATTGCATTTTCATTGTAGGATCATGTATTTGAACTTGTGGAGGAAGCAAATCTCCTAAATGAGGAAAATCCTAGATTTATTGATGCACATGAGGTTTGTAGAATTCTTTTACTCAATATGAAATTTCATTCAGTGAATTAAACTATACAATGAGATATGAAAAGCATGAAGTGTGACACAACAACCAAGAATGAACCAACTATAATCCCATTATCCCATTTACAAGTAATCTAAGGGAATACGATGATTTGATTAGTTTTAGGTATGTTCATATTGATTAAAAATATGTTCTTTTGTTTTAACTCTATATTTAATTCTATCCCTCATGTAGAGTAATGATTTACCTCTTTCTATTAAAATTAAGTTGATCCTTCAATCCCCACAAAACATTTCATACACTTTGTTAGTATGGGTTTTAATCTTCTCCATTCTTCTCTAACCTTGATTCATGGATCCCTATCAAGAGTCAAATTGGTCCACTTGCAAAGAACCACCCAGCTTGGAATTCTTTGTATAACAATTCCTTTTCACATCACTTGTGTGATTCTACATTGTAGGATTTTATTGGTAAGGGTCCTTAGTTGGGAGAATCGGTTCATTAGTTATTCATAAGATTTTTTTGGGTTGTGATTAGGATTTATAATGATGGATTGAAAATATATTTATTAATATACTCAGTAGAGGAATTGAAAAGTATAGTTGCATTGGTGGACCATTTCCCACTACCATTCCAATCTTAATCACCTTAATCAATCATAGGAATTTCCCTACATCCAAAGATAATCATTTTTTCTAAGGATCAACAAGCATATTGATAAAGTAAGTAAGGAGAGAAATGATGCTCAATCAATAGTATTCCAGTGGGTAGGATATTATAAATATAAGTTGTGAAGTGAAACACATGAGGCCACCTTAATGACATACATTTAGAGAGATGTGAAGTGCATTGGATGAGGCTTGGTTTGATCGATTCAATGACATCCCTACCTAATTGAAAATAAATAATATATTCTTATAAGATATTCATGAAGTATATTGGTATGGTTTCTTGCGGTGATCAACTTTCTATCATGCAAGAAAATAATTGATTCCATGTGGGTGAGTTGGGGTCCTTGATTGATATTGATTTTAAGAGATTATTAATGGGAATCTATGGATCTAGTTTTACAACATTTACTTTCGTAAAAAAATTAATAGGTCCTTGATCCATTCCTATAGGTGTGATCTACTGAGAAGGGTGGATAAAGAGGCCTGGATTCCATATTTCGATATTTTTGTTAACTTTGCAACAAGTTTTCAACACTTAAGTTATTTGTTGTGGGACTTGAAAATAATCAATAAATTTTGTTGGTAAATATAGATCCTTGGGCATAGGAATATTTCACATGTCTATTAATGGTAGTGTTCTATGGAAACACATAAATTGAAAACCATATTCTATTTCTCTATAACATATTCTAAGGAACTTCTAGTGTTGGATTTATTTTTTTGTTTCTCAAACCAACCATTAATGTTGTGTCCCTTTTGCATCTGTTTAACAAGTTAACTATGTGGCGTATTGATGAGGTTAAACTATGCAATAAATTGAGTGGATCACATGTATTAGCATGTTCAAACATGCTAGAATATAATCAATCGCTCAATAACCTAGATATGTAACTACAATTTCCACTAGAGGGACAACAAGATATGGGTTAATGCCTCTCTCCAGGGATAAAATATACCATACTGTGCTCCATTTCCCTCTGATGACCTCTATACATCCATTGGAAATTAGAAGCTAAAGCAGTCCCACCTCTATCAACCAATTGAGAATGCAATAATTCATCCCCCTCTAGTCAGAGAATTTATTAAAGACAAGATTAAACCATTACCACTGTAGTTTCCTAAGGCATTGATTAAAGGGGAAGGAAGGAAGGACAACTACTCGATAAACACTAATTTGTAATTTTGGTTGGCTTCGATACCTTAATATGAAAATGAAGGCACGAGTGCTTAATTTTGTGTCCTATATTTCACCTTAGTGATTATTTTTATAGAAATTAATATGAAATCATAAGTATGTGAGATTAAGAAATTATGGGGTGATCGACAAACTACAAATTATTAGCATGTCAGGAAATGGAAAATATTTACCATCCAATGTGAACATGAAAGGGATTTCCTGAAATGTAGGTGTAAGAATAGAGGTTAGTTTCAAATTTGATTTGTTATAAATCGATATATAGTTTTTTTAAGTAATGATTGCTTGTATTTATATATAAAAAAAGGTGTGTCCTAGTTGGACACCCTTGAATTACATATGATGCTTGGAGAGAGATATTTCATAATGTTCTTCACAATGCTCAAAATCAAGGATTTCTATATGCCTTGCCACTTCATGCCTACAACAAAAACACAGTTATTTCTTACTATTGTAAATCCTACAAAATACACCTAACAACAAAAGACATTTGTAAGGAATTTGCATAATACACAAAAAAGGAATATCTTGGCCATTACAAGACTATTTGCATCCCTTCCTGAGAGTTATCATTATGAACTTCAGTAATCATGTTTCCATCAACAATTCCACTATCATTCTGCATTTGATCATCTTTTGGGAAACTATCAATATTTTCTTTGCTAGTTGCATGCACTGGACTTCTATTGTTTCCTTTATAGCTTAGTTGCATAGGACTACCAATCTCTGCAAAATAATCCAAGCCATGAATTTGAATGATTCTCTTTAGAAATATGTTTTCATCCTCTCAAAGCTCAACATTTCCTTTCAGGGAATTGTTTTATTCCTCATAATTTTGCACTTTGCCTTGTAAATGTTCTATCTCAACCTCGACCATAACCAATTTGGCTAAAAGTTGGACCATATGAACAACTTTCATTTTAATTTGAAACATATAAATTGCATTACTCTTACTTATATTTTCTCTAAGCTCTCTTAGCTTCCTCTCCAAATGATTAACAGTTCTGATTAAAATTTCATGGTCATTGTCATTCCTCCCTCCTCCAGCTTGATGATCCATTTTGAATAAGAGTGACTAAAAAAAATCAATTCCAATAATAAGTATACAAGTAGATTTTCTAGCTACGCCCTCTAGATTCCAATTATAATCGACATACTTGAAATAAGGATTATTGAAGAAAGAAATTTCCGACAACTTCACACATGTCTTGAGAAATCGATACTTAGATCGGTTTTTAAGTAAGAAAATAATTAACTCGACATCCCAAGAGAGGAAACCATGCTTACCATTATCATGCCACTCATTATTCCATGCAAACTCTGTAATCTAGGTAGACGAAGGAGATGTCATGTTAAACCATAAGACTACAATAGATGACCCAAATAAAAACTCAAAAAAATCTCATGAAATACCCTTACCTCATTTTGTTCATTCCCTAGTTGAAGTTGTGTAACAAGTTGACTAAAATGGAGATACACAACTACTAGAATCCCCACGAAGATAATTCCACAATACAACCCTTCTAGAACGAATGCAAATGTGAACGAAAATTCAAGAGAGGAGCAATTCAAAATAAGAATTCACCCATACAACAAATATAACCATCCATATTAACCATGGCTTGGAATTGGATATCTTGTACTAAATTCATCGTTTCCCATCTACAAAATAAGAGAAATATATTTCTCAAACATGTTCTCATGCTCCAACAATCTTTCATCAAGGATAACCATAAAAATCATTAAATCATAAGGTTTGAACTAGTACCATTGCATGCCTTTTTTCTTCCACATGTACTCCAACAAACAATGACCATAACACCCCTTAAATTCAAGTTTATCCATGTGATTATGGGATTTGGTGAAATCCTTCATCCACTCCATCAATAAACAATTGACCGTTACCTATATTACAGAATAAATTTTCATTTTTTATCAGCCTTTAGATTTAAATATCTTAGGACATGGTAAACCTTAACATCCACAAATTCATCCATCAAATTCATTATTCTCTTCATTATATGAGATAATGGGGCATCTATTTTAGGCTTCTATAGATATAAATATTGAATGATAATCTTAGAATCAACCACAACTATCAAACGACCTATATTGCACTATAGCGCTTGCTTGAGACCTTGCTAAAGAGAGAGGGATTCAACTTAATTAGTGGACAGTTCTCCCAACTCCCACAAATAGGTCTGCTTCAGTTTTAATCTGGGCTAATATATCACCCCCTTCCACCCCTGCCACCCTTGGGTTATGATTTGAAGCTTTGTCAAAGAACATAATATGGACTAAAAATAAGAAAGTGTGTCTCACTTGGTCAAATGTGTTGGCCATGTCCATTTTTATGATCATTCCTCTTTCTTTCTAGATCTTACAAGAGTGAATTGTTTCTTGCACAAGAATGATTTTATCAAGAGTTTTCCATTTGGATATAAATCCTCCTTGATTATTTGAGATAATATGATTCAAAATAGGCTTGATTAATATTTGCAATAATCTTTGTTATGATTTTGTAGGAGGAGTTACACAAGGAAATTGGTCTGAAATGAGAAAAGGATTTAGGATTCCTTTCTTTTGAAATAGGTTCCAAAAAAAAGAGTCTGTGCTTCCTCCCAACTTATCTTTGTTTAAATACCATTTAATCATGTTACATAAATCTATTTTTATCAAGCTCCATAATTTTATATAAAAATAAATGGAGAACCCCTCTAGTCTTGAAGCTTTATTGGTTTCTAGATCACATATAGCTTCTAGTATGTCCTTTTCCTCTACTTCTTTGTTTAATTCAACATTCTCCATATGAATTATTAGAGTAGGGGTATTGTCAAGCATTTATTTAGTAATATCCTTGTTTATCTTTGGTTTCCGAGATACAATATTTTTGTAATGATGATCAAATTTTGCACTTATGTCTTTATACTCACTGATTCTAATCCCTTGCGAGTTTGTAACTTCCTTGAAATTATTCATGTTTTTCCTTGATATTGATTGCCTATGAAAGAAGGTTTTGTTCCTATCTCTTGATTTCAGCGATAAAATTCCTTGACACTATTCCTATTTTCCTTGATCTTGCTTGCCTATGAAAGAAGGTTGCGTTCCTATCTCCATATTTCAGCCATAAACATCTCAATTTTAATCGCCAGTGTTCTTCCTCTTTTCTATATATGTTGTGTAACCTGATATTCGTTTCTTTTTCCTTTGTTATCAACTAAAGGGTGAGATTTCCTTATTCTATTTTCTTTTGAATTGATGCTAATTTCCCATATATATGATTTTTTCTACAAAAGGCACAATATAACACTTTTTAGACCAATCGTTTAGAGCATGTTTTACAACTTAATGGTTTGACTCTCAAATAAGCCTTGGAGATCTTTCTATTCTCGTTTTTCCATGTGGATTTAATAATTTCAATGGAATCAATCTAATTGTTCCATAGGGGTTTGAATTTGAATGGAAGAGGGCCTTATTTCTATTTTTATATAAGAAGAGGATTATTGGCTTATGGTCCAAGGAAGCTAACGGAATAATAGAGGAGAATATTTCAAGGTCTTCCTCAAGAAATATTCTACTTATTAGGAACCTATCTAATATGGATGAGATATTTTCAAATCCTACTCTTCTATTAGTCCAAGTATATTTTCCTCATTTTGGATTTGTGTCGATCATATCCCAATATTAAAATAAATCCTATAAACTTTCTCTAGAAGTGTCCCAGACATTGGACCCTCCTTCTCATCCGAGGATAACACAATATTTAAATCACCTGCTACTATTAGATTTCCCATTCCTAATCTATTTCTTTCATAATTTACGGATTGCCAATAGTCATGTTTTTTCTCTACAATGAGTTGGAACATATAGATTGAAAACTTTGAAATGCATTATAGTGTATATGCTTACTAATTCCATGAAGATCCAATATTAAATTTGTAGTGTTGCAATTAACTCAAGTTTATTACGATCCCGCAAAGTGCAAATCACTCCTAATGCACCGCTCAAACTCACAAGTACAGTTTTACTATCTTTCCACTACTTCTACCCTATTGATTTCATGCCATGAGTAAGTAGTTTGGTCTCCATAAGTAGAATTGAAGGACTTTCCATCTTTATTAAATGTTTGATATCTTCTTATTTTCCCTTACTTCCAATCCCTCTACAGTTCTAGGAGATTGTATTCATTATGTAACTGGTGGCTTGGTGGATCCTCCTTTTTTAAACTTGGGGTTACAATATTTCCTACAATTTTAGTCTTACTTGTCGAGATCAACGAGCGGTCCAATGTTGTCTGAAGCTCGAGAATTTTTCTTTATTTATGACCTTCTCATGAAATTCCTTTTTGGGCTTTCAAGGTGTCTGAATCTCAAGTATTCTTTTGTTAAGGCATGCTTTTCTTGATTTCTAGTAACCTCCCATGTTGTTATAACCTACCTTTCTTGAATCCTTCTCCTTCCTCTAGTAAATCCACTGAATCTTCTTCTTTTCTACCTTCATAATTGGGCATGGCTATTCCATACATAATAGATGACAACCTTGGTGGAAATCCAGAACTAGGTTCTTTCACTTGGGAGCCCGTGACCTCACTGAAGCTACGAGGAGATTCATAACTTATGGTATATTTTCTATTCTCATATTGACTCAAAGGTAGAGGTGTTCCGAGCTCCAACACTTATGAAGCTATGACCTCAATTGACCTACATTGACTTTCTTGATTTAGAGATTCAAACATGTTCTTAATGATTACTCGATTCCCAGTGATTACAACTAAATTAGAAGAGGACATGATATCTTTTGCACTTGAATTTGAGACATGCTTAGATTTCTTGCTCACTATTTTCCAATTTTCATATTGATTCTGGGAATTAGAAATTATATTTCCAATATCTCTTCGAGATTCATCTCCCTAATAGTGGAGAGGAAGATGTGTCATTGATTTCATGCCATGAGTAAGTAGTTTGGTCTCCTTAAGTAGAATTGAAGGAATTTCCATATTTATTAAATGTCTGATATCTTGTTATTTTCCCTTACTTCCAATCCCTCTGCAGTTCTAGGAGATTGTATTCATTATTTAACTGGTGGCTTGGTGGATCCTCCTTTTTTGAACTTGGGGTTACAATATTTCCTACAATTTTAGTCTTACTTGTCGAGATCAACGAGCGGTCCAATGTTGTCTGAAGCTTGAGAATTTTTCTTTATTTATGACCTTCTCATGAAATTCCTTTTTGGGCTTTCAAGGTGTCTGAATCTCAAGTATTCTTTTGTTAAGGCATGCTTTTCTTGCTTTCTAGTAACCTCCCATGTTGTTATAACCTACGTTTCTTGACTCCTCCTTCCTCTAGTAAATCCACTGAATCTTCTTATTTTCTACCTTCATAATTGGGAATGGTTATTCCATACATAATAAATGACAACCTTGGTGGAAATCCAGAACTAGGTTCTTTCACTTGGGAGCCCGTGACCTCAATGAAGCTATGAGGAGATTCATAACTTATGGTATATTTTCTATTCTCATATTTACTCAAAGGTAGAGGTGTTCCAAGCTACGACCTCAATTGACCTACATTGACTTTCTTGATTTAGAGATTCAAACACGTTCTTAATGATTACTTGATTCCTAGTGATTACAACTAAATTAGAAGAGGACATGATATCTTTTGCACTTGAATTTGAGACATGCTTAGATTTCTTGCTCACTATTTTCCAATTTTCATATTGATTATGGGAATTAGAAATTATATTTCCAATATCTCTCCGAGATTCATCTCCCTAATAGTGGAGAGGAAGATCTGTCATTCTTAACCAAATTGGTACAACATGTGGAATATTTTATTTTGGATCAAAGTTAAGAGTCCATCTATTGAGGTACATGTCTTTGTTGGTGAAGAAGTATGATCAACTTATAAATATTGAATGTCTATCCTCTTTAAATTCAAACAAGAAAGAATAGAAACCCTTGCCATGAAAATAGTGACTCATCTTGACATTGATGAGAGGTTCCCAGCTTTTCTGAAGTCAAATATCCATAGATCTAGGGGAGGGATAGAATCATGTAAATTGACCAACTAATATTTGCTCAGACATTGCCAAATCCTTCTGTCTGACTGCTATAGTGGGTAATGAAACCTCAGGAATGCTTGTGTTCCTGATGAATCAAGAGGCTTCCAACCTTGTTCTTGTTTTTTGCATCGAGGAAATCAAATATCTGAAGGACACTTCATCTGGTGTAGAAGGATAACTCTCATCTCCAACCAACGACATTCTGAAATCCTAGCCAAGTATATCATAGATAGTTCTTGGATCTCTTCTTCTCAGTTTTCTCGAATTTTAAATAATGTGAATACTCATTTAATATCTAGATATAATTATTAAGCAATAATTAAGAGTTGTTTTCTATTTAGATTTAAGTTAATAATAACTGATCCAATCCATTGATTTTGGATCTAGATCGAGTAGTATCTCTATGCATATAATCCACATCATATGTTCTAGAAGGTTGGATTTTTTAGTGTTGAAATTGAATAAAATTCCAGAGATTATTATATTATTTCATCTCCTCTTCCCAAAAGTTCGCTATCATTTCATCCCTCTTTAAATTTATAAGAGAATGAAACCCTGTGTTTTTTAATGGGTTTCATAATGCTCTTATGCATCTGTATGAACCGAAGTTTTGTATTGATGTGTCGAAGATCCAAAGTCAAAGTAAATACAAGGAGATAATAAATTTCGAGTAAATCAATGTTTGGAGAGAATTCACCTGAAAACCTAGTAAGTGGGTTACAGTCGATTCAGTCACTCTCTTGTGAATTTAGTCCATTTTGTTATCATTTGAGTTTGATGTTGATTTTTTTTTCCAAATTGTGAAAGTCTATGTATCCCTCTCAATTTTCAATCCTAACAATTTATTAAAACTTGGATAAAAAATGGAGCCCAAATGTGAATTGAGATTTTAAGCCAAAGAAACACTAAATGATAACAATACACTAAATGATAACAATAGAGATTAAATGGTTATTATTGTTCATAGTTGAAAACAAGGGTGATCTGTAAAGTTTGTGAAGTGCATGAGGAATCATTGTTTCCTTTCACTTGCACCAATAAAGAATAGTATAAATTGAAATGAGTATTAAAAACTCTTTTAAGAAAGATTTGTCAATTTTACACTAGTTTTGTGACTTCTCATATTACTCAATAATTTTGATTCTTAATCTCTTTATTATAGAAATCCCAATCTTGAATTTTAATTCACTAACGAAATGTGACGTGCTTATATTTGTAATCATTATTTTATTTTTCTGTAGATGGAAAATTTGAAAAGGCTACCATATTTGAGCTCATCTTTGCAAATAAGTTCACGTTAGTGATGACCTTCACTAGGTAAAGTGCTAATATGATATTTGATAGTATAAAGAAACAAGTATGTTGAAGCTTGTTGGCACTCTTTTTTTCTAAGTGCTGGGAACATAATCCTTTGGTGTTATAATTATTATTATATTATCTCTTCATTATTATGATTATAATCTTTGAAAAATTCAGACCACTTGGAAAGTTGAATCCAATGATCATTCAGTTCTAACCATGGCTAGTGATATTTGTGAGTGCTATGGTTCATTGCTAGATGTTAAGGAGTACTATAACATGGCTAAAAGTTGCCATGCTTTTTGGGTATATAAATATCCTGACATAGTAAATCTAATGAAATTTATTAACCGAATTGGTTGGTTTTGTTCTTACTTGAATAAACCAGTGATATATAGTATACCATTCTTCACAACTGTGCAGGATTATAAGCTTTGGGAGAAAGGACAAGTATGGCTATACGACAGGGTTTCTATGAAGAGACATAAAGTTACAATGCTAGTGCCAACCTGTGTCAACTTTATTCACCAGAAGGATGCTTATATAGCTATGAAAGTGGTGGAGAAATTAACTTTGGATCATTTTCATGTATATATTGTACATTTGTTAATGGGAAAATTGTGCTTTGATGCCTATCTTTTGTCTTTGTTTAACTTCATCTTGGATTTGTGAGTGATAACCAATTGGATTATCTTCCATAAGGGGTTAGGTAGGGGCATCTAACCGTGGTATTACTATAAAAGATCATTATGAGCTCTTGTCCTATGCAATATGAGCTCCTCCTAGATTGCACCATTTATCCGATTGGTCACTAGTTTGAGTAATCTGCCTACATTCTGTGCATTTAAACGTTGAAGGAAACCCTAATTTTAGCTATGTAGTTTCATTCTCCTCACTATGGTAGTTCTATAACTTCCACTCTGCTCTCTATATCTTTTCATTCAGACCTGCAAATCCATATTCTCTGTTCTTTTCTCTTCAATCCTGCCAGCTGAGCCCTGGCATATGCCCTCTACGTTTTCCTACATCCTCTTGTAGATTCGAGTAGGTGTTTTCTACAATGATTTCTATAGTGGTGCGCCCCATCTGAAGTGCACTGAGACTCCGCCAAAACCTATTGTATATCATTTCAAGATTGAATACTATTGCTATGTAAGATGTGTAAACCATAGACTCTGAGATTGTGACTATTATTCTGTTGTATCGCGGTGCTACGCTACTCTACTCTACTCTTAGTGTTGTTTGAAGCATCTCTTGTGGTGAAAGCTAGTGTATAAACTCCATCTTGGTGAAGCATGGAGAGTGGAAACCCTAATTTTTGTGCGTGGGAACTCTGCGTACTCCCTAAGTAAAGACTAGTGTGGTGGGCTTAGACTGCATTTGTTGAGAACATAAGCTACATCACGAGTTTGAAGAATGTTTTCTGTCATTACTTGGTTTCCTGGGAACTCTCTCAACAAGATTGTGTTGAACATTAAAGACTCGTATGATTTTGCACGCGGTTTTTGAGAGTTTGTGATTGTGCGGTGGAAACCCTAGCACCATTGTGTGTAGTGTAGACTCTAGTATTGTTGAATGGATTTGCATGGAGTAGTGTATGTATTAATAAATATTGCATATTGCTTGCATGGAGTTGCATGGAGTTAGTGTTGGAGTTAGTGTTAGTGTGTGGCTATTTTTTTTGTTTTTTGTTTTTAAATTACTAGTTGGTCATTTTTACTCTAAAAACCCATCTATTATTACATAAAGTATGTTTTATAATATTTGCTAAAATTTACAAGTTTTAGTAGTAAATTGCATGTTTCTTATTTAGTATTCCCCTATCTATGTATATGTATGATTTTTTTTAATCCAAAATAATCAATTGGAATACCAATATACTTAGCTATACTATTTGAAATCTTAAAAAATACTCTAACTAGAACATGATGTGACCATCATATTACATCAATTCAAATGCATAGTGAAGCAAAAAACTTTAGTTAAAGAAACATCATACCAAGTTGATTGTAACTAACTCCTTAGTGTCAGCGTGCACGGGTGTGGCTCATTGGCAGTTCAGTTGTTATGAAGTCACTTGTTGTAAATTGGAGGTCACGAGTTCAAATCCCACCCGGATTTACCTATGTCCCATATCTTACGGTTGGTGTGGGGCACCTAGAGGTATAGTGGTATCAGGAATGGATCCCTGGACCCCGTGTCACACGAGTACCAGCCTAGCTCCAGTTGTTGATTCCCCTAGTTACAAAAAAAAAAACTAACTCCTTTGTGTCTAAATATCCTAACAACACTACATAATCTTTTTGCATAGAACTCAATGAGGGTAGACTTAGTTCACCCACTAGTTCCATCAATACTTGAGATCATTTATGCACTACAAATTGATAGCATTTATATCAATTGGACTATGTAGAGAGCATTTGAGAGCCTTGGTCTCAGCACCATTAGATTTCCACTTAGATAGTTTAATATTACATTGGAATCTTCTACAAAATCCAAGTGCAACTCTCTGTTTCAAATCCAAAACATACATTGATAATTAAATTTAATTAAGTGTGCAAGCTTCTTGATTTGCACTGTGTAGAAATTTAGGTCACTTCTAAATTTCTATACAATGCAAATCCATACGCTTGCACACAATAACTGAACACTGTGGAAACATTCATGCACAAATTTAATTAAGGTTTACTTTCCACTATTTGTTACGAAGTTGCTTTGTGCATAGATTTTTTTCTTTCATTAGCTTTTCTATATTGTGCTCGAGTTGCTTATGCTCTTTGGTCTTGCGAATGCCCTCGTCATTTTTATGAGGCTCCTTAATGACTTGTTCCATTTACACCTTTGAAATTTGTCATTATTAATACTAATAATATATTGACCTTTGTCAAGACCTGAGATGACCATGCACGTTCTCCATATTCGTTAAGTGTTGGATATTTTTCATGCCAATCAATTGTAAGTAAAACTAAAAAATATATGTTTGGCTAGTGCTTTGTTTCTTACTTAGGGATTTTAAATTTTTGAAGAAGGAATTTATCTATACCCTTGTAATGTCAAGACCCTCCTAGTCTGGCCATTATGACACACTATGACTGACCTTAAATTTTGTACAGAGATTATCAATTTTTATCAAAAGTTCATTTTCTAGTTTTCCAAGTTGTAATGTCTTCTCCGCGTATTATCCAATCATTTTCTTATTTATTGCATCCCGAACATTAGAACCACCTTTCAACATCTCAAGCATGTATTATGTTTTGCACCCATCCTTTGACTACCTAACTTTTAGAAACCCTTTGAAATAGAGTGTGATGCTTTAGTTACACTATTAGGGCTCACATTGGGGTTGTTCTCAAATAGGGAATCCATCATGTAGTGTATCATGTAGTGTACTTTATCATCCAAACTAAATTACAACATACATGGCAAGGTATTTAAGGCATTGATTTAGAGCTTAAAACATTCGAGTCATTATTTATTGGGAAAAGAAACTATGCTCCACACAAACAACTAATCAATTAACTTTTTAAACTCACAATAAAAAATTCACGAAGGGTGTCACCTCAAATGGGTTGGCTATATCCAACAATTTCATGTAGAGCTCAAATAAAAAAAAAGGTATCACACAATTAAGTAGCATATCTCTTGAGTCATCCACCTATCCTAGTCTTGCAACTTTTGGAGGTGAGAGTACCTACTTTTGATGACAAAAAACAACAATATGTTGTTAATCAAATTTTTGGTTTGATTTTATATGCCCTACAACACCTTATTAAAGTGAATAAGATGTAACTTCTGAATTACACATTCCAGGAGGGCTGATTCTACCGCGTGCAATAGATTTGTTCTTTTTCTAGTGCTGGACTTGTTTACTACCTATTAGGGAAGCACATTCTTTGCTCTATGGGACAAATTTTGGCATCTAAAAAACTCTTGCATTCGCATGAACTTTTTTATTGGTCTTATACGATCCAATAGAATATTGACTTTGTGATATTTCATGCCTTGTACAAATATAATAAGCTTGTTGGTTGCAAGCTTGGATTATAGACAATTCCACTTCCTATATGTCCATGAGGGGGTGTTTCTATAGCTTTTATTTTATGATTTCCTCTATACCTCTATAAACATGATTTTGTTGTTGTCACAATATGTTGTTTTTCAAAGATGGCCTTATTCTTTCCCTGTAACAAGCACATTGATTCACAACAAACAACATACTTTATTTTCCGCCATATTTAGACAAATTTTGGTATTCCTGGCATTATCACTTTTGATAGGGATGCTCATTTTCTCATTCATTTTTGGAATGAAATTTGGTAGTTAGAGTGCAAATGAAATCCTCTACTACTTTCCACCCCCAAACTAATGGCCAATCTGAGGTGATGAACCACTCCTTGTTCCAATTACTATGGGCAGCCTATTCCAAGAATAATGAGTGGGATAAAGGAATTACACATAGTATAACATTGCTATAACATAATAGTGCACTTGTTCAGAAGTTATTATCCTTTCTAGATGTGTTATGGGTACCAATGAACTGTCTCTTTTGGGTTCCTAGACACCTTACTGGCCACTACTTTACATCAATAGCTCAATGCTTAGAACAAAGTTTCTATAATTGTGAACTATTTGGCCCATAAATGACCATTTCATTAAAAAAATACAAAATCACACTTTCTAAAGCCCCAAAATAACCTTTCTAAAGTGCAAAATTGGATTCAAAGAGTGTGATTTCCAATTCCAAAAGTGAGATTTTTGAATTATTTTGAACTAGAAAAAAGTAGATTTTTAATCCCAAATGCGCAACTGTTAGTTCAAAAAATAAAATTTTCTTATTTAAAAAGTGCATTTTTATATGAATAACATGATTTTTGATTCAAAAAATGTGATTTTCAATCAATAAAGTGTGATAATTTTTTTTAAATTTAAAAAATGTAGTTTTCAATTAAATAAAACAAGAGTTACAATTTCATAATTTATGTTCTTAATTTTAATAGATGTCAATTTAAAGTTTAAAAACTAAATAACGATTCCTAATATGTCAATTTTATTGTTCTCTCTGAAATCTTTCTTGCATTTCAACAATGTATAGTTAAATAATTAATTGACCCTCCATTTTTTTACATATTATACACCACACTATAAGTGAAATGGTTGTATTTTTTAAGGACTCGAAACTAGGGTAATTTTTAGGGGCAAAATTTCACCAATTGGCTATTTCTTGGACCAAGCCTTTTTCTAGATGATACATTTCCTATATACCGTATTATAGAAATTGTAGACCAATCCTTCCTATTTTTGATACAATTCTTGTCTACCATATTTCAATAAGGGTATGTTGAACTTTCGACTAGATGATAGGTCAACTAGTTATCATATTTGACAAAATGTTGGATGACCCTTTTTCCATGTGCTACTCAACCTATGGTCCACGTTGAGTAATAGTTGACCAATTCTTCTTCAATATGATTCATGAACCTAGGTTCAAATTTGAAGAAGGATCATCTGATCCTTCCTCTAATTGATTTTTGACGCAATTTTAACATATGATGAAGGATCAGTCAATGCTTCTTCTATATAATTCTTAATCGAAGGCCCACATTTACAAAATAATGTGTCTATTCTTCCTCTCTATTTTTCTTGATCTCAGGTGCACATTTGAGGAAGGGTTGAATAATACTCCATATATATAATGCTTAACCCCGGGAACACATTTGAGGAAGGGTTGGTCGATCCTCCCACTAGATGATGCTTGAACCCAAGTGCACATTTTAGGAAGGGTCGGTCGATCATCCCTCTAGATGATGATTGTCCCCAAGTGCACATTTTAGAAAGGGTTGGACAATCCTCCCTCTAGATGTTGCTTGACAATGGGTTCACATTTGAGGAATAATCAGTTAATCCTTCTAACATACAATATATTTCATCTAGCCTATACAAATCCTTTCTATTGTATTTCATGAATGGTTGATCAATCCTTCATTTATATTATATATTTCCTAGATACCTTTCTTAATAAAGGGCCATCCAATCATTCTTATAGATGATGTGTGATCCATTTTCCACATTGTGTAGCTGAAATCCATCCATGCTTTGAATTTTTTGAGCAAGAATAGATCACAATTTCTTATGAAGAAACTGAACAAGGTGGCTCAAAATATTATAATTATTTATTCCACCGATGATAGGATCCATTCCAATTTGAATCTCCCGACCATTTCTAGGACACCATGCAAGCCAGTTTCCCCTGATATCAAAAGCACTAATTAAACCAAACCATAAGTTTGAAACACCTCTAATGGGATTTGTAGAGCATCAAATCCATTGGAAGATAGAATTCCTTTTAAAGTATTGGTCCTAAATAACTCTACTCCAAATACTATTCCCCCAAGTAGTTAACTAGATACGTTTTGCTAGAAGAGCTTTCAAGAATAGGAAAATGTTTTTAAGTGCCTAGCCCCCAAGTTTCTTCGGACGGACAAGATTTTCCATTTCATAAGATGAATCTTGTAATTCTCAAATTTGATTGACTAGATAAAAGCAAAAATCATACGATGGATCTAGTTTAAAATCAATTTAGGAATTTTGCACAAAGAGAGCCAATAAACTGCCAAATTTTCTAGAACTAATTTAGCAAGGACTAATCTCCCTCCAAGAGATAACCAACGACAACACCAATGCTTTATAGGTTTCTCAATTCTCTTAATTAAACACCACCAGTCAACAATAGAATAGCCATTTTGATTTATAAAATAGAAAAGATACTTTGTCCCTTGAGAGAGAAGAAACTTGCAATGTAAAAAGATTTTTAATTTCTTCTATTTGAGTAGAATTCAAGTAGTTTTGATTTGGGGAGGTTGATAAACATACCTAAGACCTTACAGAACAGGTCAATTAATTATAAGAAGCATATCCATTCACAACTTGATCCTATACCAAATAACACGATGTCATCAACAAACAACAAATGGGATATCTTCATATCCCACCCAAACTTGATGCCTTTTATGTGACCCTCTGATTTAGCTTTTGATATAAGTTTGCTAAGCCCCTCTATTTCTAGTAAGAATAACAGAGGGGACAACAAGAAACCTTGTTGCAAACCTCTAAAAGTCGTGAAGGACTTTGTAGGGCTACCATTTACAAGAACTGCATTGTTAACTGAAGTTACATAGGCCATTATCCATTTCATGACCCTATAAGGAATTCTAATATGTATCAGAATAAGTCTAAGAAATATGCAATAAACCCTATCATATGCTTTGTTTTAGGTCAAGTTGGAGAACAGTTTTTTTTTGGTTCCTTTGCTTTATGTTGTGGAAAACTTATTGACCCACTCTGATGGTTTTTAGGATCTATCTATGCTCCAAAAAGTGGAATTGTTCAATAAATATACATCTTGATAGAGATGAGTTTGTAAACAAAGTTACATAGAGAAATCAACCAGAAGTATAAATAATGTTTTGGGGAAGAGGTATTTGGGATGAGGCCGATAAAAGTGGAGTTTTAGGCTCTAGATACATAACCCTAGATCCTTGATTCTTCAAACACTCGTAGTAAGTCCTCCCCCATAAATTCAAAACATTCAAGGAATAACTCCATAGTCAGGCCATCAGGTCCAAGAATTTTGGATCTGGATGAATCTGATAGTGCAAACTTTAATTCATCCTAAGTATCTAGAAGAAAAATATTATCACCAACTTCCTCATTAGAGAAGAACCTTGGATATTCTTTGATCACTTTAATATGTTCTGTGACTAAAAAATTCCCAGGATCCGAATAGTGATATTTGAAGTGATGCATTGCCAACCCCTGGAGATCACTAAGATTTGAGATCAACTTGCCATCACCACTGTTCAATTCCCATATAGTATTCCCATTATGCATATGCTCAACATATTTATGGAAATATTTGGTGTTATTGTCTCCATCTTTCAACCAAACTGCCCGGATTTTAAACTGAAGTTTTTCTTCTTTTAGTTTAAGAATCCTTCCTTTTTCTTGTTTGAATGATGCCAACATGTCAACAACAAATTGTCGAAACGAATCAAGAGGAGATTCATTAGTTATGCTTTCAATATTGGCTTAAATATCATTTTTACTAGAATCCCATCTAGTCTATTCCCATTTAATCACTTCTTCTTTAAGTGATTTCAGTTTTTTAGACATATTGCCCATTGTAGATAAATGTAAATATTCATTCTCACGCTTCCATACTTGAAGCACTAAATATTTAAATTCCACTTCCTTAAGCCATTAGTGATTGAACTTGAATGGGATTTTCATGTTATCACTTTCACAATCAAATTGGCAAACAATTAGGAGATTATTCTATATTATAGTAGTTTCAATCCAGGATCTGTACCTCGTGAAATTTAGATATAAAGGATTTGTTGATGAGAAATCTATACAAACATTTGGAAATATGACATTTTCTCCACAACGCCCATTCCTCCATGTGGGTTTGAGAGGAAAAGGTTCCACATCAACTAGTTCAACTTCATCAAAAAGACCTCTGAAAAACTCGCCTTAGGGATCCTAACGAGTGCACTGGCCCCAATTTTCTGATGCGGGCCAGGTAAAGTTTAAATCGCCAACCATAATAAAATTGGGAATATTTAGGGTTCTTTCCTAGTATAATTTATTCCAGAATTGCTCCTTTGTGTGATAAGGACCATACACATTTAATAAATTCAAATCCTCTTGAAAACCTATTAACCTGCCAGATAGAAATACCAGTAGTGGTGGAGAAATCTCTCATATTTTCTTTGCATGGGTTCCATGCCACTAAGAGACCCCCCTCGATAAACATTAACATCTGTAGAAACAATCTCCCAATATTTTTTGATACATGCTATAAAAGAACGTGATTTCCCCCCTAAAACCATAGTTTCTTGTAGAAGAATAAAATCAAGCTTAATTCTTTCGAAACATCTTTAGAGGGAGAGTAACTTTAGGATCCCCCCCACTCCCCTTATATTCAATGAGATGCAAATAAATTCTTAACCCTATCTAGGGATTTGATATGTCTAAGAACCCAAGATTCAGTAGGGGAGACAGGAGCTAAAGGAGGAGGCTAAATGGGGGGACCAACACTCAGGGGGATCTAGAATCTTGTTTTTTCATAGCACTTCTAGTTTTGATAGGAGAACAATCTATTTTCAGACCTTTGAACAAGGCATGCTTAAAGTTTTTTCTTTTTTTATTTCTCCGAGAGGACATTTTGAGAGGGAAGAGCCGTCGACTTGTTTGATTGGATACAAGTAAACCAATCTTAGAGTTTCCAATGAAAGACTGAGGGGGAGTCTTTTTCAAAGGGTCTCCACTTTGTGTGACAGTGTCCAAGAGTGTATTTGGATTCAGTAGGGAGGGATTCGAATATGAGAGGGGTTTCTCAATGTTCACAAACCTTAAAATGACCTAATTGTCCAGAATCCCAACCCCCATTACTGGGAATTTAGAAGGAATATAGAAGGGAATTTGATTGTTTTTAGGGTTTGACAACAACAAAGAAGCATAACTAGAAGGATCCCTGATCGAAAAAAAAACAATGATGTCTGATTGGGGATGTGAGGCGTGATAATTCAGGGTATGGTCTTTGGGCACAAGATCACATTCCCGTGTGGGTCCGGATTCCAAGGATGTGAGGGAGATCCCTTTATAGAAGAAGGGGCCTCCACCCAGTGAAATTCCCCAAAAACATCTCCTTTTGATTCAATATTTTTAACAAATTCTATCTCATGAGATTCTAGAGATTGAATGAAATTCGAATTTAGTTTTTGAAGATTACCTATAAAGGGTAGATTCCCCTGAGGTGGAGAGCATAACGCCTGGAAAGATATAAAATCCGACCCCTCAATTGCAAAATCATCGTTTTGGAGAATCATTGGCTACTGCTATAAGATATCTGACTGATTGTCTCATATCTACAATAGAAACAACAAAGTAATACAATATAGACTTAAAAAGGATAAACACTACTACAAGAACTTCAACCCAACCCCGTGTTCACGCACATGGAGAGTTTGAATGAGATAAGCACTACCAGAGCTTCAACTTCAGCTTCACACACATGGAGAGTTTGAATGAGCCTTTGTTATGTGTACTTTATGGCTATTGATTTGATTGAACCTATCCACTAATTCAAAATTTGAATAGAAAATTGTTTTTGGGGCATACTTTTCTGTAACCTGCGTATTGTCACTTTTAATCGACTTTTTGTCAGAGGACCTTGGGTAGACCTGGAATGCACCACGTTTTTTAAAAATGCCTTCATAATTATTTGAAATCCTGCTAAGAGTGCGCTATTTTTATCAAAGGTCCATGCGCTCTTTTTCTGTCCATGTGCAAGAGATCCTCCACACATGCAGTAGAGGGGGCTAGGTTGTAGGTATTGGAATTATATATATTGGGTTGTAGGTATTTGCTAACACATTGGAATTATATATTCTTCTCCCTTTTAAAATCCAACATATTATGATATTTTGTCAATCTTTTTAACAGGTAGGATTGTTCCAAAACTTTGACTAGAAAACCCCTTTGAGAATACATTTGAAGCCGAAAACCTCTTTGAGAATACATTTTGAAGCCATAAGAATATGAATATGAAGTGATTAAAATATGCATTGTTATGTATTTTACATGGATATTGTCTTACAAGTAAGAGTAACCTATGCTAATGTTAGCAGGAAACACAAAAAGATGCATGTGCAAAGATTTCTTCATTGGAATTGGCTGCTGCAACCTGAGATCTAAGACGTGAGAGGTGACAATTACAATGTGCTCGGGAATATTTTGTTCTTAAGTGAGTATAGATGTTTTCCAATTTTCTCTTTCAAGTATAAAAGTATGAAAGGCTACAACATAGATTATTCTTACTTCACTACGAACATATGATTACTCTTCTCTAATTGATAACTTCTTCTGTTAATAAAGAGGACGAAACTTCATGCCATAATTCGTTTAAGCTTTAATCATTCTGATTCCTTTCATTTTTTCCACATTGTTCAACTTTTTATATGCATTTACATTGAAATACGACCTCATTGCCATAGATTTATCCAATTTCTATTATTTATTTTCCAAATAATTTGTAAAAATATACAACCTCATTGTTATAGGTTTATTAATTTTATTTAATTTTTTAATAATTTATATAAATATTTCTAACAAATTCCGTCTATCATGACAAATTTCTTTCTGTTTTGTAAACTTAGGGTTGAACGTATTAGGTATGGAAAATAAATGACATAACAAATGTTGAAATAATAAAGATCCATAGTACATGAATTTTTGTGGGGATTAGAGATTATTTTTTCTTTAAACTTATATTAAAAAACATTTAAAATTAGGGAAAATTTAGAGTAAAAAATTTAGGAACCTTTTACATAAATTCATGGATTAGTTTGGGGTTTTTTTTATTTTTCATGGAAAACATTTTAGATAGATTGATGGATTGTTTTAGTATTATAATGTTTTCCTACAATATATTAAAACAAAAATATATCAAAAATAATTATCCCTAGCCCAATATTTATGCTCTGCCTATAGGTCTTTGTTTACCTTTCACATTTATGTTATTTTTCTTCTTGCGAGCTACAAGAGCACCATCACTACTGCTGGTGGTAGTTTTCTCTCCACTCTTGCTTATTAACGATTTCTCTCCACTTTTGGAATGGATTTGTAGGTTCTTACATTTACTGATATGGATGGGGGTGAAACTTTTAATTCATAATTCCTTGGTTATGCAAATGAGGTAGTAGAGGAGTGCATTGCTAATGATGATTCCATTTTGATCAAAGGAGAAAAGAGTTCAAGAGCGGTAAGTAAACTTGGTTCTACTCTTAATCCTTAAAGTTGTAACTTTGCACTAGAAAGAGTAGTCATCTACTTCTCTCTTTCCTTCTTACTTGTGGTGTGAAGATAATTTAGAAGTTGTGATGACTATATTTAATTAAGTAGCTTGGAAATTTCCCAATGAACTTTGGTTTTATGTGATGAATCAAGTTTCCATAATATTAAGAGGTGTTAATGATTACATGCTGAATGATATGGAATTATCTATCCACAATGCCTTGTTCATTGCGAAAACAACATTGGAGTCTAACACACTATGCAAGCATACATAGAGTTTTGTGTTATTGGTTTGCTTGAATTTCACTTTCATAATTGACTTCTTTTTTTATTAATCTTGATGGAGCTTGTTTATTCCTTTGCCTACAATTTCGTTGTCTAGTTGATATACAGGTAGTTGTTGGTGATTGTGTTGTTGAAGCAGCTTTATTGGTATACTTGGAGAACTTGAAAACCACTCTAGGTTCTAGGGAACAACTTTATTGGTATACTCATAGTTCTTAGATAAAGGATGACAAAAAACATAGTCATATATTTAACAATATAGAAATCAATGACTAAATATATGACAATTTAACAATAATCAATGACTAAATATATGACCAAATTGGACAATAAGAACACCCAATAAATGCCTAAATATACTTAGTCACATTATAAGTGACTGGAAATAAATGACTATTAGTCACGTGACTAAAATTAGTAATTTATATTCATTTTTAGTAGTTTTTTAATCATTTATCTCACTTTTCTACTAGTGATAGGTCCATATGTGAAGAAGGTTCTTTCGTTCTTTCTTCATTATGCTGCTTGGACCAAGGTCAATAATTGAAGATGGGTCAACCAATCCTTACTATAAATAATGTTTGACCCAAATCCAACATGTGAGTGATGACTGGTCGATCTTCCCTCTATATGATTCTTGACTTGAGATACACAATTGAGGAATAGTCTATCAACCCTTCTTTAATATTATGCTAGAGAAGTGGTCCACATTTTAGGAAGGGTCGGTTGATCCTTCTTGTCAACAATTTATAATAGGAAGTCCACAATTAAGGAAAAGTCAATGAATCTTTAATTTAAAAGATCCTTCAATTGAGGTACACATTTGAAGAATTTTTGATCGACCCTTTGTCCAAATACTAAGTGATTGATGACTAACTGATCCTTCCTTTGGAATATGCTTGATTCAACTACATTTGAGGATGGGTCAACCGATTATTCCTCTACATAATTCTTAACCCTAGGTTCCCATAGTTGTAGAAGGGTCATACATGGCTTCATGTAGATAATGCTTGAACACAAGTGCACCTATCGGATAGGGTCAAACAATCCTTTTTATAGATGACACATTTCCTATATATCGTATTATAAAAACAGTAAACTAATCCTTCCTATTTTTGATACAATACTTGTCTACCATATTTCAATAAGGGTATGTTGAACTTTCATCTAGATGATAGGTCAACTAGATATCGTATTTGAAAAAGGGTTGGATGACCCTTTTTCCATGTGATGCTTGACCTATGGTCCACATTGAGTAATAGTTGACCTATTCTTCTTCAATATGATTCATGAACCTAGGTCCAAATTTGAACAAGGGTCATATAATCCTTCCTGTAAATGATTTTTGACTCAATTTTGACATATGATGAGGAATCAGTCAATGCTTCTTCTATATAATGCTTGACCAGAGGACCACATTTACATAACAATGGGTCTATTCTTCCTCTATACTTTTCTTGATCTCAGGTGCACATTTGAGGAAGGGTTGACTAATCCTCCATATATATGATGCTTGACCCTAGGAGAAACTTTGCGGAAGGGTTGGTCGATCCTCCCACTATATGATGCTTGAACCCAAGTGCGCATTTTAGGAAAGGTCGATACATCGGCCCTCTAGATGATGCTTGACCCCAAGTGCACATTTGAGGAACGGTTGGATGATCCTCCCTCTAGATGATGCTTGACCATAGGTGCACATTTGAGGAATGCTCGATCAATCCTTATAATATACAATATCTTTCATCAAGCCTATACAAATCCTTTCTATTGTATTTCATGAATGGTTGATCGATCCTTCATTGATATTATATATTTCCTAGCTACCTTTCTTAATAAAGGGCCATCAAATCCTTCTTCTAGATGATGTGTGATCCATTTTCCACATTGTGCAGCTGAAATCCATCCATGCTTTGAATTTTTTGATCAAGAAGAGATCACAATATGTTATGTAGAAATTGAACAAGGCGGCTCGAAATATTATAATTATTTATCCCACCAATGATAGGATCCATCCCAATCCAAATCTCCCAGCCATTTCTAGGACACCATGCCATCAAGTTTCCCATGATATCAAAAGCACTAATTAAACCAAACCATAATTTTGAAACACCTTTAATGAGATTTGTAGAGCATCAAATCCATTGGAAGATAGACATCCTTTTAAAGTATTTTTCCTAAATAACTCGAGTCCAAAGACTATTCCCCCAAGTAGTTAACTAGATACTTTATGCCAGAAGAGCTCTCAAGAAAAAGAAAATGTTTTTAAGTGCTCATCCCCCAAGTTTCTTCGGACGGGCCAATATTTTCCATTTCATAAGATAAATCTTGTACTTCTTGAATTTGCTTGACTATATAAAAGCAAAAATCATATGAAGGATCTAGTTTAAAATCAATTTAGGAATTTTGCAGAAAGATATCCAATAAACTGCCAAATTTTACATAACTGATTTAGCAAGGACTAATTTCCCTCCAAGAGATAACCAATGACAACACCAATGCTTTATACATTTCTTAAATCTCTTAATTAACCATAATCAAACACCAATAGAATAACCATTTGGATTTATAAAATAGCCAAGATAGTTTTTCCCTTGATAGAGAAGAAACTTGCAATATTTTTTTTTTTAATTTATGCTATTTGAATAGAATTCAAGTTATTTTGAAGCAATTTTGATTTGGGTCAATTAATTATAAGAAGCATCTCCATTCACAACTTGATCCTATACCAAATAACACGATGTTTTCAACAAACACCAAATGGGATATCTTCAGATCTTGCCCAAACTTGATGCCTTTTATGTGACCCTATGATTTAGCTTTTGATATAAGTCTTCTAAACCCCTCTATTTATAGTAAGAATAACAAAGGGTACAGTGAGAAACCTTGTTGCAAACCTCTGAAAGCCATGAAGAACTTTGTAGGACTACCATTTACAAGAACTACATAGTTAACCGAACTTACACAGGTCATGATCCATTTCATGACCCTATAAGGAAGGCTAATATTTATTAGAATAAGTATAAGAAATCCCCAATAAACCCTATCATATGCTTTGTTTTAGGTCAAGTTGGAGAACCGTTGATTTTTTGTTCCTTTGCTTTATGCCGTGGAAAAACGTCTTGAGCCACTCTAATGGTTTTTAGAATCTATCTATGCTCCAAAAAGTTGAATTGTTTAATAGATATACATCTTGATAGAGATGAGTTTGTAAAAAAAGTTACATAGAGAAATCAACCGGAAGTCTAAATAATATTTTGGGGAAGAGGTATTTGGGATGAGGCCAATAAAAGTGGAGTTTCAGGCTCTAGATACATAACCAGATATCCTTGATTCTTCAACAGCTCATAGTAAGTCCTCCCCATAAATTCAAAACATTCAAGGAATAGCTCCATAGTCCATCCATTAGGTCTAGGACTTTTGGATCTAGATGAATCTGTTAGTGAAAACTTTAATTCATCCAAAGTAACCGGAAGAAAACTCTTATTACCAAGTTCCGCATGAGAGAAGAACCTTGGATATTATTTGATCACTTTAATATGTTATGTGACTAAAAAATTCCTAGGATCCGAATAGTGATCTTTGAAGTGAGACATCGCCAACCTCCAGAGATCACTAAGATCTGAGATCAACTTGCCATTACAACTGTTCAATTCCCATATAGTATTCACATTATAAATTTGCTCAACATATTTATGGAAATATTTGGTGTTATTGTCTCCAGCTTCCAGCCAAACTGACTGGGTTTTTAACCGAAGTTTTTCCTCTTTTAGTTTAAGAGTCCTTCCTTTTTTTTGTTCCAAGGATGCCAACATGTCAACAACCAATTGTTGAAATGAATCAAGAGGAGCTTCATTAGTTATGATTTCAATATTGGCTTTAAGATCTTTTTTAGTAGAATCCCATATAGTCTTTTCCCATTTAATCACTTCTTCTTTAGGTGATTTCAATTTTTTAGACATCTTGTCCATTGTAGATAGATGTAAATATTCATTCTCACACTTCCATACTTGAAGCACTAAATATTCAAATTCCACTTCATTAAGCCAGTAGTGATTGAACTTGAATGATATTTTCAAGTTATCACTTTCACAATCAAATTGACTGTGAAATTTGATAGAAAGGATTTGTTGATGAGAAATCTATACAAACATTTGGAAATCCTATTTTCTCCACAATTCCCATTCCTCCATGTGGGTTTGAGTGGAAGGGGTTCCACATCAAATAGTTCAACTTCATCAAAAAGACCTCTAAAAGAATCACCTTAGGGATCCAACCGAGTACATTGGCCCCAATTTTATGATGCGAACTAGGTAAAGTTTAAATCACAAACCATAATAAATTGGGAATTTTTAGGGTTCTTTCCTGGTAGACTTTATTCCAGAATTGCTCCTTTGTTTGATAAGTACCATACACATTTAACAAATTGAACTCCTCTTGAAAACCTATTAACATGCTAGATACAAATACCAGCAGTGGTGGAGAAAGGTTTCATATTTTCTTTGCATGGGTTCTATGCCACCAAGAGAACACCCCCCCCCCACCCTCCGATAAACCATTAGCATATGTAGAAACAATCTCCCAATATTTTTGGATATATCCTATAAAAGAACGTGATTTCCCCCTTATAACCATAGTTTCTTGTAGAAGAATAAAATCAATCTTAATTCATTTAAAACATCTTCAGAGGGTGAGTAAATTCGGGAGGCCCCCCACTACCCTAATATTCAATGAGATGCAAATCATTTCTTATCCCTAGCTAGGGCTTTGATATCTATAAGATCCCAAGATTCACTAGGGGAGTTATCAGCTAAAGGAGGAGGCTGAATGGGGGGACCAACACTAAGGGGGATATAGAATCTTGTTTTTCCCTAGCACTTCTAGTTTTGATAGGAGAACAATCTATTTTCAGACCTTCGAACAAGGCACCCTTAAATTTTTTTCTAATTTTGATTTCTCTAAGAGGACAGCTTGAGAGGGAAGAGCCAACGACTTGTCTAGATTGGATGCAAGTAAACCAATCTTAGAGTTTCCAAGGAAAGACTGAGGGGGAGTCTTTTCCAAAGGGTGTCCACTTTGTGTGACAGTATCCAAGAGTGTATTTGGATTCAATAGGGAGGGATTCGAAACTGAGAGGGGTTTATCAATGTTCACAAAACCTAAATTGACCTGAGTGTCTAGAATCCCAACCCCCATTTCTGGGAATTTAGAAGGAATATAAAAGGGAATTTGTTTATTTTCGAGGTTTGGAAACAACGAAGAAGCATCATTACAGGGATCCCTGATCGAAACAAAATAAACCATATTTGATTGGGGAAGGGAGGTATGAGAATTCAGGGTATGGTCTTTGGCAACAAGATCACGTTCCTATGTGGGTCCATATTCCGAGGATGTGAGGGAGATTCCTTTATAGAAGAAGGGGCCTCCACCCAGTGAAATTCCCCAAAGAATCTCCTTTTGATTCCATATTTTTAACAAATTCTATCTCATGAGATTCTAGAGATTGAAATAAATTAGGATTCAGTTTTTGAATATTACCTATAAAGAGTAGATTCTCATGAGGAGGAGAGAATAACGCCTGGAAAGATGGAAAATACGGCCCCTCGATTGCAGAATCGTCGTTTTGGAGAATCAATGGCTGTTTCTATAAGATATCTAATTGGATTTTTCATATCTACAATAGAAACAACAAAGCAATACAATATAGACTTAAAATAGATAAAGACTACTACAAGAGCTTCAACCCAACCCTAGCTTCATGCACATAGAGAGTTTGAACAAGATAAACACTACTAGAGCTTCAACTTCAGCTTCATGCACATGGAGAGTTTGAATGAGCCTTTGTTTGTGTACTTTATGGCTATTGATTTGATTGAAACTATCCACTCATTCAAAATTTGAACAAAAAACTATTTTTTGGGGCATACTTTTTAGTAACATGCGTACTATCACCTTTACTCGACTTTTTGTCAAAGGAACTTGGGTAGACCTGGATTGCACCATGTTTTTTAAAAATGCCTTCATAATTATCCAAAAGCCTTATAAGATTGTGCTATTTTTTTCAGAGGTCCTTGCGCAGATGTAGGTTGTACCACATTTTTTTAAATCTGCCTTCATCACTATCTCAAATCCCACTAAAAGCACTCTTTTTTCATCCATGTGGAAGATATCTTCCACACATCAAGTAGAGGGGGATGTGTTATAGCGAAGTCTTAATGACGTAATACATGCCTGAAGCCACCTTTGTGCATATGTAAAGGTGGAAGGTCGAGTGACTTAGCGCTGAAGGTATGGTAAATTCAAATAAAACTTGAATTTCAAACTATTTTATTGGACCACAAAAAGGATTTCGTATTTGAAAAAGCATTTTCCGTGTGATTTGATAGAGAACCTCAAACGCCCTAGGCTGTACCTAGTTTTAAAACCAAATGAATCCTTCATCATTACCCTAATGCCTAACTCAAGCGCACTTAGAGTGCGCTTTCACCCTTCACACGTGGAGGCTATCTATTGTTTCTAACTTAGATATGGGACCGTTACTTATTTTCCTTATACCGTGATATCTGAATATCTTCTGGATGTTAAGTGATTTATTCTAATAGTTGTCAGGATACGCAATTTGTGAAACCAAGTGATACCACTACAACGTCATAAGATCTATACCTTGCTTTGAAGGTTGTTTTATGAATATCCTCATCCTTGACTCTTACCTGATGGTCACCAGTCCTTAAGTCAATCTTGAAAAAATACCTTTGATCCCCTCACTCGATCAAAGAGGTCATCGATCCTAGGAAAATGATACTTGTTCTTCACAGTGACCTTGTTCAATTTCTTGAACCAATATACAACTGGAGTGTATCATCTTTTCTTTCTCAAACCAAACTGGTGCTCCCCACTGGGACACACTTGGCCTGATATAGTTATTTCCCAAAACTCTTGTAGTTGCATCTTCATCTATAGCATTTCTAGTGTGTAAATCCTACAAGATGTTTGGGACATTGGTGCTGCTCCAGGGACAAGCTCACTTGGTGGACAAAGGTTTCATATTTTCTTTGCATGGGTTCCATGCCACCAAGAGACCCCCCCCCCCCCTTCCGATAAACCATTAGCATATGTAGAAACAATCTCCCAATATTTTTGGATACATCCTATAAAAGAACGTGATTTCCCCCCTATAACCATAGTTTCTTGTAGAAGAATAAAATCAAGCTTAATTCATTTGAAATATCTTCAGAGGGCGAGTAAATTCGGGAGGCCCCCCACTCCTCTAATATTCAATGAGATGCAAATCATTTCTTATCCCTAGCTAGGGCTTTGATATCTATAAGATCCCAAGATTCATTACGGGAGTTATGAGCTAAAGGAGGAGGCTGAATGGGGGGACCAACACTAAGGGGGATATAGAATCTTGTTTTCCCCTAGAACTTCTAGTTTTGATAGGAGAACAATCTATTTTCAGACCTCCGAACAAGGCACCCTTAAATATTGTACTAATTTTGATTTCTCTAAGAGGATAGTTTGAGAGGGAAGAGCCAACGACTTGTCTATATTGGATGCAGGTAAACCAATATTAGAGTTTCCAATGAAAGACTAAGGGGGAGTCTTTTTCAAAGGGTATCCACTTTGTGTGACAATATCCAAGAGTGTATTTGGATTCAGTAGGGAGCGATTCGAAACTGAGAGGGGTTTATCAATGTTCACAAAACCTAAATTGACCTGAGTGTCCAGAATCCCAACCCCCATTTCTGGGAATTTAGAAGGAATATAGAAGGGAATTTGACCGTTTTCAGGGTTTGGAAACAACGAAGGAGCATCATTACAGGGATTCCTGATCGGAACAAAATAAACCATATTTGATTGGGGAAGGGAGGTATGAGAATTCAGGGTATGGTCTTTGGCAACAAGATCACGTTCCTGTGTGGGTCTAGATTCCGAGGATGTGAGGGAGATTCCTTTATAGAAGAAGGTGCCTCCACCCAATGAAATTCCCCAAAATAATCTCCTTTTGATTCCATATTTTTAACAAATTCTATCTCATGAGATTCTAGAGATTGAATAAAATTTGGATTTAGTTTTTGAAGATTAACTATAAAGGGTAGATTCTCCTGAGGAGGAGAGCATAACACCTGAAAAGATGGAAAATACGGCCCCTCGATTGCAGAATCATTGTTTTGGAGAATCAATGGCTGTTTCTATAAGATATATGATTGGCTTTTTCATATCTACAATAGAAACAACAAAGTAATACAATATAGACTTAAAATAGATAAAGACTACTACAAGAGCTTCAACCCAACCCCAGCTTCACACACATAGAGAGTTTGAATAAGATAAACACTACTAGAGCTTCAATTTCAGATTCACGCACATGGAGAGTTTGAATGAGCCTTTGTTTGTGTACTTTATGGCTATTGATTTGATTGAAACTATCCACTAATTCAAAATTTGAACAAAAAATTGTTTTTTGGGGCATACTTTTCAGTAACATGCGTACTATCACCTTTTCTTGACTTTTTGTCAAAGGAACTTGGGTAGACCTGGACTGCACCATGTTTTTTTAAAATGCCTTCATAATTATCCGAAATCCTTATAAGATCGCGCTATTTTTGTTAGAGGTCCTTGCGCAGACGTAGGTTGTACCACATTTTTTAAATATGCCTTCATCACTATCTCAAATCCCACTAAAAACACTCTTTTTTCGTCCATGTGCAAGATATCCTCCACACATCAAGTAGAGGGGGATGGGTTGTAGTGCAATATTGATGACGTAATACAGGCCCGAAGACCCCTTTGCGCATATGTAAAGGTGGAAGGTCGAGCGACTTAGCGCCGAAGGTACGGTAAATTCAAATAAAACTTGAATTTCAAACTATTTTATTGGACCACAAAGAGGATTTCATATTTGACAAATTATTTTCTGTGCGATTTGATAGAGAACCTCAGACGCCTTAGGCTGTACCCATTTTAAAACCAAATGAAGCCTTCATCATTACCCTAATGCCTGATTCAAGCGCACTCAGAGTGCGCTTTTACCCTTCACGTGTGGAGGCTATCTTTTGTTTCTAACTTAGATATGGGACAGTTACTTCTTATCCTTATACCGTGATATCTGAATATCTTCTAGATGTTAAGTGATTTATTCTAATAGTTGTTAGGATACGCAATTTGTGAAACCAAGTGATACCACTACAACATCATAAGATACATACCTTGCTTTGAAGGTTGTCTTATGAATATCCTCATCCTTGACTATTACCTGATGGTCACTAGTCCTTAAGTCAATATTGGAAAAATACCTTTGATCCCCTCTCTCGATCAAAGAGGTCATCAATCCTAGGAAAAAGGATACTTGTTCTTCATAGTGACCTTGTTCAATTTCTTGAACCAATTTACAACTGGAGTGTATCATCTTTTCTTTCTCAAACCAAACTGGTGCTCCCCACTGGGACACACTTGGCCTGATATAGTTCTTTCCCAAAACTCTTGCAGCTGCATCTTCAGCTCTAGCATTTCTGGTGTGCAAATCCTATAGGATGTCTGGGACACTGGTGTTGCTTCAGGCACAAGCTCAATTGTCAAATAAATGTTCCTCTTTGGAGGAAGCCCTGGCACTTCATAAAAAAAAACATCCCTGAATTCCTGCAACACATGGCATCCCTCCAACCTAGGAGTATCATTCTCTGTTTCCTCCAAAACCTGAGCTACATACACCCTACAACATTTCCCACAGAACTTCTTCAGCTGTATTGTGGAAGATTGCTTTCCAGAGATCACTTTTTGGAAATCCCTTCACAACCCTTAGGTTTCCTTTTCCTCCAAGCACTTCAAAGGTCTTGTTGTAACAATCAATCCTTTTTCTTTGTGCTTCTGACTAATCCATTCCAATGAGTATATCATAGGATCCAAGTAGCAGAACATTCAGATCTGCATAAGTGACTAACCCATCCATGACCAATGGACATTTCTTACCACCTCATTGACTTCTTCTTAGTTCCAGTGGCTAGCTCGACTTGCCATGACCTTCTATGCTTTGACTTCTTCAAGGTGCACATCTCAACAAGTCAAGGAGTGATATAGCTATGAGTCAATCAAAATAGAAACAGTCTGTTCAGCAATCTCATGCTCAACTTCCACCATAGTTGAGTTATGACCTTCCTGGTGGTCTTCTAACATTGAACAAATTTTAGGAATGATCCCTGCTCCCTGACCCACAGTTTCAACTTCTTGGGTGCTAGGGACTTGACCCTCATTCCTATTATCAAGTGGTCAGTTCCTACACAGATAGGGTCCTTTACATCCCCAACATTAGAGTGGCTTCCTGCCCTCTTGTGGGTCTCTTGGCTTTTTCTCCATAGCGTCTTTCCCGTGTCCACAGGGATTCTGTGTATCATCCATGCTATTAATTTTCTTGGCGCTGATATTCTTTAACCTTCTTGGTCGGACCAAGACCAACATTTCAATCAACTGCTTATTGCAAGCATGAACAATCAAGATCGTAGTAGAATTCATATCACTATCACGGTGCATTTCGTTGGGTTGGATAAGTTTAGCAATTCTGCTAAATAACACTTTTTCTTGCTGTAGTTTTATTTTTGCAATAGCAACTGTCTTGTCTCTATCACTGCTCTCCATGGCCCATTGAGGCCCAAAGTTGCAACATGAGATCTGATACCACTATGTAGCATACCCATACCCCATTATCATGCAGAATTAATAATTTCATCGAGAACCTTTGCTATTCATCGAAACACAGAGCATGGCTGTGAACCACTTCTCGACATTTCCAACACTGTCATGCTCCCTCCCATCTTCCACTAATTAGTTCAACGATCTACAATGAGATATCTCAGAGAATATCGGACGACAGAGAGAAATTGTGACAAAAACCAACGATCACAAATGGTTCCACATCCAGAATCAGATCAACGGCTTAGGATCATCCCACAAAAATTGACAACGCAAAAAACTTGAGTTGCGGGATTGGGAATTGTGGAAATCACGATACTGTGATCCCGCGATCCCACATCCCACATTCTGCATTCCCACATCCCACATGTGGAAATGACCATTGCGGAAATCAAAATCTGCAAAGTCGCATCCCGCAACCCGCAAGTTGTGGAAAGGTGCGTTGCGGAAGGAAAACTACGGAAATCCTTAATTCACAAAAAAGACATCTCCACATCCTGCATCCCACAATTGTGGAAAGGAATTTGCAGAGATCCAAATATGCCAAAGGATGTCTTCCACATATTAACATCCTGCCTTCGGAATATACCATTACGGAAGAAGGTTTCTGCTTGAAAATTCGACCTGCTAATCGAAGTCTTTGAATAGACGTGGCCATCCAGGCCAACATCAATCCGACATTCTAATCCTGCAACTTAGTTTAACAATGCATTGAAGGAAACATACATGGATGACTATAATTGCATTTATTCAAAGGAAGAATTCGTCAATTCAACACAACAGACATGTTCATCATATTCCATCAAGCAATTACAATACAAGCAATACAATTGCAAAGATTAACATAGACATGAACACTTATCTTGAGAAGAACTTGTCTCGCAACTAGCTATGTCGCTGCAACATTCCACCCAACCATAGGCCAGTGCGCTCATCAATCTCTCAGCAACACTTCCACCCCCGAGCTGGGCTTGATTTCCTCGAGGAATAAGGGAACACTAGCAGATTCATACATAGCCAAGGGTGCAACAAAACTCAGCCAAGCCAACAAAGTTGGGTTTATCGGGCTGCAAGAAAAACAAACCAACAGATGGGTTTCACAGGCCACTCAGCCAAGCCATCTCACAACTGGGTTTCACAGATTGTTCACAGCCAAGCCAACATTCACCTTAAGGACTAGTCAAGCCAACATATGGGTTTATCAAACTGTACACAATCAAGCCATCTCACTGCTGGGTTTATCAAGCTGCCTAGCCAAGCCAGCATTCACAGTTGGGTTTATCAGACTGTCCAACCAAAGGTTACTCACAAGGTTAAACGCAACAAGACACATCCAAGCCAATTGATGGGTTTGTCAGGCTACTAGCCAAGCCATGTTTCTAGTTGGGTTTATCATTATTCTAAGGCAATGGCCAGGAAGAACTGCTAAGCTAGTGAGCTCATCTACAGAGCTAAGAACACCTTCACGAGAACTATATGGCCTGGCTTCCCCACTACCTACACACCCAACACAAGGAAGTGTCACCTTCTCTGATCCATAGTCCCTCATGCTAGACCTTCCCTTCCAGTTCTCTTCAGGATGTGCGTAGCAGGTTCACCAGCCACTCTTATCTTATTGTGAGTTTCCACACTAGGTTTATCAAGCACATTCTATGTATCTCCCATTCCTAAGTCTTGTACATAGTTCAAACCTGAACCTGGGTGCACAACACAACAACCACAATGAGACTCAGCAACACCGACTTTACTCTGGAACATGAGTAATAGGGTCTCATACACTCTGTAGCTCAAGATAATGCTGCAACACAACAATCACAATCTCGCCAAGGGAAAACACTTGCAGAATGCGAAGGATACACTCCGAAAGAGCTCAGCTACCGAAGAGCTTCCACATGAATGGAGAGAATGAATGATGGATGAGCAAGACGTCCCACCGCTCCCAAAATGTGAATCCAAAACCAAAGATGTAATGCATGAGTGAAACTGGAATACGTTTTGGGGTGTTTTCTTGTCCATGCAAGCAAAACACGACATTCGAAAATGGGTGCTCTGCCCAATTCCAATTTTCCCATACTCTTCCCCTTCCTGCAATAACTACCTAACCACATTTTGGCAGAAATAAATGGCTGGGGAGAAAAGACAAGAAAAAGGGTAGTTGACAGTTTTGATGGGTTTTTCCCATGGCAAATGGCCTTTCCCCAAATTGGCTCAAGGTTAACATTCCCTCCCCCTTATCCTTAGGAAAATCATGCCCCCGTCTCATTATTCGTTGCATTGACATAGCTGGCTGTGGGTTTTTCATTAATTTGCATATTTACATGATGTTTACAAACGTGCTTTACTTAGAACAAAAACCATAGGCATCAACCATGCTCACCTATATTCCAAACATTAATCAATGACAGGGCCTTGGCCTTGAGCTCCATGCCATGATTCCATATAATATTTACATCATATGCATTAATGCAAACGGGTTCAAAACCGGGGAATTACACTAGTAGTGTCAATCCAGGAGCTGTACCTGTGAAATTTATATAGCAAGGATTTGTTGATGAGAAATCTATACAAATGTTTGAAAATCCCATTTTCTTCGAAACTCCCATTCCTCCATGTGGGTTTGAGAGGAAGGGGTTCCACATCAACTAGTTCAACTTCATCAAAATAACCTCTGAAAAACTCGCCTTAGGGATCCAATCGAGTACACTAGCCCCAATTTTTTGATGCGGACTAGGTAAAATTTAAATCGCCAACCATAATAAAACTAGGAATATTTAGGGTTCTTTCCTGGCAGACTTTATTCCATAATTGCTCCTTTGTGTGATAAGGACCATACACATTTAAAAAATTGAACTCCTCTTGAAAACCTATTAACTTACCAGATAGAAATACCAGCAATGGTGGAGAAATCTTTTAGATTTGCTTTGCATGGGTTTCAAGCTACCAAGAGACCACCCCCCCCTCCCTCCGATAAACCATTAGCATCTGAAGAAACAATCTCCCAATCTTTTTTGATACATGCTATAAAAGAACGTGATTTTTCCCCTAAAACCATAGTTTCTTGTAGAAGAATATAATCAAGCTTAATTTGTTCGAAACATCTTTGGAGGGCGAGTAACTTTGGGAGGCCCCTCACTCCGCTGATAATCAATGAGATGAAAATCATTTTTTAACCCTATATAGGGCTTTGATATCTCTAAGATCCCAAGATTTAGTAGGGGAGACATGAACTAAAGGAGGAGGCTGAACGAGGGGATCAACACTGAGGGGGATCTATAATCTTGTTTTTTCCTAGCACTTTAGTAGTTTTGATAGGAGAACAATATATTTTTAGACCTTCGAACAAGGCACCCTTAAAGTTTTTTCTTTTTGATTTCTCTGAGAGGACATTTTGAGAGGGAAGAGTCGACGGCTTGTCTATATTGTATACAAGTAAACCAATCTTAAAGTTTTCAATGAAAGACTGAGGGGGAGTCTTTTTCAAAGGGTTTTCACTTTATGTGACAGTATCCAAGAGTGTATTTGGATTCAGTAGGGAGGGATTCGAATATGAGAGGGGTTTCTCAATGTTCACAAACCTTAAACTGACCTGAGTGTCTAGAATCCCAACCCCCATTTCTGGGAATTTAGAAGAAATATAGAATGGAATTCGATTGTTTTCAAGGTTTGGAAACAACAGAGAAGCATCATTAGAGGGATCCCTGATTGGAACAAAATACACAATATTTGGTTGGGGAATGGAGGCATGATAATTCAGGGTATGGTCTTTGGGCAAAGATCACATTCTTGTGTGGCTCCGGATTTTGAGGATGTGAGGGAGATCCCTTTATAGAAGAAGGGGCCTCCACCCAGTGAAATTCCCAAAAAGAATCTCCTTTTGATTCCATATTTTTTACAAATTCTATCTCATGATATTATAGAGATTGAATGAATTCAGATTTAGTTTTTGAAGATTACCTATAAAGGGTAGATTCACCTGAGGAGGAGAGCATAACTCCTGGAAAGATGAAAAATCCAACCCCTTGATTGCAGAATCATCGTTTTGGAGAATCATTGGCTATTGCTATAAGATATCTAATTGATTATCTCATATTTGCTATAGAAACAACAAAGTAATACAATATAGACTTAAAATAGATAAACATTACTATAAGAGCTTCAACCCAACCCCATCTTCACGCACATGGAGAGTTTGAACGAGATAAACACTACTAGAGCTTCAACTCTAGCTTCACGCGCATGGAGAGTTTAAATGAGCCTTTGTTCTGTGTACTTTATGGCTATTGATTTGATTGAACCTATCCACTAATTCAAAATATGAACATAAAACTGTTTTTTGGGGCATACTTTTCAATAACCTGCATACTGTCACTTTTACTCGACCTTTTGTCAGAGGACCTTGGGTAGACCTAGACTGCACCACGTTTTTTAAAAATGCCTTCATAATTATCTGAAAGCCTGCTAAGAGCGTGCTATTTTTGTCAGAGGTCCTTGCGCTGATGGAGACTGCGCCACATTTTTTAAATAATCCTTCATCACTATCTGAAATCCCACTAAAAATGTTATTTTTTTCGTCCATGTGCAAAAGATCCTACGCACATGAAGTAGAGGGGGCTGGGTTGTAGCACAGTCTTGATGACGTAATACAAGTCCGAATCCCCCTTTGCGCATATGTAAAGTTGGAAGGTCGAGTGACTTAGTACCGAAAGTACGGTAAATTCAAATAAAACTTGAATTTCAAACTATTTTATTCGACCGTAAGGAGGATTTCATATTTGACAAAGTATTTTCCGTGCAATTTGATAGAGGACCTTGAACGGCGAACAATACTCTACATGCAGTGGAGCATTTAATGCGATGGCGGTCGCACTGTCCGCCGTCGGATCGCTCTTTNGTACCCAGTTTTAAAACCAAACGAAACCTTCATCATTACCCCAATGTCCACCTCAAGCGTGCTAAGAGCACACTTTTATCCTTCATGTGCGGAGGCTATCTGGTATTTCTAACTTGGATATGGGACGGTGGGACCGTTACTTCTTTTCCTTATACCGAGATATCTGATTATCTTATGGATGTTAAGTGATAGTTGATAGGATACGTAAATATTCCGTCAACTCTCTACCAATCTCAACCGATCAACAAACGTAGCCGAGTGTAAAATGGACATATGCTGCGTAAGCATTGAACGACAAGAAAGTTATTTATCTCATTTAAATTATTCCCATATACTTGGGTAATGAAGTATAGATATCGGCTCGTCAGCATAGATCCACTTTCCATCCTTAATTTAAGATACTTTAAACTATCACACTTTTAAATAAATTTATGCTCACTGTTTAAACAAATTTATGATAATTTAAACTATCATACTTTTAACAAATTTATGCCCATAGTTTATATAAATTTATGATAGTATAAAGTATCATAAATTTGTTTTAATCCTATACCACATGTTTTTTTCAATTTTTTTTAATGAATCAAAGTAACTTATCTCTCTAAGTACTTAATGAAATAAATTAGCAAAAACCATATTAATCAGATTAATATATTTGGAATATCTTGAGAGGCATATATTTGATACATTTAAAATGTTTTTTCGTAAAAAATGTGTTAATTACTTGTATCTAAGTGTTAATATAATATAACAACAAGTAATTTGTTATTGTTAAGCTCATAGTTGAAGTTAAGCTCCTAGTTTTATCATTATTGGAGTTAATGTAATAGTTAATTTAAAAGTTATTTAGAAGTTATTGGAGTTAATGTAATAGTTAATTTAAAAGTTATTAAGAAGTTATTGGAGTTAATATAACAACTCCTAGTTATTTAGACTTCTAGCTTTCAAATGGAGTTTGACTAATCCTTATGCACATTAAGTGGACTCCAAGATGGAGTTCGATTGTCACATGAGCTACACATTACCATGCCATTAAGTGCAGCTATCACATGAGTTCAGATGAATTTATTAGGAGTTTGGTTGTCATACGAACTGCACATTACTTCAACTCCCAATTGCAAAATGTAGTTTGGCTAAACCTTCTGCACATTAGCTCTACTTCCAGCTGGTAGATGGAGTTCCATTGTCACATGGACTACACATTACCATGCCATTAAGTTCAGTTATCACATGAGCTATTTTTTATTTTTTATTTATTTTTTTCCAACTACTAGAAATGCACTTATTACATGAGTTATTATTTTTATTTTTTTATAATTGTTAATTATGAATTTTGGAGGACCCACATAGAATCAATACAGTACAAGTGCGTCATTCTTGAACATAGAATCAATTGGACAATATACGTGTGTCATTTTTTTATTTATGTGAGTTAGCATAACCTGACTAAAGTGACAAGACCCTCTCCAATATTGAGTTGGAAAGCATCTCCCTTCCCTCCATGTAACAAAAATATGATAAACCAGAATTCTGATCATTCATTTTAATCATCGTCTCCATCGTCTTTGTCTTTGTCTTTGTCATCGTCTCCATCGTCTTTGTCTTTGTCTTTGTCTTAATTTAATTTTTGAAATGGATCTATTCTCATTAACTTATTTTCGACTAAATATGCGATCTAAGATGCAGCTCTGTACGTGATTCACTCAAACATATTTCCCTTTTCGTGGACACAATTAAAATGTAGGTAACGAAATTGAGACAAATAACTTTGGCAAGACATGTCCGATTTAAACTCTGAAACATCTGTCCCGTATGTTGTTTTTAGCTAGACGCAATCTGAGTAGTGGGGACAAGAAGCAATCTGAGTAGTGGGGACAAGAAACGATATTAACTGATAAAGAAACTATCGTTCACTTTCAAATCCACTCAAGATATTCCACTTGTTCCGTGTGAGGACAAGAAGTTATTTGTGATAGCAGAAGGTACCACCGCTGCTTTACAAACAGGATAGAATGATAGGTAGCGGTTGAACACTATTCACCCGGCTGGGCAGTATTTAATATTACGTGGTACAGTCGGTGTAGAAACCAGACATGCCAGGTAACTGGTGAACATTATCTACTCTGATGGGCAGCATTAAAAACTGCGTGAGGTGCATGGTATTTGGCTAGTTTATGGAATACATTGTAGTGAGTTAAACGATAGATCATTTGCATCATTTTTGGGTGAAAATTGAGAAAAATTGTTGAAATTGCATCTATTAAATTGTATAGGTGTCCAAGGGTTTGTCGAAAAAGCTGAATCCATTTTTGCAACCAAAATTACAATTTCAACAATTAAAATTGTAATTTCAACAAAAATTCTTTTTCTAAATTCCGGATAAAATGCGGTAAATCCATAAAGAAGCTCCAAGTCCAGCTCGAAGGGAAGAGAACCAAAGGATACGGAGAGCCAACTAGCCTGTCATCCAGAGTGATGGAAAAAGCTGAGGCATAGCACATGATGAAGGGCCCAAGCGAACCAAAGAGGACCCGTGACCATGCAAATTAGTGACCTGTCGCAGCTCCGGACAGGAAGGCGAGGCATGGGGGAGACCGTTAGGTTTAAACGCATATATATTAGCGATTGTAACCAAGTTGGTAGGACCTACCCATGCTCCCATCTTTTAAGTTGAATGTTATAAATCTCACTTGTGGTTAATCAATGCACTATAATTATGACTTCAATAGTTATGTCTTCATTTACATTTCAATTGACACTCTTAGGCATTATTTTCTATTCATTGGAAATTCAAGTACTGAGTGGCCTTAGAGCAATCTTTGGTGCTTCCATCTAGTTCAAGCCCACGCAAAAGGATATCTAAGACCATGATAGTATGAAAGGAGGAGATATGACATAGTCACTTCAATTACCTAGGCATGATACAAGTTATACATGCTAGGCATATCTAAGTAGTAAGTCATAACACACTTGTCAAACCATAGTGATAAGAGTGGGTATTTTTTTCCATTTTCAATTAAATTAAGAGACACCTTAAATCTTCCAAAGCAATCTTAAAACCTCACCCAACCAAGAGCATGGCTTCTTTTTCTTTCATTTTCTTTGAAACCAAGCTTGTGACTAGATTCCTTTCACCCTTACCTAATCTTTTTGGACCATGTTGGAGACATTTACCACCTTGCACACTCATTTTGGTCAATTTGGCCTAGTTAAACCACTATCCTAAGTATTATTGACTTAATTAACATCAGAGGAGCACTAGATGACATCACCTAGATCACATCCACGCCTACCTTCAGTCAAAGAGGCTAACTTAGCCTTCTCCTACATTCGGGGAGGCTAACTGGAGCACTCCGGGGGTGATTTGAGTGTCATTAATGCCCCATATTGCTCATTGATGGTTACAATTAGTTGAACAGAGCAGTGAAGGTGCCCTCCATCAATAAATTGATTATTTAATGAACTGGAGTCAATAGAGGCGCCTCCAGCCACTTCTGATGTTCAGTTACACTTCAGTTAACCTCATCGGGGTTCATTGGAGTCGTTGATGCACTACCACTTGATGGTTGGATTGCTGTGACATGTGTTTGACTTACTTTCAGTTAGACTCAGTCATTTATTGCACTCCGACTTCAGTTAGGGCTTAGTTGAATCAATTAGGGTTTTGATTAGTGGTTAACTTGAGTGTTGATTGTGGCTTACATTCAATTAAGCTAGACTCACTCATTCAATTCGAATGACCTCCTTGAGAATTCAAATTGCTTTGTCATTCATGCTTGCAGCATGATCTTATTTGTATTACTCATTCTTTGTGTGAATATATAGAGCAGCTACTCATTTTGTAGCACAATTACACCATTTTCATGCCTTATTGTTATTAATCTTTGATGAGACTTGTGTTTAGTCCTTAGATTACTGTGACAGATTAATATGGTATTAGAGCTCACGGCGGGACGAAGCTCAAATCTCTCAAAAACCAGGGTTTTGACAGATCTTGCATGAAAATTGAGCAATAGCTCAAAAATGCAGCACTGCACTAGAAGCCAAGGCTTACCACTTAATACCCCAAGTAAAGAACTTGTTGATCAAGCTTGCTTGATTGACTATGCTGGGTGTGATGAAAGCC
>LPNX010850401.1:236070-247589 GCA_001517045.1 Pseudotsuga menziesii
GGCTAGGCAAAGTGATATGAGCCTTTGTTATGATAACTATGATGCTCTCGTTTAGGTAACTGTAACACACCTAATCATCCTAGTTATTGGAAAAAAAGGTGTTGTAGCTTGCTTTCCTTGGTTATTGTGAAAGTAGGTATTATATACAATAATTTTGTAGATGCTTATTTGACCAATGGTTTTGATTAGAAATTTAAGGGTGATTTGGAAAGTATTATCCACTTGAGAGTGTGAAAATCCTTTGTGCATTATTCAAATCACAACTTTTTGCAAATTCAAGCAATGATTTTGGATTTGTTTTCTAAGGTGTATTTTCCGTTTATAATGTCAATTTGTTATCAAATATTCCTCTAAACTCATTGATAATCGAGAATACACATTCTTTTGTTTTTCTAAGTAATTAATTTTTCATGATTTATTTCCTAGTGTCCATGTAAGAGCGGGTTTTGAAAATATGAATATGGAAACAAGGAAGAAGCCAAAGAAGAAAGAGATTGAGGAGCCAACTATGATAGAACCCAATCTAGTTTCTAATGACAAAGATCCTAGTATCAATATACCATATCATCAAACTTTCGACACATACTACAGAGCTATTGCACCTCCAAAATTACTTCCTTATGCATATGGTTTTGAAGCAATGATTGACCTTGTGCACATTAACCAAATGGTAATTCTTTCTCACTTTCACAAATTACAACTTGGTCAGGTGTCCTCCCTTACACTAATGTAGTGTAATGGTTAAATAATGGAGCTATAACTAAGGAGAGTAGTATATACTTAACAAATGAAACAAGGATTAATTCATATGCCCCTGAAAGTCTAATAAACATATACACCTTTTCAACTATTTTGGTAATGTTGGATAAGGAATGTGTGTAAGGATTTACAAGAAAACATGAATGAGTTAAAAGTAAATGAAAATTTGTAGTGTTATCATCTTAATTTTGTTCACTAGCGATATTATAGCAATAATACATTCAAGCATCACAAGTTTGTAGTAAAGAAACATAATAACACTACCTTATGGCTACTTGACATAGTCTATTGATGAAAATATTATACAAGGGGTTTTTATTCAATGGCACAACCTTCATGTGGATACACTTGTGAGACTTGCATGGGGTATCCTTCAATACCAACACAATTCCACCCAAATTTGTGAGCAAGTTCTTTCAGGAGCACTAATGGACCATATTCATAGGTTAGTGCCTCTAGGGTGATGTACAAGTTGTATTCGAGCTATTGATTAATTAATATTAAGTACTTTGGAATCCTTGTATTTACATTTATTTATCTTAACAATAGTAGATCTAGTTTTTGGATATATATCTTGAATATTGTAACTTCAAAGGATATTCTAAATGTATTTTATTGATGTAACCCAAGGGAGATGTTATTATTCCTCCAGTGGGGTATTACTATTGTATTTGGTCATCATAGAGTTATGAGGTAAAGCCTCCATTGTAAGTTGGGTCATTAGTACCCTAATGAATAATATAAAATACTGTTTTGAATCTTCCTAGGTGAATTCAACCTAGACAGTTTAGTGGGGTTGACTTGTTTAGAGTAAAAGTCAGTTGGCTCAATGTGTATAAATAGAAGTGTTGTGCTTATCATTTGAATAATGCAGACACTCACTTGTGTAGCACATAGGAGAGAGAGAGAGACAGAACAACAAGGAGGAGACTAACTGTTTTGGGGTTATATATTATACATCTTATACATAGGAATTTTTTATGGGTTTTTTTCCCCTCAGGGTTTCCCATGATAAATACCGTGTCTATCTTGTGATTGTGTTTCTATCAGTGATTCTAGATATGCTACTATTGCGAATTTGAAATGAACACTAATGATATCTTGTCTAGCATATGTAATCTTAACATGGTATCAGAGCTAGCCTGAATAGGACAACTTTCACAAGGTGAAACTCTCTCTCCTCCCTCTCTAGTAAAAATTAGGGTTTTTACAAATTTTGGAGTTTTTAAGATCTTCTTGCATGGAAATTTGCGCCTCCCTAGAGTGCATCTATTGAAACCTGGATTGAATTTTTTGGGTGGTTGAATCTTCGGGAAATCCAAACCCTAGTTTGGCCCTAAACCAAAAAACTGTAGAAAACAAGAACCATAAATTCTGCAGTACTACAACCTCACAAGTAGGATTTGAAGGGTGAATATCTGGGATCTCTAGAAACCAATTGAACCAACCAACTCGCCCGAGTCAAGTGCATCTATTAGTAAGGTCAAATTTTCATTTTGAGAAATTTCAATTTTTAGTGACCTACTAGATAGGATGTCCCCAAGCACTAAGCTTGGGGAAAAACTGGAAGGAATAGAAAATTTCCTAGCATGCAAGTACAGGATTGGTCCCATTCTTAGAGAGAATGGCCTTGAGAAGTAGATCAAGGATGAAATTGTAGAACCAACAGAAGTTGAAGCAAAGTAGAAGCATGAACAATACCTAGTCAAGGAAATGAGGATAATTGTTGATTCTATTAAAGATAACTTAATCCCTCAAGTGTTATCTAAGAAGAAACCAAAACAGATGTATGATTCTCTTTCCATAATTTATGAAGGAAGGAACATCAACATAAAGATGAATCTGAGATATCAACTAAAGGGAACCAAGATGATCAAAGGAGAATCAATTCAAGAATACTTTACAAGGGTCTCTGAGTTCAGAGAACAACTAAGTGCTATTGGAGACATCCTTAATTAGGCTGAACTAGTTATGACTTCTCTCAATGGTCTCACTAGACCTTGGGACTCATTCATACAGACTCTATGTGCTAGAAAAGAAAGTTTGAAGTTTGACATAGTATGGGAAGACTGTATTCAAGAAGAAGCTAGGGTAGCCAACAGAGAAGCTCTAATCATAGAAGATCATCAAGCTCTAGCCATCCATACTAAAGAAAGGAAACAATTAAACTTCAAGAAGGGTAATCATAAACCTTCCATGAAGAATTTTCAAAAAAAGAAGAAGGATTACTCAAAGTGTCAATGCTACAACTATCACAAGATAGGACACCTAGCCAAAGAGTGTCCATCACCAAAGAAGAAGAAGAACAAAAAGAGACATCATGCTCATCTAGCTGAAGATGAGGATGAAGAAGAAATACCTCGAAAGAGACTAACAAAAGAAGAATATGTAGATGAATATGTACTATTCTCTACACTCTCTGGGTCTGTAACACCTGGAGAAGATACATGGCTTATTAATAGTGGTTCCTTAAAGCACATGACAGGGAAGAAGCAAACTCTGTCAATACTTGAAGAAAAAAACTCTCCCCAGAATGTATCATTGGGAGATGACTATCAATATCCCATTAAAGGTATTGGTGAATCAAGCTACAAGCTTGACTCTGGGACTTCTATGAAGATGAAGGAAGTATTGTATGTACTAGGTTTGAAAAAGAACTTACTTTCCATCTCATATCTAGACAAGAAAGGATATAGAGTTTCTTTTATAGATGGACAAGTACTTATGTGGTCCAAAGGAAAGACATATGAAGATGTTGTGGTCATTGGAGAAAAATAAGGAGGACTATATAAACTCAAAGGACATCGAGAGACAGCCCTTGTCCATGAGACTACCAGCTCAAGTGAACTGTGGCATAAAAGGCTTACTCACATCAATTACAAATCATTTCCCTATCTGAGTAAGGTGGTAACAGGGTTACCATATCTAAAAATTGATCACGAGGGTACTTGCAAAGGATGTGCAAGTGGAAAGAACATCAAGAATCCCTTTCCAAAAAGTGAAACAAAGACTAAAGGTACATTAGAACTAATTCATTCTGATGTATGTGGTCCTATTCCTTCCATATCCTTAAGTGGATATGCATATTATGTCACATTTATTGATGATTATTCAAGAAATACTTTGGTATACTTCTTGAAGAACAAGAGTGAAGTGTTCGAGAAATTAATGGAATTCAAAGCCTTGATAGAGAACCTTTTAGAAAAGAGAATCAAGACATCGAGAATAGATAATGGAGGAGAATACACTTCCAATGAATTTGAAGCATTTTGTAAGGAGGTAGGAATCAAGAGGGAACTAACCACTCCCTATAAATCCCCAACATAATGGTGTTGCAGAAAGAAAGAATAGAACTATTATGGAAGCAGTGAAAACTATGATTCATGACCAAGACCTCCCCATGCACCTATGGGATGAAGTCGTAAGAACCATTGTCTATGTGTATAAAAAAATATATCAAAGTGCTCTTGCATTCAAGAATCCTGAATAAATGTATACATGAAAGAAACCTGAAGTGATCCATCTTAAGATATTTGGTTGTCCAATATATGTACACACTCCGAAAGAGAAGAGAACCAAGTTGGATCCTTCTGGAAAGAAATGAATATTTGTTGGATACTGTGAAGTCTCCAAAGCCTTCAGGATATACCTTTCATGATTCCATCATATCGATGTTAGTAGGGATGTAACATTTGATGAAGAGATAGCTCTTAAGAAATATAGAAGGTGTTAGCTTGAAGAAGTACACGAAGAGGATGTACCTCCCATAATGGTAGAAGCTAAACCCTCTCCTGAAATAGTAGCATATGAAGATCATGACATGCTAGAACCTTAGGAACCCCCTACTATGGATATCTCTTGAAAGAGAAAACCTACTTGGGTAAGAGACATCATACAAGAAGAAAAGAGATATGGAGCTCTAAAAGGCTCCACAAGAACCATCAAAATATCAAAGCCATATTCAAGTTTTGTAGATTTGATGTGTGACCTTGTAGATCAAGAACCCACTAGTTATGAGGAAGCTTCTTAGAAGAAAGAATGGGTTGAAGCATTGACAAAAGAATACTAGTCGATAATGAAAAATGATGTTTGGGATATAGTACCCAAACCGGAAAACAAGAGTGTGGTATTTTCGAAAGGAATCTGCAATATAAAACATGTTATTGATGGATGTATTGAAAAGTACAAGGAAATATTTGTGGCTAGATGATTCTCTCAGAAAGAGAGGATTGACTATGAAGACACATTTGCTTCAGTAGCAAGGTACACTTCCATCAGAACCATCATGGCACTTGCTTCCATGGTGAAGTGGGACTTAAACTAGATGGATGTAAATACATCCTTCCTTAATGGTGTGATTGAGGAAGAGGTTTACATCAAACAACCATAAGTATTTGGAGTCGAAGACAGAGTGACTCATGTATGCAAGTTGAAAAAGGATTTGTATGGACTAAAGGAAGCTCCTAGATATTGGTATGGTAGAATATATATCTTGTTGACAAGCATGGGATTTACCAAGAGTAAAGTTGATCCTAACCTATATGAAGATTATGGATGATGAACCAGTCATAATATTATTGTATGTGGATGATCTATTTCTGACTGGAAATGAGAAACAAATCACAGATTGCAAGAAGAGGCTAGATGAAGAATTCGATATGAAATATCTTGGATTGATGCATTATTTCTTAGGGCTGGAAGTGTGGAAGAGCCCATAAGGAATCTTTCTAAATCAAGGAAACTATGCAGTAGAAATCTTGAAAATATTTGATATGTTGGATTGTAAGGCCATGGCCACACCCATGGAAACCAAACTGAAGATGTTGTATGATGAGACATCAGATTTAGTGAATATGACTCAGTACATAAATATTATTGGGTCATTAATGTATTTGACGAACACAAGGACATATATATACTTTGTTGTGAACACCTTGAGTCAGTATCTAGTTAAATCTAGATGGACATGATAGCTGCAAAGCATGTGATGAGGTATCTAAAAGGTACGATAGACTTGGGACTTTACTATGGTAGAGATCATTAATACAGATTATATGGATACACAGATTCATATCAGGTAGGAAATGTCATAGAAATGAAGAGCACCTCAGGTGGATTTTATTTTCTGGGATCCTCCATGATCTCATGCTTTAGTAAGAAACAACCCAGTGTTTCTCTCAGTATAGCTGAAGCAGAGTACATTGCAGCTTGCTCCACTTGTTGTGAAGCAATATGGCTTCAGAAGGTGATGTCCAAATTATTTGACATGGAGTTGGACACCACAATTATTCTTTGTGACAACCATTGTTGTATAAAGATGATAGAGAATCTGATGTTCCATGACAAATCGAAGCATATAGAAATATGATATTTTTATATAAGGGATATAGTACAAAAGGGAGCTATGAAGCTCTAGTATGTGAGTACCGATGAGCAAGTTGCTAACATACTGACCAAGCCTCTATCTCAAGTAAAGTTTGAATCTTTCCATGACAAGCTTGGTGTAGTTCTAAAAGACTTTCCTCGCAAGGAGGAATAGTGATGGGACTATAGATGATGAAGATATATACCTTCTTCGAAAAGGAGGAACAAGTCGAAGATATGGAATCTCCTCGCAGAGTAAGAACATGTCGAAGACATGAACCCTACTCAGACAAAGGGGGAGCAAGTTGATAATAAGGATCCTCCTTGGAAATGTGGAGTGATGATGAGACTGGCATCGATGATGGGATGAAAGTGTTGCTCCAGAATGAAAGAGCATAAGTGCACCTGAAGATGCTAACAAGTTATGAAATTCACTTATGGACAATAGTATCCTCTCTTAAGGATGGAAGTTATAACACTCTGTGCATGAGAGTGGTCCATACTAGCTAAGGATGGCCTGCAGATGTTACTCTTGCATGGAGAGTACCCACATTCAGTTGTGGATACCATAGAATAACACTCGCTCAGGAGTGTTCCTAAAATTAGAGGTATGGATGCTCTACGATGAGTCCTCGCAAACGAAAGGGATGACATTGGTATGCGGTTAAGATCTTCTTTGTAGACAATACTCTTGTATGGAAAGTATTCCTACATTCATATGTAGATTCCATAGAATAACACTTTCTTGGGAGTGCTCCTAAACTCAGTGGTATGTATTCTCTATGATGAATCCTCACAGACGTCATAGTATAACACTCATTTAGGAGTGGTCCTAACCTTAGTGGTAAGGATGTTCTCTGATGAGGGAAAACATTTTGTATGTGTTCAAGATATGCTCTGCAGACAATAATACTCTTACATGGAAGAGTATGCCTACACATGAGTGTAGATAACGTAGTATAACACTCACTTGGGAGTGGTCCTAACCTCAGTGGTATGGATGGTCTACGATGAGTCCTCACAGATGATAGGGTCTGCATCTAGGTGCGGTCGGGATCTACATTCAGTTGTAGATGATTCAACTAATCAATATCATGGAACAAGATGATGGAGGATTGCATCATCCTTGGACTTATGTCCTAAAGTGATAGGGATTGATCATCCCACAAAGAGATCATGTGTACTACAGGTAGTGTAGTGTAAAAGGATCAAGTAGATCGAAGTATGACAATAAAGGGTCAAAAGTATCGAAGTGTTGCTCCAAAGGATCAAAAGAATTGAAGTGTTGTTGCAAAAGATCGAGAAGATTGAAGTGTTGCTGAAAAGGATCGAGAAGATCAAAGTGCTGCTGAAAAGGATCGAGAAGATTGAAGTATTGTTACAAAGGATCAAGAATATAGAAGTACTGCTACAAAGGATCAAAATATTGGAGTGCTGCTATGAAGGATCAAAAGGTCGAAGCGTTGTTGCAAAAGGATCAAGTGATCGTGTGATGCAGAAGATGAAGACATTGAAGAGTAACTGTTCCAGTTATTGATTGTAAAAACTTTGTATGATGTATAGATGTATTACCTCGATATTGTTGAAGAGATTGTCTCTCTATTCTGCTATAGTCTATGATGATGTTGTTAGTATAATAACCTTCTTGTTAAGGGGGAGTGTTGAATATTGTAACTTTAAAGGATATTCTAAATGTATTTTACTGATGTAACACAAGGGAGATGTTATTATTACTTCAATGGGGTGTTACTATTGTATTTTGTCATCATAGAGACATGATGTAAAGCCTCCAATGTAATTCGGGTCATTAGTACCCTAATGAATAATATAAAATATTGTTTTGTGTCTTCCTATGTGAATTCTTCCTAGAGAGTTTAGTGGGGATGACTGTTTTAGGGTAAAAGTCAGTGTGCTCAATGTGTATAAATAGAAGTGTTGTGCTTCTCATTTGAACAACACATACCCTCACTTGTGTAACACATAAGAGAGAGAGAGAGAGGAGAATAATTGTTTTGGGGTTATAACTTATACATCTTATAAAGAGGAAGTTTTGTTGGGTTTTCTTCCCCATTGAGGGTTTTTTGGGATAAATATTGTGTCTATCTTTTGATTGTGTTTCTATCAGTGATTCTGGATATGCTACTCCCATGAATTTGAAATGAACACCAATGATATCTAGTATAGCATATGTAATCTTATATATATATATATATATATATCTTTGAATTGGAGTTTAGGTCATGTCTTATTTTGTGAGAAATTGGCATTGTGTGTGTAAGATATTTTGAGATATAGATTTCTCATGGAGACCTATAACAACTTTCCTATTCAACTTGAGGATCTTCATTGTCTACAAAAATAAGTCTAGGCGATTTCTTTGAATTTTTCTATTTACATTTCCATCATTGGGGTTTCTAGCTAATTAAAGGAATTTCCAATTAGTTAACTAGTTAGTTGGATCACTTCTCTTATCTAATTTGTTGGTAAAAATTTACCTAAAACCTAAGTGAATTAAATTAATAATTTATATCCCCATGTTAACATTAATAAGATCCTAATTGATCTAGTGGTTTTCCCCTCACTCAATCCTATATTTCCTTACTTTGGGGTTTCTAATATTAGCCCTAAACCTAAATGGAAACTCCACTCCTCTCTTCTTCCCTCTTATTAGAGTGCATTACTATGTGTGTTCATGCACTTTGGTGGTATTCCATACCTACCCTTGTGTTATGTGTGGTAGAACAAATCCATTCATTTGCAACATTTCTACATCTTAGTTAGGGATTTCCCACTAACCCTTCCTTCTATTGAGTGAAGGATTAGGTCTTCTTTTCCTTTTTCATCCCCTTTCTCCACCATAGGGTGTATTTTAGTTTAATTTCGAAGAGATTGAAAGTACACCTCCTCTCTCTCTTTCTATTTTCTTGGTTACTCCTTGAAGCATCCTCTTTTCTAGGAATTTATCTCTCCATGATGGAGGTTGTCTAGGTTATGACCATTGACACAACAACATTTGAGCCCAAAATCCGACGACATCCAACGTAAAGTACGATTGTGTTGGATTGCAATGATGAAAAGTACTCTACGTTCTGAATTTTTTTGTCATCTTGCAGAGTCGTCGAATTTTTGACTTTACACCTCGTAGGTTTTGTGAAAAACATGTTCGTAGGAAATTCAATGACTTTGTTGTAGGAAATTAGACGACCGTGTCGTAGGAAATTCAATGACCTTGTCGTAGGAAATTCGACAACCTCGTAGTAGGAAATTCGATGACAGTTCATCTTAAATTCGACAACTATCGTCATCATAATTTAAAGATATTTATAATTTTAATTATTTTTTATAATCATAAATATAAATGATAAATTATCATTCATTTTTATAATTTAAATTATAATTTTATTTTATTTTTATTAAAATGGAACTTTATTGTTTTAAAATTTTTATATTTGAAATAATGTTTATTTCTTCAATTCCTCTTAGCTAACACTACATCTTGCACATGTAGAGGATACATTGGACCACATCTCCATATCTGGTCTTGGTGTTTTCTCATCAAACTATGCCAAAATGAACTTACTCAAGGGTTGTGTTGCTTGAATACCATATGAAATAATAGAAGGAATATGTGCAAGTAGAGTGAAGTGCTGCAAAATGTGTGTCAAAACCCCACACCATGCTTGATATCAACCATATGAACCCCTTAGTTAATGGGTGTTCCTCAAGATATGTGCATGACACTTGTGAATACAAGTGTGAAATAATCTCTTCAATATGAAAAAACGTTCTTCCAAATGTGAACAAATGGTGGTCATCATCATCATCATCGTCATCATGATCATCATCATTGTCATGATCATCATCATCACCTTCATCATCATCATCATCATCATCACATCATCATCATCATCGACATTGACATCGACATCACCATATGGATGTGGCTTGAGATTCAAAGCTTAGAATTAGATGTGGCTTGAGATTCAAAGCTTAGAATTGTATTATTCTTTTTAAGATCAAAGGATATCAGTTTTTTGAACATTTGTAAGACAAGGTCCATTTGTCATTCTCCTCCTGCCCTATTTTGTTGTATTAATGAAGTGTTCAATCTTATTTTCATTTCCAAAATGAGGATGATCTATTTTTTATGAGGACGATCATGATCATGATCATCATTGACATCATCATCGTCATCATCATCATCATCACCATCATCCTCATCCTCATCCTCATAATCCTCCTCATCATCATCGACATCGTGTCCATCATCATCACTATTATCATCATCACCATCATCCTCATCATCACCATCATCCTCATTGTCATCATCATTAGCATCATCATCGTCATCACTATCACCACCATCATCATCGTCATCAACATCATCATTGTCATCATCATTGACAACAACATCATCATCATCATCATCATATCATTGTCATTGTCATCATCATTGACCTGTGATCATCATCACCATCATCCTCCTCCTCATCATCCTCAGCATCATCAGCATCATCCTCATCATCGTCATCAACATCAACATTGATATCATCATCACCATCATCATCATTAACATCATCATCATCATCATCATCGCCATCATCATCATCATCATCATCATGTCCATCATAATCACCACCATCATCATCATGACCATCATCCTCATGATCATCATCATCATCATTAGTGTTGGTAATAACTCCCGATTGATTATTATTCCAATGCAAATGACTATATTTATACAAATCACATGGCGGTTGGGTTTCACCTTCCGCTCAGCTTGTTTGGCTTCCTACTATTTATTTATTTATTTACATTATATAACCCCAACGGATTATATTCTAACAATCCCCCTCTTAATCCGAAGGGGTGTTCGTAAGTCCGAGCATGTTTATGAACCTTTCAAACTTTTCTTGTCCAAGCGCTTTGGTGAAGATGTCTGCAACTTGATCATTTGTGGAACAATGTCGAAGATGGACTGTCTTGGCTTCTACATGATGTCAAATAAAATGATACTTTGTGTTGATGTGTTTGGTTCAATCATGGAATCTAGGATTCTTAGCCAGCTTGATTGCAGAAGTATTGTCGACCATTAATGGAGTGGAGTTCTCTTGTTTTTCTTGCAAATCTTCAAGTATCTTCCTGAGCCATACTATTTCTTTTGTTGCTTCAGCTGCAGCCACATATTCTACTTCTGTTGTTGAATCTGCCGTAACTGATTGTTTGTGTGATCTGCATGAGACAGCTGCTGATCCAAGACTCATAGTGCATCCAGAAGTTGATACTCCTGTCTCCTGATCGCCATCAAAATCTGAGTCTGAGTACCCAATAAGTTTGAAGTCATCCACTTTAGAGTACTTGAGTCCAACGTCTTGAGTCCCCTTCAAGTATCTTAG